>VWYO01019094.1:100523-310329 GCA_013400275.1 Rhadina sibilatrix
CCCCGGCGCGGAGCGCGGGCAGCGCCGGCCCCCGCAGCGCGCCCGGCCGCCCGGACCCAGCAGTGCATCTGCTCTCAGAATGCCTCGTCCTCTTGGCTGTTGTTGTTTAGAAGCTGCTTTTACACCCACTTGGAAAATCTACCCTTACTGCCGGTTATTTATAAATAAATATTGTACATATATCTTTGTTTAATGGTAAACATAAATTTGTGATTGTGCCGGGTGTGTCTGTGCATGTGGAAACAATTATACCTGCCTCTGAAATTATTCACGGGCTAGTTCAGGAAAAAAAAAATACATCTGGATATTTCCATTTTCCTATATAAGTTCTAAATGTGGAATTCATCTATGTACCACCACAGTCCCATAAATGACTAGAAAAGCCTGCACTGAAAGTTACTAGATAACAGATATAGCATAAAAAAAAAAAAAAAACAAAAAAACAAAAACAAAAACAAAAACAAAAAAAACTAGTGATCACACAGACATCAAAAATCAAAGCAAAGGAAGTCTCTGCAGAGATTTCTTAAAGGTTGGTCAGGGCAGAAATTCTTTCTGGTGTTTTCCTAGATAAAGACAAAACCCTGGTTTCATCTAAAAGGGCTTAAACCCTGGGGCCCTTTTGACCTGTCCTTCTGGCAAGATTGTTGTTTGTTTGTTTTTAAAATCTGTTTGTCTTTAGTGTATTTCAGATTCACCAAAGTGGCAAACTGTCTAGCATAAAAGATAAATGACAAGGATGTGGTTGCTTTATGAACTAGTCTCTACTTGAACCCTCCTCTCTCCAGCAGTTGAACTCAGAGCCTTTAATTTGAGTTTTCCAACTGAAGTGCCAGTTAGCTTCATTTAGAACTGTGGTTCTGTCACAGTCTGAGGAGATTTTCTTCTGAAAGCTCTAAGATGTACAAGAGCCCCACCCTACAGAGAAAACCAAAATCCCTCAGAAAACTCCTCTGTCCTAAGTACTGAATTTGGGATTTTTGTTAGCTTCAAGCTAGAATGTAGATTCAAGCTACATGTATTTTTAATTCTTGTTCTTACAGCTAAATGTGTTCACAGTGTTAGCTAAATGGGATTTTCATGTATTAAAAAAACAAATCAGGTCTTTTATTTATTTGTATTCATTAACTTGGCAGTTTTCATTAGAGCAGTAGTGAGTAATACACCCTAGGTAATGGCAGGAGAAGATCCTGACAGAGTGCCCTGGCTGAGGTCTTGGCTGGTGCTGCTGGCAGTCAGAGCCCTTCTGAGGCACTTTGTCACCAGGTGTAGAGTGGCTAGAGTGTTTACTTGTGGTGTTGGTTCTGGAATTGCAGCTTTACCCCGGTATGGAATTTGTGTTTTGGTAATTATGTTTCAATAAAGCACCGAGGGATAGGATCTTTCTTATCTCTGGGCCTTAGTTTAGAGCAGCATTTGTGCACAGACTTAACTTCGTGCACATATCAAATATTCATGTGCTGTCCTAAATAATGTCAGTTTCTTCAGTCATTGACCTACATCTTATGGACTGAATCTCTGTACAACTGCTTTCAGAGAGCTGAATGGTGTTAGCCCCAAGGAAAGGAGAAGGAGGATCTACTGCAGTGTGTGAGGGTAAAAGGAGCAGTAGAGGGATGGAATTTTTAAAAATAAAATTTGGAGTGTGAAATATTTTCTGCATAAATTATGTGGATGGCCATAACTTAATCCTTCTAACAAGACAGCCCACAGGAAGGAATTCTGCCCCACCTCCCACATTGGACAGCCAACACAGCGCACAAGGATAATGTCATCTATATAATCACTGGGATTAGATGCAGTTATAGGTCAAAAGTTTTGCTTTATGACGCTGATGAAAGTACTGCTGTAGCCCTGGGACTCTGTTGTCTCACCTCTGCTTGGCCTCACAAATGCAGGCCACATAACTCGTGTTTGTTGAGCGTGCTGGCATCGCCACACAGGAGCCATCCCTCCTTGCCCCATGGATCTCTATTTCCCTCACTCATATTCTGTGTGGGCGGCACTTACCCAGTGCAAAATAAACGTGCACTGTTACACTTCCTGGGGTAACACTGGGTTAACACTCCAGTGTGATTAGGTACAGTTAGTTGTTTTTTCCATGGTGTGAATTGTACTGAAATGGTTTGTACTCCATAAGGTCCAGATGTAATTCTGGCTGCACTGAAAGACTGTGGTTCTGTGCAGGAGAACTGTAGTAACCCAGATCTTCTGGAAACTTGTTCCTGTCAAAAAGGAGATGAGACAGATAATGGGGTATGGGTTCCTTTGCTTGAGAAAATTCAATAGCTTGGATTAAATAAAGGAAAGCTAAATCTCGTATCTTTTATCATCATAATGAGTTTCCTCTAAGTAGGCTGGGACAGTTGTGCTTATGTGAGGGAATTGGTGCTCTTGGTTAAATATTTGCTATTGAAGCCGTAGTCCTCATTAAGTGTTCTCTATAAACAATGTTTTAAAAAGCAAACAGCTAAATTCTATGGGTTTATTCACAGCACTGAAGTTGCTTGCTAGCAGCAGCTTCCTGTGTTCCCTGGTAATGTACAAGGATCTCTTAAGTATTTAGAATCTTATAAGTATTTAATATTATGCAGTTGGAAATAAATCAAAGTAACTTCAATTTACATACTCTATTTTAATCTGGTTTAGGAGATGAACATGTGATCATGTTTAAGGAAAGGTTTCCTTTTTCTTTTCTTTTTCTATGCTTAGAAATGTTTTCCCACTTAGCTGCAGGGGAAAATAAATTCATTATTAGCATAAGAACTCAAGTCCATATTTGCTTTGCCTAAAAGATTATGGTCCATATTTTGCTTTCTTAAATTAATAAAGTGAGTATATAGAGTTTGATATAAAGTATAATTAAAGTTATAATTAAATAATTAAAATTATAGAACATGGAGTTCTAACAATAAAAATTTTTAGTCACTGTTAAGAATATTTTGTTGTGAGTTGTGTACTCATTTAATGAAAATGCTGCAGATGTTTATTTATTTAAATAAAATAGTCTCTGTAATCTGTTATCCTTCATACCTAAAGTAATTTTGACAAATGGAGTTACATCTGCAAATTTAGCTTGGGTGTCCCATTTGTATTCACTTTGTATGTGATATGTAGTAATTTCATTCCATTTAATTTTGGACATGAGAAGGCGTTCCTAGTCGGTTTAGCTCCTGTTTAGTTTCTGGTACTCCTGTTGATACTTGTGTTATATGTGTGTGTGTGTGTATAATATAGAAATGTATAAATGTGGATTATCTATTATAGTATAGATAACTATATATGTATCATAACTATGGAGAGAATGAAAGTCAATAGCTTTACCCTGTGGTTTGTTCCACATCTTACAAGGTGAGATGATCAATTCCAAGGGATATAGCTGTTTTTTGAAACAGAGTCTGGATTTTATATTAAATTGTAATATAATACCGATATGATACTATATACACCATTATTTCAATAATCCCATCTGTCCTCGATATTTCCTCAAAATAAGAAAGGAGAGGGGAAGACTCTTTTCTACCAGCTCACAGCTGATGACCTGAAGTTGCTGATTTAATTATGAACACACACACACAATATTTTGTTATTGTGTTAATTTGCCATTTTGTGAGGCAGGAATGGTATTATAGGTAGTTATGGAATCATCCTGGAAAAAATGCCGTGTAACTCGGAAGTATTAATAGACAATACAGCAGTTATGCAGCTGTGTTACTGACTGTACTAGTAAAGGGTCATTACACAGCCAGACTTTTTAAACAGCAGGGAGAACTGCATGGAGTAGATGGAAATGTACTGCTGCTAACATCATTAAAGAACTACTGATCACAGAAGTAGCAAAGTGGAAAATTGTCAGAGCCTAGTGGAACTTTAGTAAAAGTTTCAGGAGCAAGATAAACTTCAAAGACATAAAGGCAGATAATTCTTTTCTAAGTCTCTGGTGTGATCATAAACCATTAGGATCCTCAGTCTCCAGACTTTAGGATTCAATTAATCCTTTGGCCTCTTTTAACTCTGTAACATATACAGAAATGTTTATATTGTCCTATGTAATTTTTTCAATACTTTGTACATGTGTGATGGAATCATAACAGGTGATAATTTAGTTAGTGACCAGCTGGATAAATGGCAGCATCTGTCCGGTGGCATGCAGTGCTGTGCAGGAATGGGTGGCTGCCAGCACACTGCTGGAGGTGCAGTGTCTGCGGGGTGCAGCCCTCAGGCTTACCCAGGCTCTAGGTAACTCTTCTTGCTTGAGTCACAGTTGGTATGGAGAAATCATGCACAGTTTGTTGAGGAAAAAAAGGTTGTGGTGTGACTGTTGCATGGTCGTTCCACAGAAACCCAGTCAAATCTGACACTAGTATTTCAGTAATTAAAGACCGGCTCTCAAGTAAGGAGACACAGGAGCCCTGAGCAATTTCAGACATACTCATTGAGCATCATTCTAAAAACAGATGAAATAGTGAGTACACAGTAGTTAGCTGGCAGGTTTTTAAAGGGTTTTTTACCATTTTATAGACGTAATCATGAATTACATGTGGAAGTCTTGGAGCAGTAGTTATCCAACAGACTGGATTGCAGTGGTAGATATTTTGTTGTGTCACCTTTATCCCCGACATTCATTTGTTTCACTGAACATTCAGCTCAAACCTGCACATGCAGCTCCCACAGCTTAGATAATTGTGAATATATAAAGCCAAATTGTTCTCTACATTGTATATAAATATGTCTCTTTCATCTTTCCAGAGACAAACCACCAACTTGTAAATTTTAATGTCAGAATGACAGCATGTACTTTTAGCTTGAGCAATTGCCGTTTGTTGTGTGCAGGCGTGAAAACAGTAGGAAAGGTGAATTGTTCTTACCAGATAGGTATCAAATTGGATAAGAAATTGTACCAGTACTATTTTTAGGTTTTAGTATCATGCATTCCTTGATTTTTGTATGAAAACTACAAGTCCTCTTCAATCCTATCAATTGTATAAATGTTACGTTAGGACATGTGCCATCAGATAAATTAGCCCACATCCTACTGACTCAAAATATTTATGTTTAACTGCCCTTTCTTGCTTGCTTTGAAGGTGTAATTGATCTGTTTCTGGGTTTTGCACTCCACCCATCTTGAAACATGATAAGCATCACAGGCTTTGTTTGGTCTTCCCCCTCCCGCCCCCCTCCCCCTTCCCTTTCTATTTCACAATCTTATTTGCATCCAAGATGAGGCTCTGGTGCTCTAATAAGGTAGCAAACAGACCATTTGTCTCAGATGTGAGCTGTGGCTTCCTGTCCTACCCTGTTCTCTGCCTGTTCACCTTCAGTAGAGACAGATAAACGCTGATTCTGGAAGGTGAACCGTGTGGTTTGGATAATGTTGCTCCTTTATTATGATACAGCTAAAAGAGCACTTGGGGAAGAGGAAGGAGATGGGAAAGGAAATTGTTTGGAAGTGATCTAAATTAGCTTTGCTGATCTGTTATTTTGGGTCAGTTGGTCACCTACAGCCAGTTGTTGGAATGCAAACGATCAAGGTGTTCTTCTGTTTAGTTTTAAAAGTCACGGAGCTTTTTTTTTTTTTTAAAGCCTGGTTCCTGATGTATGTAAATTGAGGAAGATTATGGCTTTCATTTTAAATGACACGTTTGTAGCCCTTCTGGTTGTAAAGCACGAATTGAAGATAGAGCATTAGCAAAACAAAAATGCTCCTGAGTTTTTAGGGGCTTTTGTTATGACTCTTGAATTTGGGGTTGGCAATTTTGCTAGTAGAGTTTTCTGTTTAGACCAAGTGCAAAATCAGCAGCTAAAGGCTGAACTGCAAATAGATTAAAAGGTTCTTTTGCCCCAGATACAAAGAAAGAAAGTGAGGAAAACAATATAGAAAGATGAAGCAAAAGTGAGAAACTGAAAAGCAAAACAAAGCAAAGAGAAAGCTCTGTAAATATTTATTTGTCTGAGCCTGTGGTCTAGAGAGGCCAGTTTACAGCCACAGGTCTCAGATTGGGGCTGGAGGATCCAGAATACCCAGGTCCTCTCCTGCTCTGAGCTGCTATGAGCTTAGTGTGCTGCTTTGAAAACAGTGTGTCCAGCTCATGCCTTTTGCAGTGAGGCTTTACAAATCAGTTACGTAGGAGTACAGCAGGTGTTTGTGTGAAAGAAGATGTTTATTCTTTCTGCACTCTCACAGAATTTCCACGGTGAGAAAATATCAATAAGTTCCCTGTGTAGTTTCACCAGTTTACTGCCATACAGGTGAGAACTAAACCTAGTTTCTTTTTGCTGCCCTTAACTCATTCCAGCTTGGTGTGCATCTGACCCTTCCTACCCTTTATCTCAGACCTCCTTTGGTCTTGTTACATCCTTCGGAATGAGGTGTCTGACCTCGTTCTGGCTCTGCATCTCTCACTCCTCTTGGTTGCTGTGCTGTGATCAATCAGCCCTTTTGCCGTTTGTCCCTCCCTCTCATTTCAGGCATGCCAGTTGTTGTTTGAACATGTGCCATGATCTCTGGGGGAGAAGGGAGTGCTTGGCTGCCCTGGGCTTTCCCAGAGCCACGCTGGTGCCTCTGCAACAAAACTCGCCTGCGATAGCCCTGTGGGAGCTGAGGGAAGGGAGGGACGGAGTCCCTGGGCTCTGGTAGGAAAGGGCATGGGGATCAAAAAGTGAACCGCGCATTGCAGAGAGCAGAATATAAGAGCTGCTTGCTACATAGCTGGACTGTAAGGATGCATGTTTGATTTTTGCCTGATATTTGCAGGAAGTAGACGGATACCCATGATGAGAACTTGTTTGTCCCTAAATATAGGAAGCAAAAAAGTTTAAAAGCTTTGATAATTTTCCACTCCCCAGGTCACACAGTATTTCTGCCATAGGCAGGAGTACTGGTTTGCAGAGGTGGGAAATTTAATTCTTCAATTTTACATTGTATTGTGGAATCATGAAACATAGCCTTGGAAAGAGTCTTGACAAACCGTCCCATCATGTTCTGATATGGAAATATCTTTATTTCTGATGGTTTATCAGGGTGTTTATATGTTGTTAATATTAGAAATGTCTTCTTAATGCCTAACATAGTGTCTGATCTTTTTAGTGCTCTTTTTTCCTTTGTGTCAATCCCTTAAACGCTTCAGGAATGTTTTACATTTTGCTTCAGATTATGCTAAATTGTCAAATTGTTTAATTTGCTTTCTCAAAAACTATTTAATTTTACTTCTGGTAATCCCTGTGCTATTATCTGGATTCTCTAATCTATTTGTGTCCTGAACTCTAGTGCCCAAAACACCAGGTGCAAGGCACTCCCAAGGCTTTAGCAGTACCAAGTGAGGCAGTGGATTACTTAATGGGTTTTGTACAGTATACAGAGTATTATTGTCACAAGAGAGAAAGGTTTGTCTGAGTTTGTACCTGCATTTGGGGACAGCTCACTGCTCATACCAGTGACAGTGACTAGGTGTTGGCATAAAGTATTTATGGGACCAGTCAGGTAATCTGACTTCTGGGGGATGCCCTGCAGGTGCAACAGTGAACTCTCCTAAGGGGAAGAGAGTGATGTGTTTGCAGGCCAGCTTTCCTGTGTGCACATCCTGGCACTCCAAGAGGCATCCAACACAGAGAGTTTCTGAGGCTTGAAAAAGCAGGATCCCCCAAGCACAGTGTCTGCTTTCGGGTACCTGGATGAGTCTGCCACAGATTAAGCCTTCAAGAAATTACTTATTTCTGCCTATTGCTTGCTTAAAGCACTTAGAAGAAAATATAAAGGGACTGTGTGAATTCTGTCTTCTTTCCAGCTGTAGAATCTCTTTTCTGTTTTTTTCTCTCCAAATGGATTTCCAGCCTGCAGTGGTAAAGGCCTTGCACAGTTGTAATGTGGTTTAGGATGTAAATGGTGATATTTCTTTTGATTTAGATGAAGCTTGAAATTCCTGTGAAAATGGCAGCCTGTCCTGGTTACCAGGAGTGAGTACAGCTAGAGACAAGGAAAAATTTGAAATAAGCAACCATGTCGTTTCTCAATCGGCTACAAAGACTTCTTGTGGAGCAATGCAATTCATGCAAAGCTATCTCATCCAGACTGAACACTACCTTTGACTGCTTTTCTCTTCTGTATCACAGACTGTAGGCTTGGACTGGGGATTGCACTAACAGCGTGCATGAGATCTGATCGAAGTGTTGGATTTAAATATTGCAGCAGATGAAGAGTCCTCCTTAATTACCCAGTCAGGCGTGGTTAAAGCTTTCACACCACCTCTGCAGGTGTGATTGAGTCAAGCTGTAATAGACTAGAGAGCTGCAGTGGGTCTGTACTGGGCAGAACCTCAGGGTGGCTGTCTGGTTAAAACACCTGACTTCTGCATATCACTGTCACTCTTCTGTAGATGCCATTCATTTGAAGAGACATTGGCTCCTTTTGAACTGCAGATCTCAAGAGCAGAGTAAGTGGAAACAGCTCTGTGATGAGAAAACAGTTCCTTCACTCTTCCTAATGAGTCTTCCTCCTTGCTGACACAGCTGGATGCCATATGTCAGGCCATGAGATGCTGAGTGCCCAAAGCTGAGCGTTGCTCAGATAGGCCACTTCAAACCTAAGGACAGAAAGGCAGAATTGACTGTTGGCCTGTCTGCCCTTTTACCCAGCGCTATCAGCACAAGTACTTGTTACAAACCAGCTGGCAATGCCACTTCCTACAGCTCTGGAAACAGTGACAGTTCTATGTTATGTATCTTGAGTTGCAGATAGGGCCATAGATTTCTAAATCCTGATTATTTAAAGGTTGATATGAGATAATGGGACTGTGGAACTGAGTTACAGGAGCATTTAGTTTCATGTCAGGATACTGGGTCATTCTCATTGCTATTCCCATTGCTGAAATTCTTATTTATGGAAGCATATCAGCCATACAAATAATACCTTGTTGCAGTTAATCTGATGTCTCATGACTCGTGGAGTAAATTCCGTGACCATTCTTAACCTTTCATTTTGTACTTCTGGTTTTCCTGTGAGTTCTTGTGCCAACAGGTTAATTTGTTGGTTCCCAAACCACTTTGCTTATCTGAAATGAAGACACTATTTTTTGTAACAAGTGCAGTTATTTAGTCCTTAAAAATCTTTGTAGACTAGTCTTAATTTATTTGGCTCAGTAATACATTTTCAGTTAGAAAAGAAGGAGCAAACCATCTGATAGGCAGAGTGCTGTTTATATATTCCTTGTGGATTTGTCAGTTGTTAAGATACCACTAGCTAAGTGATAGTATCTACATTTCCAGGGCTCCTGCCTCAAGCATATGTTAGGAACTGTTTGACTGGATGTTTTGAGTGTGAAACTTGATGTGATTGGGCCAGGAGTTCAGCTTGCGTGAAGTGAGGCTGCTGGTTTAGTTGTGAACCAGAGCTGCTGCCAGTGACACCAAACCCACATCCTTTCTGCTGACATGTCTTGGCCCAGGGTGTCAGAGTGAGCAAATGCTGATCCCTGAGAGGTGCACTGCTTGCCCCTTCCCTGAGAACATCTCTTTTACAGAGAGGTTGCTACCATCCTTTTCACCAGTGACCCTGACTGCTGAGCTTGCCCCCAAGGAATTGATGCTTGTCTTTGGGATCTGAGCAATTTACTAAGAAACAGCTTTAAACCCATGAGTCTCAGTTTACTGGATGTCTGCCAGATGTTTACTACCTTTGTACATGACAGAATGGGCTTAGGTTTTTAAAAAGCCTAACAACATCATCCATATCCTCTCACACCTTCTTTTATCAACAGTAAATCACATTAGTGATAATACTTTTGTCTTGAAAGTTTTGCCTGCTCATGCTTCTGGCATCCTAGCATGGTTAATTTGAACAGCCTGTTGTGGGATACATGAAGGAAATACTTGTCAGGAAAGAGGGGAAGACATAATAGGTTGCATTCAGGAATTATTCTGGATGCTGAGGAAGATGACTATGAGAGGAGTTCCCTGATATTCAAAGTGTGTGTGTCACTGGTGGAGAGCCTTGCTTTGGCGGCAGATTCCTGATAAGAACTCACTAAAATGCAAATTCTTATCTCAGATAGGTGGGTGGGTTTCAGCTACACAGCAAAGTCTCTGGTCCCATGGGACTTTCTGTCTAATCTGGCAACTACTTTGAATGCATCACCTCACAGGGAGCCTTGACTGTTAACCTCATCACTAGGTGGCTAAAGAAGCCCCTTCCATTTTGTATGAGGGGGCAGTAACAGACTGAGTAACAAACCTGACTCTTAAATAGCATCCATGTTGTTGTTATGGGGAAAATGGACAAGCTTAATGTAGGTATAAATGAGTAGGCTGTGTGCTATTTAACATGTAGGTCACAGAGGAGAAGGCATGGATGCAAAAGTTTACCGGTTGTGAGACCTGATCAGTGGTTAATGCCCTGTATTGTTAAGCAAGAGACTTAGGCTACAAGTGTAGTAAACAAAACAGTGCCACTCTTCGTCCCTGTGGCCAACTGGCATGGTCTGGTCCTGTCTTGTACCACTGAACTCCGAGTCTCAAAGCAGGATGGCTGCATTCAGACTGCCTGCTGGGAATAGTCCTTGACCTATCCTAACTGGCACTATGCCTGCCCATTGTTTGGGACACTGCTAGTAGGCTGAGGCCTGGAAGCATGCCAGGAAACATTCTGCCAGTTTTCTCCCAGAACTGCAAGGCCCAGGCACATGTCCTGGCCCTGTGGGCTCACCCATGGAGGCATGGCCCTAGGTCCCACGCCAGGCTCTTAGTGCTAAAGCAGAATTCTGGTATATTGGAGCTCACACCCAGACCCAGTGCTTGCTTTTCCTTGAGGGTGTCGATGTGGATGGTGTTACTTCTGATGCTTTGTTATTATATGAAAGTTCTAGGTGCCAGGCCAGAAATGCTAGAAATATGTTTTGTCAGCCTTCCTTAGATTTTGTCATTACTGACTCTTGCCATCATTACTTGGGATCTTTTATTTTCTTTAATCTGTGGAGGAGGAGACAGAAAGGAAATACAACTTGAATGGCTGTCAACTACTTCAGGACAGTGTAAAAAGGAACTGGATGTTAGTACCTAATTCAGTGTCAGCATTGACAGTTGTCAGCTGAGATACTGTAGACTGAAAGTACTTTGGTCCTTCATATGAAGGGTGTTTGATCATGTCTATTTACTTCCCTTTTTATTGAAGAAAATCAAAGGCTTCAAATGATAATCACTAGACATTTGCATATAATTTTTTAGCTCATATCCTTCTGGGTTCTGGTGGTTCTGTTGTGTTACTGAAACTGTGCTCAGAAATCAGTTCAGATGGGAAGCAGCTGTTTGTGAGGAGAGGGTGTTGACAAGACAATAAGGACAGAGCAGTGGGGGAAATTTTCCAAAGAGAGCTGCAGAAATGCATTTGCTTTGAGCACTGGTTTGTCAGAGGCATGATCCCTCGACAAGAAAAGGAGAGATGTATATTGGGGAGACACTTTTCACAGAGTTTGTCTCCTTTGTTGGCTCTTAAAAAGGTACAGGGAAAACTACCACTGTTACAAATACATGTCCCATCCTCTGTGCTGGCAGAAGTCATCTGTTCACATGAGGAGAAAGTGTTCTGAAAAGTTGTCAGTAAATAAGTAATGGTTTTCAGGCTATATGGCCCAAAGACAGTATTTTGGGGAGCTATAGTTGAAAAGTGAGATTAAGTTATTTATGCCAGAGAGAAGTAACGTGGGAGTTTTTAACTTAGTCATTAAATGGTAGAGGGGACATGAAATATGGTGCATTGAGTGTTGCAGTACCTGTTTTGCTGGGCTTTTTACTGAGTAGCCCTTCAACTTCACCAGCACTGAACTCCCAGGGCTGTGCTGTATTAAGTCCTCTGGCGGTGGCATTGCCCTCATGTTCTTGCTTGCTACTGCCTTCCTTTCCAATGATTGCAGAGCCCTTGTGCAAGGACAGATAATCTTACTGTAGATGGCTTTGTTCACTTCTGTGCATTCATCCTTCCAACACTTAGAAGAAACATTTGCCAGAATAACTGCACTTAGATGTTAGGGAACAAGCATTTAGAAACAAAATTGGATCACTGAACTGAAAGTATAGCTTTTGAATGGAACACAATTGGAAAGAGTATTGGTTTTAGATGAATGGAAGAAGTCAAAAAGAAGCACAGATCAATACTTCTGTACTGAAGTAAGTACTTCTGTGATTAGAATGGGTCACTAAGACATATGACATCCTTACGTGATCTTTCACTATTCACTGGCTGTGGCGGTTCTCTGAAAAAATCACCTGTGGACAGTTCCTGTTGTTAGAAATTAACACTTATGCACAGTTTTCATTACTTTGCTTTGATTTTTTTGTTGGTGGTTTGAGTTGGGTTTTTTGTATGTTTGCCAAATGCAGCAATTACTCAGTGAGCAAAACAGTCCCTGAAGAAATGTGTGTTTTCCTCTTTTTGACTGTTAAGCAAGCCTTTCTTTCTCTAAGTGTACTTGGCTTCATCTTGATTTTTGGCATGGTGAACAGATCAAGCTGATGAAACTTGCTTTATGGATTAATCTGTTGTGAAGGGTGCTGGAAGTTTTCTGCAGTTATACTGAGTAGCAGAGGAAAATAGAAAAAGAAGGATTATGTAGGGTGATAGTCTGTTTTGCATGATGTCTGGAAGAGCGCCTTTTGGGGATTCTGCTACCTCTGCAGACTTCATCCTGAGGAGTGCAGAAGCCAGGAGGAGCTGGGAAAGCTCAGCCTGTTCTAGCAGGTGCCCGTCACCTTGCAGTGTCTGCACCTTCTGCTTGTAGAATGTGAACACTGTAAACAGGAAGGTACATCTGGTATTTCCACTGTGACCTCTGTTTTCTTCCCTATTGAAAAACAGCTAATATGCATCTTTATGTGAAATAAAGCTAGAAAGAACAGCCTGGCTCTTAATGGGCTTTGTCTGTTACACTGTGCATGCACTGTTCATAACAGATCCGTTTGCACAATACGGGCCATCTTTCTTAAGCAGTTGCACAAGAAAAGCCACAATATTTGGAAAGTAAAGTATGAATCAAAAATTTTACAGCACACAACCAGCGGAACTGAAATTTGCAAACAGCAAGCAAGAATGAAGTGCAGTGGCAGCAGTTGCCATGTCCAGGTGGTGTGTGGAGGCAAGGCTGCATGACATCAGTTCTCTTTTAATGTGGCTCTGGGTGAGCTGCTGGGGCAGCATGGTATCAAAAACCAGTTCAATCCAGTGGAAAGAAACTTTGCAGACTGTTTCACTTAGAAAAGAAGAAAAATTTGTTGTGAAGCGCATTAAGAATAAAGATGCTTGTTCATGTAGCACTTTTTTGGCTGGATCATCTCAAAGTAGAGCACCATTATTTAATAGATGGAGAAACTGAGGTGCAGAAAGGCAAAATGAGTTGTCCAAAGGGTGCAAATGAAGTAACTAACAGAGCCTTGTATCTATTTCTTACCTTTAGGAGTAAAAGCTGAGCAAAAGATGTCACATAAGTGATGTGAATTTTTTTTTTTTTTGTGAAAAAGTGCAACAAAAATGTAAATTCTTCAGTCTTTTGACAACCAGCTGACACATCCTTGGCAGATAGCACTCGATGAATTGGTGGTCTTAGCTCAGTTCCAGGGGGGCTGTTAGGCATAACCAGAAGCAGTGTGTGTGCACAGAGAAAGAATCCATGCAGATGGGAGACATTAACAGTTTTCCCCTCTGGGAGTACCTCTGCTGGATGCAGAGACTGTGTTGGGAGAGTCTTCCTGCCAAAGTGTTCCTCTGTGAACATAAGGTGTAGAATGTAAGTCTTGGCCCTTCAGGAACTGCCAGTCACCACTTTCCCAATACTCTCAGGAAGTAGTAAAAATGTAAACAAAGAAGCTATATCAGGTCTCAGAATTACTCAGTAGCAGTTGTCTGAACAGTTGTGCTCATGCTAAAATCTCGGAAAGTCCAAGTGCAAACACTTGGACGTCTGGTTTCATGCTTGCCTAGTCTGATGCTGGTTGCTGAAACAATCCTTCTCAACAGTATGCAGAAGTACTTTTTAAAGCAGTAAGGGCAAGCCTGAGTTCTGCAGTCCAGCACACACTGAGCACAAAGGGTGTGAAAAAACAGAAATGAAATGAAAACGCCAGTGGTTTGAATGTACTGCTGTACAGGGGTTTGAGTGCCCCTGCATTCACTAGAGAAAAACGGTCTGATCAAGCAAAGTAACTGTCTAATGTCAAGCTGAATCCAAGGTGCAATTTTGAGAAGTTGTTACAAAAGTCAGTATCTAGAACATTTCACTTATGTGGCTTCTCTGCTCTTGTTCTTTTTTGGTGAGGAGCTGGAACTTCAGAGATGCCACAGAAAGGAAGTTTCTTCCTCTGTAATTTTCTAGCTCCAAGGTTCAGACTTGAAGATTGAAGGCAAATTAAAGAAGTATTTTAATCCTGAAATTCACTATGGAAACCTATCCTCTGGGACAAGAGCATTTATTTTTGATAGATTCTGTACCCCTCTGTACAATTCTGATCTTCTGTGGCTTCACCTCCTTCTTTTTCATTCATTTTAAAGATACCTCTTCAGTCCATACTTGTTGGGTGTTATCCTTCAAAATTCTCATTTTCGTATAAAAATATTTTTGTTCACCAGTTCTGACTCTGAGAGGCCATGACTACTTTATTCAAACTAACCCAGTACCAAAATAAAAAAGTAGCATGATACATCTCTGCAAATCATGAGATTATTGAACCATTTGCATAAGAGATTGGTGAGATTTTGAGCAAGAGTGGTGTGTGGAGAGGTGGAGTAATGCCCTCACAGGAGTACTACTTACCTTTTCGCACATGTCAGCTGATGTGATCTGTCTAGAAAATCAAGACATTCTGAGCTACCTGGCCTCACGGAGCACAGGGTGGGATTGGACTGCTTTCCTCAGTTCTGCATCCGTGCACCAGTACAGCATCCTGTTGTGTCTTGTGTCCCACATCAGAAATTCTCCACTGTCCCCACAATCTATTTCTGTTCTGCTTCACTCCAGCAGTTCATGAGGTGGGATGCAAGTACCTTTGTACAAGGGGAAAGAGAAGAGAGAACACAGTGTTTCCAGCTTCCTGCTGGAGCAGGGCATTGCCATTGTTGCATGGCTCAAAGGAGATGGACAGGTGAAGATCCACCAGGACTGGTTAATGCAGAACACAACATTGTGCATAATTGTGCAACATGCACAACGTTGTGCATAATTTGAGATCATAATTTCAGTATTGGCCATTGCAAACAATTGGAAATGCCAGTGATATGTGATAAGCCACTATCCTGGAATCCACATTTCACTTAATTATCTTAGAGTGCAGTAGACCAAACCAGAAGGTATTCCCACCAATTTCACTGTTACTCACTGCTTAGAGCTTTAATTTGTGTTTGCAAGCGCTTAAAGTGAGGTGACTGTGTGTCTTGTGCCAGTTACTGCTGTGCCTGTTTGCCTGGTCCCGTTGCTTGGAGGTGAAGTCCCACAGTGTGAATGGGTGTCTGCGTTTGTCTTCTCAGCTGCTACAGCTTTCTGTATAAATGCAGATTAAAGGCTACAGTGGTTTGTTTAAGTGCTTAAATGCTGAGTTGTAGAGGGCAGTGTTTAAGCAACAGATGCAGTCTTGTCAGAAACAGAGGTCTAACCTTCAAGAGAGGAAGGAACAGAATAGAGGACAAAAATTGCTTCAGTTGTCTCATTTAAATCAGTTTGCAAATGAGAGTCACGGTCCTTAGTCCAAATGCACATTAATTAATAGTTTGTAGTTGACTGGGAGATGACAGCTGGAGTGGTTGAGGATTAGGCACTTGTTTTTCGGAATCAAGAAATGTTAAATACAGATGATGTTTGAGTTGCAGTTTCAAAGGAGGAAGAGAAACGTTCTGTCTTAGTCTGCTTCTGTTTTCTAGGCTCATGTTACTTTGTTGTATTTGCTGTGTAAGCAAGTTTCAGCTGAGCTGATGGAATTGGTCAGAAGGGTTGAGAGGGGAATGAAGTGAAAGCAAATTTCCTGTGTTTTGTTGTTGTTTTTGGTTGTTTGGTTTTTGTGGGTTTTTTGTTTGTTTGTTTTTTGTTTGGTTGGTTTTTTTGGTGTATGGGGAGTAATTTGGGCATGAGTGTCCTTCTTTGTTTAATGATACACCAGCTGTGGCACCAGTACAGAAATCTCACAGTTTTTTCATTGCAAGGTTCTCATTTAGAGGTATATTACCTGTCTGCTGTAATGTGCATTTAAGTGGAATTTGGCTAAGTTAGTAACTTCTGTCTTTACTCATCACTATACAAATCTTTTCTTAAAGAAAAAATCTCCATTTCCCAGCAGTCTAAACGTGAGGCAGTGACAGGAGCTAGATAGAAATCTCCCTGTCTGTTGTGTGTCTATGGTACTATGATATTCAGTTGTCAAACTTGTCTGTTTTTCTCCTGCCTTTAGAAGCTTTTAGGTAGGACACACAATCTTAGACACTCAGCATGGTATCCTGCACATACTTCTTGTGAGACTCTGTGATGCTGTCAGAATTCTGGGATGCCTCTCCAAAAGGGTGATCTGCTTTGGAGTACCTAGAAGATAAAAGTTTGGTGCTTCATTATATGTAGATCTCCTTCGGAGCACTTCTGAAAAGGGCACTCAGTGCCTGATAAGGCAATCCTTCTATCACACCTTGTCCCTCTTGGTGCAGTTATTATGTTTGCAGAAATGAGGGAGAAGGAAGAGAAAAGATGTATATCAATTTCAGATTGGTTTCAAGTGTGAAGTTCAGACAGGTGAAATGCTATAGGAAGTTCTCCCTCCACATCTTCCTTTAATCAGCACTGAGTCGTGTGTCAGGTGTGCATGATGCACCTAGCAACGTTTCATATCCATTGAAGAAGTTCTTGTTTTCAGGAAACACATATTTCAGGAGAGAGAGGGAGAGGAACCATGAAATACCATTTCTCCACGTTCTGTCTTTTCTTGAAGACAATATGGGTATGGGCAGGGGAATGTTAGCATGAGAGGAAAGATTCCAGTGTTTCTGCTATAAAATCAATTGGGAAGTTTTCATGGGTCCAGAACTTGACGAAAGTAATTGTACAAAGGTCTCCTGATTAAGGATTAAGGGAGAATGCTGAAAAGTTGTTAATTTAATTTTCAGATCTATGCAGCAAGTTTTTTTTGTTATTTTTGGTGTTATTTGCACAAAACCACTTTTTGAGGATTCATCTGCCCTTACTCTTCATTTGCCAGTTTTAATTGAAGCTGCCTTTATAGCAATTTTAGACTAAAATAATTGTTTTCAAGGTGACTTTAGTACTTATTTTAACTTTCAAGGTGATAAACAGAAGATTATGAGTTGCTGAGAAATAAAATATGTTTTCTCTTCATGTAAAGTTTATCAGTCATTTGGCTTATGAGGGAATTATATACCCAAAGACATAAAGAAGATGGCAAGAGAACAGATTAGAAAAATAATGTTTTATGTATTTCAGATTCAGTTGCTTTTATAGTCTGTGTATATATGTAAAAACTTAACTTTGCAGGCAGTATTACAAATGCAGGCAGTATTACAAATGCTAATATTTCTACAACATCTCTGAAATTTGATTTCTGTGCCTTAATGGAGGAATACACAGCAGCAGAGGAATGAGCTTCTGTTAGGTTTGTACCTGCACAATAAGAGGAGTTGTGTGTGAGTCCCCTCCTGCACAGGGCCTGGGGCTGCATGCTCTGGGCAGAAGGGTCTGCACCCTGCTTACGCCCAGGAAGAGAAGCAATGAGGCCTGGCTAGAATACTTGCACAGTCCTAACCAACAACCCTGTTTGGCAGTAAATTGCTGTTAGTTTGGAGCAGTTTCCTGCTTCCTATGTGTTTCAGTTTTTAGTTTCTAAAATTTATGCCAGAATAGTACCTCCCACACCACACACACATAGAGACCCCCCCCCCCCCACCCCCCTACACACCCCTATGTACATATATAAATACTTTGCCTGTTTATTAATGGGAGGTACCTTCCAGGCTGTAGCAGAATTATGGGGTTCCTGGTTTTTTGTAGTGAATTCTTGTCTATTACCAATTGAGTTGAGTCTCAATGAGTTTACATAGCAGTTATAACTTCAAGTGCATAAGCTATTGATGTGTGGTACAGCGACTAAAGCATGCATAAAGTCTTGGCAGAATCTGAAGTGAGTTATGTCGGGTATGCTTGCATAATAAGTGTGATGCTAAATATTAGATGAAGTTGCTTCTCCCTTAGCAGCTCTGCTTTTCAGGTTTCGAATTCTATAGTTGCAGTGGCTGTTTCTTCAGCAAAACATCAGAATGAACCAAGAAAAACTTGCTACTTTTTCATACCATGCAAATCTTTCATTAAATAAAATGCCAGGGAGGCATAGATTCGCTTCAGTGATGGGAACACAGGAGAAACTTCAGTCCCTGCTGCTTTGAATTCTAAGAGGAAAAAACGTAATCTATAAATGAGTGGAGGAATTTGAGGCCACCCATTCTTCAGAGACAAATAATTCTAGCAGAATACAATGATTGTTCTGAGGGCCAGATGAGAGGGAGCAACAAGAAAGCATTTCTCTTAATTCCTGGGTGATAGCTTGCTGTGTTGGAGAGCAGTTGTGCTCATAACAGCGCCAAGAGTAGGCACAGTAAGGTATAGGCAAGCCCGTGGAAGTGAATTAAGAGAGGATTTTTGAAAAGAGAAGAAAAAGGCTAAAAAAATCTTCAGGACTGAGGTCTACTGTTCCCGTCAAGAACAACTGAAAAGCCATTTGTCTGACATGCTACTTCATATCCTGTCCTGTTTGTACCTTGAGTGTTTGTATCCAAAAGCAAGGAGCCAATCCATGTTCCCCTGTCTGAATTTGCCACCAAGGATGTCCTGTGTGGACACTGGACTAGTTGGCATAGGCAGCCCTGGCTGTGCTCCTTCAGAAATGCGCGTGGGGATTGCAGTGTGCTGAAAGCTTTTAGGCAGCTTCCCTGAGTGATTATCTCCTGTTCCCTGATTTTATGTATTCATAACACTTATCCTTTTGGTCTCATTGAAATTTGTGAGGGCTCTTTAATATATCTGAGTGAAAAGTTAGGAAGTTTAGTTTGAGGTGTTTCTTTGGTACCTCAAATTGACAAGACTGACACGATGCTGAGGCAGAGGAGTAGCCCACATAAACTGGCTGAGAACAGGGACAGTAGCTTCCAGCAGCAGAGGCGTTGAAAGAAAAAAGGTGTTGGAGTCCTAAATCATTCCAGTTCTTAGCAAAGTAAATGTGACTTACTTTTGCAAGTGAATCCAAACAATTTATTCTGACTTCTCCAAAATCCAAACATATTTAAAAACAGAACAAATCCGCAAACGCACATAAAAAGTATGGACTCTTTCTTAAAAAAAAGAAAAAAATAGTGAAACAAAAGTAATCTCGGAAGTATGCATTTCACTAAAGTAAAAACGGGAAATCCCGTTTTATGAGGCTGTTACCAGTGGTAGGAAAGATATCATGGGGGACATCCTGTGATACTGGGTGGGTGTTTCACATTTGGGAGAGGTTAATAATGTAAAATTACTGCGTAAGTCATCTTTTTTTTTTTTTTTTTTTTTTTTTTTTTACCAGGTAATTTGTTTTATTTCTGGATACAGGGACTTGAAGATTCTGTGGCAGTGCAGAAGATGACAATATGAGTTTGTGATGCGACTGTCAGAACACTAATATCCCCTGTCATATGAAGCAAAATGACCTAACTTGTTTAAGAATTTTCTCCTTCTAATTGGGACAGTGTGTAATTCCTCCGCATTTCTGGCTAGTCACTTGGGCCAAAAGAATAAGTGTGCCTTGTCTGCCTGGATTCTCAAAGATATAAATCACTGGACCATTTTCAGTTATACATTGAAATCCTCTTTCTGGGTGCTCCTGGGGAAACCAGGCACTGTCAGCTTTCCCTCCATGCCTGGCTCTGCTGTCTCTGTACGCAAGAGCCGCAGTAGAAAGGAAGTTTGCTCTGCAGTCAAAAGAATTTTGCACTTGTTCACAAGTTACAATTTACTCCAGAACCTTGCTAGGTTCACCTTTTTCTAAATTCTTGGCATCCAACTGCCTCATTTCCACTCATCTTTGTCCTGGATAGTTTTCTTTTGCTGCGAAGTGGCTTCCTCACTCCACTTCTTCAGTGATTCAGCTGCATTTTTTTGCTCCTGTAGACAGTATTTCCCCCTAGCACTCTTGCCTCACAGCCGGGTATTCCCACACTTTATAAATATGCTTGCAGTGGTGCCATAAGCTGTCCCTTCTTATTTATGGATAGAATTGCAAATTTGATCCAGATGGTGCTGTTTTTTAAAGTCTGCTTCTGAAATCTGTTTGCAAGATATGATCTGCCTGAGCATATGCCTGATCGTCTGTTTTTGGGAGATCTCCTTTCAGGATGCCTGTGTTGTTTTTGCTGTATCAAAGTTGTGCTTCATTAAATGACATCAGTCAGTGGAACTGGATCCTTTTGTTTGCCACAGCAGCACAGGTAGTGTCTAAAATCTGCTTAGACTTACATGCTATTTTGTCAGAATTGTTTCCGAAAGACTTAGTGCTATTTGAGCTTAATCAGAAAAAAATACTATTTTATGATCTGTAGTAAATGGCAATTAATGATGCAATTAGTAGTAATTACTAGCTTTGTATCAGGAGACATTTGACAGTAGTTCTGGCTGTACTAGGGGTTTGGGGTTCTCTGCCAGGGTGTTTGATTGTGCTTGTACTGCCTGGCTGGGTCCAAGCTGCCCAGTTGCAGCTTGCACACAGTCCTTCTTGGTTTTTCTTGGGGACTTAGTCTCATGCAATTTGTATTGCCTCTTTTTGTTTTCTGTCATTCTGTTATCTCTTTATGTACCTGCATTCCTTGGTTCTTAAAACCAGCAAGCAAAAATTCTTTGGCATTTAGGGTGCCTTAGCCTTTTTTCTTAAGCATGTAAATTTTGTCACTAAATGCCATAAGGAGGTCTCTGACAGCTTCAGTTTTATGAAGTTGTATCTCTATTGAATAAAGAGCTCCACAGTTGTACAGCAGAGGTGTGTGATGGAGTATGGTGACGTCTGCGCTTCAGTCAAATTGAGACCAGCTTGTGAAATCAGTGTATGAGCACTGAAAGTTTCAGAACTCAAAAGGCAAAGAATTAAAATACCTTTGTCCCAACCCCCACTCCCACAGACACCCTTCTAATGTTAACTGTGAGCAGTTTTGAAGTTTGTTCCCTGGAGGAATTTGCTGTTTTCCCTGCCCTCTGTGGCACTTCTGGAAACGTGAGGACTCATGTGCACATCACAAACACTTGCAGTCCAGCAAGGTGAGTGTGTGCATGCACAGGGAGCAAATGGACAAGCACACTGATCATCCTGCCTGCTGGTGTTACCCTGGTGCTGCCCTGCTGCCATGCAGCTCTGCAAAAGGACCACTCTACTGCCTCAGTTTGTTCTCAGGTCAGCAGAGTGCCCAGGTGGTTATTTAGGATGCGGACTTGTCTTTTTTATCTTCTGCATTGTACTGCTGAGCGAACTTTGATGAGGTTTGATGAGTTTAAAACTGAGATTTGTTTTAAATCACTTAGATTCCTGAAATCAAGGAGAGGTTTTTAATTCCATGTCAATATTGCCTCAAACAGCCATATTCAAAATATAAACCATTACGTTTTCTCACAGCAGAACACTCACTATTGCACTAACCTTGCTAAGAAGGTCTCCTTCCTTCTGCACTGCTTTCTAACTAATTGGAATAAAATGCAACAAAAAATAGCCTTAATAATTGTTGTTCTTATTAGCAGGTAAATCATAGCTAGTTTCTGCACTTCTATTTCCCACTAGTTTTCATTTTTGCATAAAATCATGGTATCCTAGGTGTCTGGGGAGCATGAAAAGAGGCAAGAGTGCAGAAAGAGGTGCAGTTTTGCTTATCACATAGCCCAATTAAATAACTCGGTGGGTTTGTGTCTCAGGTTTCATGGGGCATTAGTGGTTTTACTATGGCTCTTATTTTTAGCACCAGATCTCCCCCTTTTTGGCATGGTAATTGTCAAAAAACAGGCCAGCATGGACTGTAGGTCCTTTCAGGCTGACACTTGGTGCCATCTTTATTTACTTGCTTTTTTTTTTCTTTTTTGGACACTACAGTGTTAATAAACTACTTTTGCCCAGTGAGTGAGAACAGGTGACATCACTGTATTCTTGTTGTAATGGGGAACTCAAGTGCATTGTTTATCTGTGCTGCTGCTTCCTCCCAGTTAACTGATGCAAAAGTTACAGCTTCAGTGTACAAATTTTCCTTTGAAACTTGCTGTACAAGACAGGGGATCTGCTAGCTTAGCGGAGATTTTGCTATCAGAGAGCTGTGTTATCACATGAGCTCTCTGCCCATGCGTTTCAGCATGAGGGGCAGCGGAGGGCTGCTCTGGGACACAGAATAGGAACTGCTGCAGGAGCCTGGGAGCCATTTTAAGGACAGGTGCTAGCGTTTGAGAGCTTTGCCTTCCTACCCTGCACACGTCAACGTCTCTGAGAAGTATCAGTTTGATTTAGAGGGGGAGACGGAAACAAATACAGGATGGGAAAGGGAACAGGAAAGAGAAAAATTGCTGGGTTGGAGGGGGAAGGGGAGAAGTTACCAAGGAAAGGGAAATGAAGACAGACAGAAAGACAGAAAGAACTGTTTCCCCTTTTATGAGAAAAGGGAGCCTTCAAATCAGGATGACTGAGTTCAGCTGTTCAGGCCACTTTATACCCATGAACTTGCAATTAAATGCGGAAGTGGCAAACAAAAGACGAGCTAAAAGAAGATATTGTTAAATAGTCAGCATTGGAGGATGTAGAGGGAAACTCAGAAAATGGACAGAGCCCAAGTCATGAATAAGCACTCAGTTTCCTGGGATTCTGCTGTGGGTGGGAGGAGTGCTGGAGTTGCTGGAGGCCTCCGTCATTCAGAAGCGCTGCGGTGGCAGAGACCCTTTGTGCTTCTCCCCTGGTTGCTGCCACAAAGAGAGGTTTTATTCAATTTCATGGTGCTGAGTCGACAGGCCTCTTTCTACTAAGCAAGGGGTTTATTCCCCAGGCCAAGCTCTCTGAGAGGCTCTGTGAACCTTGATTGTTGTTTGCCTTGGACGTACATTGTCTGCTGCTTGAATTTTTCTTGATCTTTTGCCTAGATAACCTCAACTGATTCCTGTTTTGCTTTGGAAAATTACCCAAGCCTGATCAGTTTTTCCTGGATTATTTCACAGTATGGAGACACTCAAAAGGAGTCAGGACTGTTACCTTGTGGGCTGGCCAGATGGTTCAAAAGTTTTTTTTGTTGTTTTTAGTTTTGGGGAGGGGCAGGTAAGACAGAGTGAAAGTTTGCCTACTCTCCTAATGACAGTTCACACACATTTCTAGCAACCTGTGCTGGTAAGAGGTAATCTCCATTTATTTCTGTTAGTCCATGTGCTTCTTGCTTCTGGTCAGGAGGTAAACAGTAAACTAGTATAATCAAACCATTATCTAGAACTTTGAAAGCATTTTGGAATTCTTTTGTCTGGAAGGTAGGGGATGGGGGTGTGAGGTTCATGGGAACCAGGAGCAAAACAGTGATTTGACAGGTTAGGATAAAGCTGTCACATTTATTCCCTTGCCATATCTCTTTTGAGTAATGGAATGGAAATAGATTTTCTTAATGTTTATGAAGACCTTAGTGGAACACAAAGGATGCTTTGTTGAATTTAACAACATCAGATCTATAAAATTCATAACCTGTGAGAACAGAATGGGGGGTTCTTGTGCCATAATCTGCCAAACTCACTAAAGAAAGGAGATTTAACTTCAGTAAGGAGTCAACAGAAAAGGAACACATTCTTTAGGATCAAGCCTCATCTCACGAGTCTGTGGCAAGCATCTGAAATGCTCATGTATTAACGATGGTTCTGTAAACTAGTTTTTTGGGGTTTTTATTACTCTGAGGACTGAAGCAATGTTCAGATTGTAGCACATGATTTAAACTGAAGGGTATATATTATTAGTAGGGACTACAGTGTGTCTTAGCCTGTAGAGAGTGAAAGTAGGTCATTCTGAGTCCTTTGTAGCATTTCAATTCTAGTACCAGTTTGCCTCAGCATATGGAATCAGGCTGATGGAAGCCCTTCAATGTGGTGGTTATTTTGATATCCTGTCTGACGGATACTGTTGTAACATTCTGCTAGTTCCTTTTAACTTCTTTCCAAGGTTGCATTTATTTGATGATGTTTTGAAGGTTATTTTATTTCTTTCACATGTACAGGGTTGGATTTGAGATGCTGACCCATGTTGGTGCTGCTGTGGAAGGGACAACACAGGTTTTTCTGTTGGCATTTGGCAGAGTAGAGATACAGAATGCTGATGCAAAGCTTGGAGTTCCTTTTGTTGCCACAGTGCTGTGTGGATTAGGCATTGTTGTAAAGGAGACATTTGGCTGCCTCATGCCGGTTGGCTGCAGATTGTCTCAACAATGCAGATGTAGTTGTTGCATTTATGACTTCTTACAGTCAAGTATGCTGGCACCAAATATCATGCTGCACTACCCAGTGTCAGACAGATTTGTACAGGCGTATAGTGGGACCAGCCTTGTGTGGATTTTGGGTTCTGTGCCTAACATACCTTGCTATCCACGTAATACACTCCCTCACACTGCAAGGTATGGCCAGATATGACTGGGAAACCCATTGAAAATTTCACCTTTTGCTGGTATCAGTAATAAAAACTGCTTTGATCAGAAAGTATGATGTGATTGGAAGTCTGGGAGTGACATGGAACATTAAGTATCTTACCACATTTTCTTGGATTGCAGGAACCTCCTAAAAGTTTTATGGAATTTTCCAAGTTTGCAGAAGAACTGGATTAGTAATCACAGAGCAGGATCTGTCCTAAATATGTGCTATTCAGTATATGCCTGTTGCTTGTAGTCAGCATTGTCAGGCTTGAATGGAATGTGAAGTAAAGCATCTCCCCAAACTGAGATTGCTTATGTCTCCCAAAGTTTTGTTTGTGGTTAGGGAAAGCATTGCTGTGAGTTTTACTCGCAGAAGTTCATCTCTCCCATCTTTTCCAGCTTTCAGTACTTCTGGCTAATTTGGTAATTTGACCATTGCGCCAAGATTCCTGTCTAAGGGAAGAAGTGCCTGTTTATAATTTTTATTTATTTCCTCTCCGTTTTCTAGCATATGGAAAAACTGTGAACTAGGCAATGTTGATTAAATTTATTCTGCATTGTCATTACATGATTTAATCAAAACCTCCAGGGCTGCATTTTGCTTCGCTGGCATGAACGTTCTGTCTCAGGAGGCCTTTCAGGCTGCTGCGTGAGTGGTCTTTGCTGCCTAACCCAAATCCCTGGAAGGACCATTGCCCTGTGGCAGGCATGTATTTGCCTGTTTCTGAAAACTTCCAGTGGCATTTCTAGTCCTGTCACTGTGACCAGCTGGCCAGCATATAACGTGTGATTCTTTGCTTGAGCAGAGATGGGTGGAAATGGACAGCACATTTGTGAGAGGACAGGAGGAACAGTGGGGAAAAGACAAGACTTCAGGTTCAACTGGGAATCGAAGTCTGGTAGAGGAAATAAACCCTTCTGTTCTTAGCAAGATTGATTGTATATTAGCAGCTGGAATTGTCAAAGATCTCTTGTATTGCAGTCCTGCACCCGCAGCCCTAATGATGCAGTGTAAAGGAGTTTCACATTAGAAAAACTCCATCTGTCCCTAGCTCCAAGTTTACCTCAGTGTAAACAGATGCCCCTTCCCACTCCTATTCAGGTTTCACTGTAATTTCAAAATAAGGAAACAGAAATTAGTTTCTTGGTTTAGGTAATATTTCTTCTTTTCTCTGTAATAGGGACTCAATGTAAAGAAGTAGTATCACAGTAACAACTGACACTGTGTGTTAGCAGGACTCTTGAGTAATGTAATACAGATTACAAACAGATGCAGGAACCAGTGCCCTTGATAGCAGGACCAGCATTTTAAAAATACATGTGTGCATGGGAAAGTCAGAAAAGAGAGCAAGGAAGACTGAGTAGTATCAGCCAACATCTTGGTAGGGGTTAGGACAAGCTCTCCGAGTTGAGTTGTGTGAAGGGATGTAATGGAAAGAGATTGTCCTGCTGTAAACTGGTTGACCCATCTCTTGGATTCAGTGCAGACAGGTGATGCTGGTCCATGGTTTTCAGGGAGGAATCATTTCTCTCAGAGGCTGAAACACAGTCTTATTACACAAGGAGTGATCCAGCACTGCAAATTCATGTGACTGAGAATACGGGGCAGTGTTACAGAGGAAATGCTGTCTATGGAACACTGAGTAAGGGGCACAGCTGCTGCCTAACTCGGTGGATCTGAGGTGGAAGGAGCTACGTGATGGGCGTCGTGTGTAGCTCACATGCAGTTGAGTGGGGCTCAGTAATGCAGCTTGTGGTGCATGTTACGGCTGCTGCACTCTTTGTGTTTCATGGCTGCTGTGAGTCCTGCATTTTCTCCTGAAGGTTTCATCCTTTTGCATATCTACACATGACCAGCCTCACTGATGTGAGTTGGCGGGGTGTGGGAGTCAACTATTCAAATTGAAACACCTTAAACTGGTTCTATCTAGGAAGGAGACCTCCTTCAGTGATTCCTTGACTAGCAGTTCTTTTAATATTGGTACAAGTTCAGGCTATTGTGAGATAGGTACATACCTTTCCCTCTGCCTGAAGAATGCAGGGCTGCTGTGGATTGGCTGGGCAGTCTTGACAGCTCAAGTGTAAATGTAATGAACCTTACGTTCCCCTTTTGATGGATTTAATTTTCTAAAGTGTGAATTTCTCTTTTCTATCAACACTTGAATCTATTAAACAAAAAAAGAGCAAATAATTCATTCAGTTTGTCACCAAACAGAGTTTTCTCTAAAGGTGAAGTAACCAAGGATAGTAGAGTGGGTTATACAAGTCAGGAGAAACTATTTATTTACTTTGTAATGTCTAGGTTTTGGAGTTGCTTGGGTTTTAGTTGGGAAAATTGAGCAGAAGGTGATTTGGAACTTTCATTTCAGTCCTAAGTCAACTGTCAGGTGTTCTTTGTTCTTGTGGCACATGCATTTTTTAACAGTCTGAATCTTTCTTGACTGAGTGTGTGTTGTTCTGATTCCCTCAGAATGCTTGTGGAAGCTGGGGCACAGCAATGGGCTCACTGAGCTGCCGTTGGCTGGAGCTCCCTTGGCAATCACTGTTGCTCATCTGTTGTTGTACATTATTCAGAAGCAGTCAAGTGGAGACAATTTTATACAAGTTCACAGGAAGAAAATGAGGGCAAATCTCCAGGAGGTGGTTCTGCCTGGTGGTACTTTCTCCCAGATGAGACCGCTGCAGAGCAGTGCTGCACAGAGATTGCGTTTCCTTCTCACGAGTTACTTGTTATGGACACCAATCAAAGACAGCCTCAGAATAATGCAGAGGTGTTTTTAAATCCTCCTATATTCCTTGCATCTTAAAGACCTTTTGTAGTTGTTCAGTGCAGCATTTACAAGGTTTAAACCTCTGTCTGTCTCTAGCTATTAAAGATAATGATAAATAATAAAAATACTTAGCAAGACCCCAGAGTTTGGAAGTGAAACACTGCTGCTCACAGGATTTATCTATCTAAGGTCTAAAGAAGTGGCCCTGATTACAGCCTGAGATCACGAAGATGTTTTGGCTCTGATTGTCAGGGCAGCTGTAAGAAATCGGAAGGTGATATGTACATTATATCCTGGTCTAAAGACATCCCAGATGGGTTGTGTTTCTTTATGTGGTGTTATTTCAGTATTTTTTAATGGACTGTCTTTACTAATATATAGAGTAATACATGAGGTACCACAGTCTCAACAGCAACTGTTTTAGTGGGAAGAAAAAGATGATTTTGTCTTAGTAGTCTTCCTGAAGAAGCTTTGTCAGCTATTGAATTAAATATTATTTAATCCTTAGTCCTTTCTATGAATGGAGTATGGCACCCGAGTTCAGTCAGGGATTGAAAGATCTTATCTAACAGCCATGAATACTGAGGGGACTGTTTTGTTAAATAGACTGGCTCCGACCTTTCACTGATGTTCCCAGGTGTGCTGCTTTCTCTTGTAGTCACTTGGGCTTTCTATCCACAGCCACCTTCTGCATGTAAGCCAGTGTGGCTGCTAAATATTTACAGTAGTGAAAACATTGGCTTGTGCAAATTGACCTAACCTGGATCATTGTCATTTTTTTACATATACACTATATTTTAAAGTTTTACTGTGTGCAGTTGGATTAATTCCACTGAATGTTATTTCACTGGGTCAAATGAATTCTAACAAACTGGATGCTGCCCACACTAATTCTGGAGCTTTCTTACACCTCCCTTACTCCTTTTTCATGAGTTCATGTATTTTCTTAGAAAAATTTCTGCAACAACTGTGTTTCTGGGGGTAGAATCAGAAAAGGTGCTTCAAAATCTAAATTATAGTGTAGCCCCAGGCTGCTTTTGTAGATAGCTTTGATTTTATGGGTGTTGCTGTTCAGCACATGTTTTGATTGCTGTGTATTGTTGTTAGAAATTACTAAAAAAATGTTCTTTGCAGCCTGGTAGCCAGGTGAGAGATAGACTAAGGCAGGCCTTTCTCATCTGTGATCTTTAGCAGAGAGCTGTGAGTTACTGGAAAAGGGATCTGGTCTTGTGATTACTGCAACAGAAGAAGAGACTGGACTCGATGCGTTCTGTAGTTCCTCAAGGGAATTGCACTGCAGTGTGGATCAATTTTCTGTGCAAAAATTTTTTTTTCACCTATTGGGGCTTCATCACTTCTGGACAAAAGCTAATTTTTTGCTGTTTTTCTGTATTTCTTTAATTGGATCAGATGGGGTTCCCCAGAAGACTGCAAATAACTCCTTTAGAAGGAGCTAGATGTGGCAGTTTGGAGGCAGAATTTGGCCCAGCGTGTGTAACCAAATGGCCTGTGTTACGGCACTGACTTTGAGTATTCCCCTGTGCAGAGTAAGATGTGTGCTTGCCAGTGGCTGGAACAACAGTGCAACTGCCCTGAGGTATTAGGAGGAAGCAGCAGTAGAGAAGGTGAACCAGTAAGGGCTGGACTGGCAACACTCTCGCTTGTTCATATGCAGCATTAGGAATGGCAGAAGCGACAGAAAAGAAATAGAGCCGTAGCTTTTGCTCATGACCTAGCTATTTTTGCCTTTTCTTCTGAACTAGCCTTTCTTAGTGTGCAAACCAAGAAATGTGGCCATCCAGAAAGACCAGGATTTTGGTACACATGCAGTGTAGCCAGTATTTCCTAGGAAGTGATGGATTTCTGCATGCTACTCCTTGGCTTTGGAAAGGAAGTCCTATGCTTCTAGACATAGAAAAAAGATAGCCTACCTATCCATCACGTTGAGTATGTCTAACTTAGAATCCAAAAGTGCAAGGCTTTTGCAGGCAGTCCCCTCAGATGCTGCCTCAGCTACTTGGCCAGCTGGAGGTTTTCTGTCGCTATAACAGGTTTGGAATTGTTTTCCTTTCCCTCCTGTTTTGTGTGACTAATTACTGCAGTAAATCTCAGTCCTCTTATCCTGAAGGGTTAAAAATTATTTCTCAAGAACTACTTTGTGTCTCTCTGGTTGGGGGAGTCTTTCTTTGTGATTTCCTACACTAGTATCTCAATTCAAATGAACAACAGGCCTGAAATCCGAGGCCCCACACCTTTCAGGTAAGTGTTACTGATCCCCCACAGAGCTCTGTGTTTGAAATTATTCACAGGTTGGTCAAACTCTGCATGCAGGGAAGCAGCTATCTCTGAATTAGTGTCTAGCAGTCTAGATCTCTGTGTCACCTCGGCTGATAGATCCGAATGTCCTAGTAGATACTCATCACTTCGTTGGCATTGCAGATTTCCTGCTGAGGCTTCTCTTATCTCCTCACAGGGGGTGGAGCAGGTTGTGCTGTGCCGGGGGCGGTGCTGCCCCTCAGAGCCGCAGCTCAGCCTCCTTTGCTGTTGCCCCACGGAAGTCACGGTGCCGGAAGGCTGAGGCTGTGCTGGGTGTGGCTGGCTCGGCAGCCAGCTCTGCAGACCGGCTGGCGTGGATTTAATGCCACTTCAGGGACCGCGCTAGAAGTGCAAGAGCTGTGATGCTGGAGTATCCTGAGAAGCTAACCCTAAATTGGAGCTGTGGTTCTGAAGCTGTTTTTTCATGGGTGGGCAGGAGAGGGAAAGGAGTGATTTCCATGCCATGCACTTCCCTGTTCGGTCCTCACAGCACTGCTAATTGTGTTACACTGGAGGAAGTGGAGAGCGGAGTAAAGTAGCAGCAGTTTCAGGGGGCAGGAAAAGAGGAAGATTGAGATGACATTGATCAGTGGGCGGTAGGTCACAGGTACCTATCATCTCCTTCTTTCAGAGTGAGAGGAAGAGCACTGTGCTGACTTCTGGGGTCTATAGCTGCCTGTATGGCTGAGACATCTTTGCAAGGAGTCAGACTCAAGCAGGGCTATATCCTTTTGCAAAAGAGTCTAAACTTTACAGAGCCTAGATCAGTTCCTCCAACGTGCTGTGGAAGAGTCCAGAGTACTTATGCTAACTGAGTAGAAATTCTCTTCAAGGAAGTGCAGAAGTGACTTCAGAATGGTTTGCTTAGAGAGATTCAACCTTATCTCTCTTGGGGCAAATCAAGGTTGTTATTCCATGATGTATTTTGGCAAAAGAGAAGCTGATATGGTGGCCATTTGCTTGTGTCTGTAGGTGCTATAGTACATGCACACACAGTTGCATAGTAGGCCATACTTTCCTCTGTATAGCTCCCCTGGGATCCCTGAAGATCCCATGGGCAGAATGGAGTGACATAGAAAATCAAGCCTAGTGATTTTCTGCATATTATGTGAAAATTGAAATACTCCCTGCCTTGTTTGGTTGAGAGGAGTGGTTGTGGCTGCAGTGAAAAATGTTGAGGTGGCTGCAGTGAAAAATGTTGAGGTGTCTTGCAGTAAGTGTGTGGATGTTACTCATTTTTGGAGGCCTTGAGCCTCACTGTTCTCTGCTAAAGCATTTAGGATTGCGATGCGTTACAGGCTGAACATTTGGCTTGGTTTTTTACAGGCATCACTACGGTGTCATCTTCTCCTGAAGTGTTAAATTTCACAGAATACTGTCATTCTAGCCAAACCCAGAAGTTAACCTCTACAGCATCATGAAGCTTCCCATGACTGCTTTCTTAACGCTGGAAAGCAAACACAGTATTAATTGTGATACTATTAGGAATTATATAGGCCATAATAGTTACATAGTAACTCCCTCTCACTGCCTTCCATAGTAATGTTCTATATGTATCTGAAAATATATTCCCTGTCAGATGCTGTTGGTATCTTACTTGTTTTGCTTCCGTGCAGTCTTGGTGAGGCTGATGGGCATGACGCTTTCTGAGACTGAGGCTTTGTGTTGCAGCAAGGAACTCTTTAAAGTGGAGTACACTAACCTGTGTTTGAGAGGAAAGTTATTTTCTCTCCTCTTAGACCATCATCAAGAAGGCAGATGGGTTCCTACAGCAACGGTGGTTTTGGAAGGATTAATTTGTGACCTACAGAATTTTTTGACACGATAGCCAATTCAGAAAAGTGTTAAGGTATTACTAGAGAGCTAAATTCAACTTGATCAAATTTTTATATAATCATATGAGAAATACTTAGGTGGATAGATTTTAAATATTCTTACCAGCTCCAAGCCCCTATACCCTGTCTTCTCTTTCCAATACTCTAATTGATTAACAGCTGTAGAGCAGCAGGATGTATCAGCTTGTGTATTCTAGTCACATGTGTCTTGTCCCAGGTGAGAATTACAGCTGCCTTGCTGCTGAGAGGCAGGCTGAGGTAACTAAAGTAAGGAGGAGTCCCTATTTCAGAAGGAGTAGGGAGATTGGAGTGTTGGACAGATGATACTACAAAATATCCCTGAAGGTTTGCTGTACTTAGATAGTGCCAGTGAGACCAGGTGATGGCTCTGGTATAAAGCTGCTTGTGTTGGCTACCATAACGTGACAAAAGCTGAAACTTTTCAGGGACAATGTCCATCAGTTTTATGCGAAAATCTTGGAGTTACTTTGGCCATGCTGCTCATGGAATTCTAATTCTCACTAAGACAACTTACAGCATTATCTTACATTTTTCTAGATAACCTTGCTTATTTTTTTATTCCTGACTAAATGAAGGGAAGTCTCAAATTTTTAAAAGGATGAAATCAGGTTATGTAGTTGATGATAGCAACTGTGTAAAAGTTTTTACTGAGATGTGAGAAAATGGGAGGTCTTACCTGCAGAATTTACTGTGAGCAGCATCTCCTTTGTACCATCAGACAATCACATGTGGAGTTCTCACTATGTTGTTTGATTGATGTATTCCAGTATCACCTCTTAGGAGACAGAAATGTTTCTGCTCCCAAGGCAAGACGAGCTGAAGGCAGCTGATGTCTTGTGCTGGTTTTCTCACCCCCCAGCAAAAGTGTATCCCTGGTGCAGCTGTTCAGAAGGCAACGGATCATGTAACTCAGCTCAGTGAGAGCAAAATCCTGCAAGGCATTCCGTATTAGAAAGGAAAACCACCCCAAGATCTATCTGAGTAGTGCTACCTGAGCTTGAGTAATTTGGTGTCCAGCAGCTGTCGCTGATGTCACTGAGAAAATGCATACTTGGGATATTGGAAAATTAGATAGATTTCTGAAGCTGATTGGAGCAACTGGATGTTTTCTGGTTTGGAAACTGCTGGCATTAACCCTTGTTTCTCTGTTAATATTTGCTTCTATATTAGTACAGCTTTGAGTATTAAAGAATAATATTTACAGGTCATCATTAATACTGACTTTCAATGTTTTTGTTATAATGGAAACAAGGAAACAAGGTTTACATCTTGAAAATAGTCTTTACTTCTATGTAAGTGCATAAAGAATACTTTCATATATTGAGCAATCTTATTTTTGTTAAGTGAAGGCCCTTTCAGAGTAAAAAACTATGTAATGGAAAAGCTTGCACTAGTTTCATACTTATTAAAAAACGTATCTTCTTGTGAAACATGTGGCCTAAACGTGTTTTTAATTATGAAAGCATTCTATAGCATTTACTGAGAGATGAGAGACTGTGCTTTCATGCAGATCCTCTACAAAACATTGTGTCTTCTGTTCCCTGTTAACTTCATTATGCAATCCTCATCTCCTCCCCAGAGACTTCTCCATTGTCAAGGGCAACTGCATTTGCTTATTACAAGAACCTTGGTCATTAGTCACGTCAATACAAAGCAAAGCTCTTAATCCCATATTATAACCATAAATCAATCCAAATTTCTTTTTAAGTGCAGTTACAATATAGAGCCTTGGACGCATTTACCATAAGAGCTGCTGCTTATATGTATATATATTTAATTGGTTTTCCCCAAAAATTCCTCTAATAGGCAGAAGAGTAAGTAGAGTTTTGTGCCTAAGTCAGATCTTATTTATTTTCAAGATGAATGGATAAAACTGAGAATCCTACACCTGTGGAAATCTGTCTTTTTGAGCTGCTCTCATCGCAAACCTGTTTCATTGCATTGCTGGGAAGCTGTCTGGGTATCTTACATGCAGAGCTGGTTGAAATTCAGATCAATCCTCTTATATGATAACTTCAGATATTTCAGGAAGTCCTCTCATCCCAAATCAGGACTAATTGGCTAGCTCCAATTATGCAAGGAGTGGATTCTAGCATGAAGGATTAGGCAGCATTCCTTTTGCTCATTGTGGACATGGATTATGGGTCAAGGCTGTCCAGGAATTACAGCTCTTAAGGTTTTTGCAATGTGATTTTGTATCTGTTCAGTCCATAATGTTTTTTTAAATCATAGTATTCATGTTTTGCAGTCAGTTACTGCTACAGATAATGGATGCACAGAACTGGTGTGCTGTGCAGTAACTAGGGCAGCAGAGTGTGGGAAGCAAGCCCTGGTCAGGGTCCAGGACAGTGCCCTGCTGTGCTGAGGGGAAAAGCCTGAAGCCTCTCACTGCTGCATGGTTGCTCTTGGGTCGAAGGGGCTTTGACCACTTTGCCCACTGTGGAAGGAGCTAACAATGTCACCAGTCCTCCCCTCTTGGTACAATATCCTGACTGTGCACTGAAATTTCTTGTGTACAGGCAAATCTAAAACCTTCAGGGAAGGACAGCCCTCACAGCAGAGCCAGATTCAACTTTCCAGGCTTGTTTCCAAGATTTCAGTCGCTGAATGCTTTGGGAAGAACTTGGAGCTGACACTTTTCTAGGAGATATTAATGGAAAGGAGGGAGTGAGAGGTAGATGGTTTCCTTAGGAACACAAAGACCTTAATCATTCCTGTTTTGCATTCTTCTATTGTTTGCCTGTAATGTTTTGTCTTTATTTTGATATTCTTTTGCATTCACTATGCTGCAATAATTAATAGATTTGTGAGCATTTGACTAATGTTACTGTTAAAAATTCCTGGACTGTTTTGCATGTCTTGGTTTGATTATCAAAATGGTTCTTAACATTTGATTTTTCTAGAGACAGCTGTGCTGATCAGTTGCTCATCTTATTTATAACAAAATTTAGATAGCATGCACATTTCTTCTTTTACATGCTCCCAGCATTGGTAATTTACTTGCATTTGATAGTCAGATTTCCTGTGGCTTTTTTTGTGGATTTTATAAGTTATAAGAGCATTTTTGTTGGTGAGACTTCATAATTAGAGAAATGCAAGCTGTCAAGGAAGGTCTGCTGTGTGCAGAAGTACTGCTAGGAATATTGTTTGTGATGGGAGACTTACCTCAGCCTCGGTGATGCCTCATTGTACTTAGCGCAATGTGAAATTGATGCTTCTGGGTCAGTGACAGCTTATGTTGCCATGTGACATTTTGGTAACTGAGCCTGTTTCTCTTTGTGAGGGAAGGTTTCAGCTTCTCGTATTTCATCTTAATGGGTGATACTGAAGAGAGCATCTTTAGTGAGTAGGACAACTTGGGAGGCTCTTGGGTGTCCTGGAATTAGCCTGATCATGCCACCGTTGGTCTGGCTTGCAGAAGGGAGCATTGCTGAACTATCAGGCACACTGATGAGACCTTGCCTTTGGTACATTCAGGTTCTAGAGTGTTGGAGTCCAGGGTATTCCTCTGGAAACCCTGGACAGTCAAAGACCTGTACAGGAGGGTTTAAAACCTGTACAGGGGGGTCTGAGAAATGTACAGGGGGGTTACAGACCCTGGCATAGACCCCAGACAAGCAAAGGCCTCGACTATAGTCCATAGGAAAAGTTACCAACACTGCAGGAAGAATTGCAAGCTCTCAAGAGTAATAGAAAGTAGTAATATTTTAACATTAAGAATTTTAGAATAAGGGTGACCAGAGACAAGATAGAAGATTCTGGGCGTTGCCCTAAAGTCTTCTCCTTCTTCTTCGTCTCCATTTTGCACAGTAGTGATGACATTAAGTAGATTTAGAGGGATTGGGTTAGAGTAAAAAGCACCTGTTTAGTGAAAAGTGTAGATATTAGTCCAAAACTGTAAATAATGTTCACGTAATTATCTGTATATAAAATGACAAGCTAAGGGCAAGCGGGCAGTCGTCACCTGTTGCCCGTGCTGTCCAGACCCTGGCAGAGCTCAGAGAAAAAGTTTGTGATAAGAAAAAATAAACAAGAAAAGTAGCCTTGAAAAAAAACATCTAAAAGCTCCTCGTCTTTTCTACAAGCGGCTTGAAGCTTACCGAAAGCAAAAGACGAAGACCACCAAAATCTCGGGGGAACAGAGAAACCCCCCGAGACTAGAGAAATGTCCAGAGTTGATCAGGCATGTCCAGTTGTTCAGATTTTGTTAGTTAAATGTCCCACGTCCTGAGAATGCTGGAGATTCATGAGTGAGAGTTTCATCAACTTCATGAATCCTCACATTTTAGAAATGGTATGTCCTTTTTTCACTATCTGAGTATGTGATCCTTACTGAATAACAGGAGAAGCTTGGAGTGTCAGTTGTAAGGGTTGCTATCAAGAAAGGGCTGGAATCCATCCTTGTGTTGCTTGACAAAAGATGTAACATCAGTGTCACACTTGATACCTGAGCAGTAAAATCACATATCCTATTGAAAATGCCTTTCCAGATTTCAACCCACAAATTTCTATGGGGCCTTTTAGAATTGGAGCTTCTCAGCAGCCAGCATCATTGCAATCAGCATAGGCTAATAGCCATGAAGCTGGGCCTTGAGCAGAAGCCTGACTCAAAAGAAGTCTTGGCAATGTTATGCAAATGTCAGCCTGACAAAGACTTACAGTTCTTGTGTTCTCATTGTGACTTGAAGCAGACATTGAAAGGATGGATAGAGCTGGGATATGACTTCTTTTATTATTGTTGTATAGCTCTTGATAAAAAAGTACTTATTTCTTCCTTGAATTGTTTCCTCCCAACCTCAACTGCTGCTCTTTCTCCTTTGTGTGCTCACTGTCACATTAGGTCTTGTTTACAGAAACAGCTGTGGTTGTGAGACCTGAGAAGGAATTTTAAACCAAAGTGCTACTCATGTGCAAACCTTTTAGCAGTGATTGTTTGCAGTTCAGCTTAGATCTATGGGGAACAGTTTCAAACTAAACTGATCTAAGGTACTTCCATAGAAATCAAAGTGTCTGCATTGAGATTTGCACCTGCTTAACTAAATCCCTTTAAATTAGCAAGATCAAAATACTGTCTTTTGCCCACATTTGAAAAATCTGATAACTCTCCATTTTCATGTTAGTTTTTGATACAAGTGTTCAGCTTGGAGGAGTCCCAGGCCCTTACCTGGAGGTAAGAGAGGAAGGCTGGAGAAGGGAAGACTTGTCCTTGGTTATAAAGGGTTGTGTTAGATCTCAGCCAGGCGGACTAAATGCCCATAGATCCATGGAGGGTGGCCGCAGCACTGGGGCAGCTGCCCAGGGAGAGTGTGGAGTCTCCCACTCTGAGGCATTTCAAACTCATCTGGACATGTTCCTGTGTCACCTGCGCCAAGGCCTTGGCAGGGGGGTTGGACTGGATGATCTCCAGAGGTCCCTTCTTATTGCAGCTATTCTGTGATTTTGTGATTCTTACATTCACTGGGTGAGTTGAGGAGGTTTAGATTTTTGATAAACACTCAAGAGTTAAGTGGCTCCTAGCTAAAGCCTCTTTGGACTTTGAATGGCAACATTTGGCTAGAAATTGTGTGAATTCTTATTTGGGGTCCTTTTGCGGTTTTTTTTTTTTCTCTTTTTTGTAGTCACATTTTCAGCACTGAAGTGCAGTGGTATGCAAACTAAAGGAGTAGAGAGTGGGAAAAATAACTGAACATCATGCAAGCAAAAGTAATGTTGACCACAGGCTCCATCCTGAGGTTCAGGTCTGGTGGCTTTTTTGGTCACTGGCCTTAACTTAATTCTCAGGCAGTTTTTGGTTTCTGAGAAGCCTGCCTTGTACCTGTTTGTTGAAGGTTCGGATGTTTACAAAACTGGTTCACTGGAATACTAGTTGCTGTCTGTTGTTAGTGTAAGTTTTCCTGGACTTGCATTATTTAAAAAGCTTATTCACAAAGATGTGGCGAAAATGCACTGCAGGAGGAAGATACACTAAGCACGTTGCAAAATTGTGCTCTGTCTTTGATTCTACTTTCCTTCTTTTTTTATTCCTCTTTCTCTTTAAAAGGTAACATCTGTTCAGGAGATTTTTTTGGAAATTTTATCTGTCCATCAGGTCTTTATGCAGGAGATGGATTTTTCTGAGCAGAAATTCCACCAAATTATTTCAGCTACATTTTTTCATTCTAGAAATGCTGACGTTGATGTTCACTGCCATCTCTTCCTGCCTGCCCAATTTTTCAGGTTTTCTTGTATTGTCAGGGAATTCTAAGTAATTCCCTGAGTGTCCAGACAAAGCACAGTCATTCCAGCAGCTGGTATCACCTCTGAGTAATAATACCTGTTTTTATCTCTTCTGTTCTCCACCTAGATTATAGATAAGATATTTCTGTCTTCATTACAATGGAACAAGATATGGAGTTTGATACTAGGTTATCCTACCACTGGTATATTTTGTGGAGACAAGAATATGGTTTTAGCAACTAGCATGTTAATAATCAAGATCATGTATCAATAAGAGCCCAGGGATACCGTAGAATTAGTGATTTCTTTAAGAGCACCTTCTGTATACAAAGAAGCTGTAAATCTCTGCAAGAGGCTTGTCCTTTCTGGTGAGAGTCTGGGTGTTTTGCTGAAAAAAATGCCACTTCCCTTCCGGTTCAGACACAATCTGTCAGTCATCAAAGATGTTTTACAAAAGCCAATTCTAAGTGTATGTCCTACAAAAACTATCAAGGACGTAACATGATGGAATACAGGGTGTAGAAACAATAGCTTGTGAGATATTCAGCCAGTGCAGAATTGTCTCTGGAACATGCTTCAGTAGGACAAGATGTTCTTACAGCGATTGAAGTTTCACCTGGTGAGTTTGAGCATTTAAAACATGCCTGCGTGGCTCACTGGTGTTACGTGGAATAGACCTTCCCATAGTTAATGGTCACCATAATGAGCCTTTAAAAAACAGAGCATGTCTTTTAAACATTTATTCTTTGTGTGCCTTATGTGATAGACAGTAATTTATGCTAGTGTATGTGAACGAATCTTTTAAAATCTGGTAATGCGAAAGTTTGTTTGAAGGAAAACAGTTGGAAAGTGTTGTTCCTCTTTTACTGTTTTTTTACTGAATTTAAAGGGTATCAGTGACTGCTGTGATGACTCAAAAGGAAGAAGGACATAGGAGATGCTTTTTTTTATAAACTGTGCTCTTAATTCCTGATTGGCAGGTGAGAGTCAGCAAGGAAGATGCCCCCTCAGGGGAAGTAGTAATTCCCTGGACATTTTAGGCAGAGAGCTTCTATTACCTTGCAGTTCAGCTGTATCGGTTTCTATCTCTGTGTAGTTCAGTCATATCATTTTTATCTCTAAAAGCTTTGCTTTCCAGTGTGAGGATATTGCAATGGAAAAACAATGATGCAACTCAGACTTAATTGCTCTTGGTGAGTGGAGTGGTAAAGAGAAAGGATTAATATTTGCCAGAGTCTTTGGATGTTTCTGTGGTATATGTCTCAGTGATGTGAGGTATATGCTGATTAATTTAACTCTCTGCTGAATAGTTTTGAATAGCTGAACTTCCACATTGTGCTCAAGAAGCTTTCTGGTACCTTAGCTTTCTTAAGGAATGTTTAAGCTGCTCCATGCAAAACTGGTGGTGGCTGCCATGAGTAGAAGGTGCTCATGTGCAAGAGAACCCCATTCGCAGATGTACATTGTTGTGTCCATTTGGGAAAGTAAGAGTAGCTCTGTGTTGTTTTTCATTTGGTTCCATTAGGTTACCCTGGAAACATTTGTTAATAGTCTTAACTAAAATCTGGTGTTTTAGCCATGGCTAGGATGTGAGTTTTCTATTCTGCTCTCCTGAGACCCCATCTAGAGTACTCTGTCCAGCTCTGGGGCCCCCAGCACAGGGAGGAGGTGGACCTGCCACTCTCTTTTGTTTTTAGGAACTACTCCTTACAACTTTTAAGAGATAGGATAGATAGGCTTTGTCTAAATCTGTGCATTATTTATGTTGTCATTGGCAAGGATGAAGATAAATGGTGCTGTTTATGTTTTGCAAATGAAGAAATGCCAGTGGAGAATCCAAAGGGATTTACTGTGGGCTGTAGGTGGATTACTCCAGGTTATAAATGGCACTATTTTATTGGTGGGATTTAAATTCAGGAATTGCTAGTTTGTCATTCTGTGTTTAAACTTAACAGGGAATAGATTGAGACTAGAGAACAATAAAAATTAATCCTGACAGTGAAAGACAATTACTTTTCATCAGTATACAAATATTTTTCTCTAAATAATCCCATGTATTCTGGCAGGGGATTAAGTAATTCCCTTCTCTTAGACTGATCCTGTTGGTTTAAGAAAGCTAAAGTCTCTAGAAACAATACACAAGAACCACAAAGAGTAAGCTGGACTCTCTCATGAGAGAAGCAAATAAGAAATATGTTTCTTTATACATCCTGTGAAATTCTTAGCCTAAACAAGTCTTGTGTGGGGAGGAATGGGTTAAAACCACAAGGTTTGGCAAGGAGGGAATAGTTTTGCTCAAAGTGACCTTACAGCTGAGAATGCTGAGTATCAGTGTGGGGAAACTCCATTTATTATGCCTAGTGTTGTTCATCCTCTGCCTGCTTTACGAAGTAGAATTCCTGTGTAAAGATAACACACTCTCACGGACGTGCTTGAGCCTCCTGCTGGGATAGAGACCGATCATAAAAACGCAGCCTTGTGATAAACTCTGCATGTGTGAAGTCCTTAATACTGGGACAGGCAGGGCCTCCCTCCCTCTACTACTATCCACTGGGATGAGCTGAGCATAGTGGAGTCTGTGTCTCCTTGGGTCTCTGCCCCGCAATGAGCTGAGCCTAACAGAGCCCGTGTGCCTGTGCATCTCTGCCGCCTAGCCTTGTTAGCCATGTAAGGAAATAAATCTACCCCTTGCATTTTGGGTGTGGTTTGGTGGTCACCTTGGTTACCTTTATGTGGTAATTCACACTTTCGTGGACTCTCGGGAGAGGGAAAGTGTAGCGAGGATTAGAAGAACTGAAGATGTATACACGTTTGTGTACTTTTTAATATAAAAAAATTAAACCTTGGTAAAAGCCACAGATCATTTGTATAAAATCAAAAGCCTTTTGAACCAGCTGTAAGTTGCATTGGTGGTCTGACATGCAAGTCATGTCCCACAGGGTCTTACTGACGGGGAGTTCCCATATTAAACATCTTTCTAAGAAAGAGGTAGGTGGTGAGTGCTTAGCATGAAATTTAGAGATCCAAATGCAGAGGCACCAAGACTAAGAGTAACAGATCGTGCCAGATCCTACACCTAAGTGCATGTCTTGGAGCAATGCCAACCAAAAGATGTAGATCAGTCAAGCATGTCTGCTGTCTTAGAGAGACCTCCATGAGCTGGCACTGTGGAGCCAGGGTGGGTTGTGTTCCCTGTCCTTGTGAGGTGTGGGAAAAAACTGTCCTATTAGGAGAAAAAACATTGCTTCAGGTATAGAAGCGATGCATTTACTTTCCCTTACATTGACCTTATTTTGTTACATAGAAAAAAACATGCCATCACATGTTATAGACCTAAAAGCAAGGATGTTATAACTGGGTTTATCAAAGAGTGAAAAAAGAAGCAATGGAGTGCAGAAATCTTGGCAAGGTGTGCCAAAATGTTCCTAGGCAGTGCTTATAGTCTTACCGTCACTTATTTTATCATGTCAGAGACAGTATTTAAACCTGTGTTAGGTCAAAATTAATCCGTTATTTCAGAGACAGCATTTAGGAATACTCTAAATTTTAAGCAAGGAACCTCTGCAGTCACTCCCCTGAGGTGCAGGCTCGTTAGCACTCCAGTGCTATCTTATGCCAGGGCACCATGTGAAAACTTGTAAGGAAAAATTTGCCTTCTGTTCACACACCTTACTTCTTCACAGGTCTGCCTGTCTCCTTCCCCCATATTCACTATTGTTCCTTCTACTGTTTCTGGGAAAAGCTGAAGGAAAGAAGTTTGAATTCTGGGAAGGAAGTTGTCACTCGTGCTGTACCTCCTTTTACTCAACCCTTTTGGGTACTTTCTTTCATAATTATCTGAAAAGGCTTAGTTTTTACCTATATTAATATGACCAATGTTCTGTTTGTTTTACAGAGGTGTTTGAAATGTTCTGATGTTTTGCAGGGTTTGCTTGAGCCATGCCATCCCTCCCTTACAAATTAATGATGATTCATGAAGCTTTTATAGGAAAGATAACAAATCCAAGTAGCACTCAAAGCAGATTTTCCTGAAATAACCCTATGGTTATTTTGTTGCTTCAGCTTTCAGACATGAAAAATTAAATATTTAGAAAATAAAAAATGCCAACATTGTCTATGACAGAAGAAAGGCATTTCCTAGAAATTACTCTACTGCATTTTGGTAATAAGGACTAATATTAATTTGTTATAGCAGTAATGTTATATTGAATTAAGAGCAGTGGATTTTGAAGGGAATGCTAGTATAATGGGATGGTTTTGTACGTAATAAGCACCATAATTAATCATCTAGATTCTGAACAGTAATTGCTGTTAGCTTCCTGCCTCCTCTATGAACTGCCAGCAGCACTATAATGCACAGGAGGACCTTGGATCCAGGGCCATGGGTTACATCTCGGAAGATTTCTGGCATCACTTCATGTGTGATTCACTCTTGTAAGAGTTCTGCTGTAAAGATGGAGCTTGGTTTGTGACAGTTCTGTAATTAGAAGCATTGCTGGCAGCCCCAGGGCAAAGGGGTAAGGTAAAGATGAGGTACCATCCTGCCTTTCCAATCAGTAATTGACAAGGCATTGGGAGTGATGGGATAAAAGCCATGTAAATTAGCACTATGATAATGAGCCAGAAATCCCATCAGTACCAAGGGACCTGTCACTTTTAAGGCTGAGGTCAGAACTTCCTAATTCTGTGGAATTATGCCCATTCAGAAAGCATGTGCATTTGAAACAGGTTGGTGCTTTACTGTGTGGTGTCAGTGATAGAAGAGCAACCGGCTGAGAGTCGGCACAGTGAGCAGGGAGTCATATGTGTGGTCTGCTTCAAACCAAATGATCACGCATAGCTTTACTGTGGTATTCAAAAAGTAAAGAGGCTCTGCACAGGTTCTGTACTAGCAAGCAGTAATCAAATATTTTGCTTTTACTGTTTTCTACTCCATTTGCTAGAAGTAATAAAACAAGGAGTAGCATAGAGACTTGTGGGAAATCGCATCTTGCCTTATGTTGCTTTTTAGAACAGTAAGTGAAGCCAACAAACGTTTCGATTGCTAGCTGGAGAGAGCCAGGAGTCACTGAAAAGGACTTTGAGCAGACAGCAGCCCTTTCCCATTGAGGGATCTTGCAGTGCCTTGAGGACCATCCCACTAGGGGAGAAATAAACGTCAAAACAAAATCTCCAACCACCTTGCCAGAATATAATTAAAGGGATTGTAATGCTTATAGGTTCCACTCAAAACTGGAGGCACTAATAATGTGACAAAGCACCTTTTCCACTGAAAAGGTAGTAAGCATCAGAATCAAATCATGCACAGCCACCTAGCTATAATAGTGATGTGCTCCCAGCTGTGAGGTGCTTTCAGTAGAACATTGCCCTGAAGAAGATTTTAGGTTTTTTGGAGGTGAATTAAAGAAGTAAAATAAATATAAATACTTCTTGTGACATCCTGTGCTTATTACTTCCTGCTATGATTTCTCTGTTTCTCATGTTTTGTATTACCTTCTTTCAGTCCCAAGTGGCTAACAGCAAGAGCAAGGCCCTGTGCTTTGGCGTGGCTGTTTTTGTGTTGTCAGGGATGTTGGTGTCAGAGCTTTGTGTTGGTTTTTCAAAGTTCAGTTAAGTGTCCTGGAGATTTTTTTTTTAACATCTCTTCTTTTGCTTCTCTTCTAGTTCCTGCTAGAAGACTAGCAGAGAGTATTCTAAGCATTCCTCCCAAGAAAACCACTGGACAGCTTTAAGTGTCAGTAGATTGAAAAAAACGAGGTTGGGCTCTTCCCAGTTCAGAGGAGTGATTCCCAGAGTACAAAGAGCAGGATACTCTGCTGTTAGCAGAGAAGGAAGGGTTGCAGTTCCAGTTTTCCTCCTGCTTTTGCTTTATTCACCATCTGTAGTGCATTTAGACACAGCTCCTTAATTTGGTACATGGCTAAAATAAAAAGGGTTTTGATAAAGGATTCTGTATTGATGTGACAGTTGATGGAGCATCCAGAATTTCCTTTACTGTGCAAAGACTGAAACAGTCACTAGAAAAGGTTCACTAGAAAAGGTGTTGCCTCTATAAGCTTCTAAATGCTTATTCTTAAAAAGCTTACAGATCTATTGCATTTTCTATGAGAATGATCAATGCTTATTTAAGATGTCTGATGTCTAAATTCAGCTTTGTGTGTGTGTTTTGCCTTTTAAGTTGGTTAATGCAGTTGTGCTTAGGTATGCAAATTGGTTGTGTTGTTTTTTTTTTTCTCTGAACAGTCAGCTATTTAGGCAGAGTAACTGTGAAAAGAGATCCACAAATGGAGCCTATTTATAATCCAGGACTTCACACTTTATTTTGTATAAGCAAAATTGGTTACTGTTTTAATACAAAACTGAGTTGAAACAGACATTTATTTAATTGGCAGAACTTTAAATTCCAGCTTTATTTATGTAGGGAATTCCAAGCATCTGCAAAGATGCACCACAAGGCACAGGCAGTCTGAGGGTGTTTCTTTTATTAAATTCTGTGGTGTTTTTCCACTCTAAATATTTTATTACAAATAAAAGCCCTGCTCTGTGTGAGCACTCAGTAACTGGCAATCAGCTGAGTTCACAGATGCAGTTGGGACTGTTGCAAAGGCAAAATTCAATCCAGTGTGTAAATGTGGTAGATGAGGTTTAAACCAGCTATTTGCTTTGGCCCATCTTGCACCTGAGCTTTGGCAGTATATCTTGAGATTTATTCTTTGGACTGAGATGGATCCGTGGGTTAAGTAGTGCAAGCAAAGTCTGAGGTGACTGGCAGTGGACTTGGATTGGGAGCTGCTGCAGTGGCAGATGGATGAGTGGCTCTAAAGGGAACTCTGTGTGTGAATTTCTTTGCTAGATAGTAGATGCTACTAGTCAGCCTCTAAAGAAAAGGCAGCTGAAGGGAAAGTCTTGCAGAAGAGAAGGTGGCAGCCTGAATAAATGGTTTGCTAAACTCACCAGCCGGTGCACTGGCATGCAGTGTGGTTGATGCCCTTTCTTCAGCAGGGACAACTCCTGTGGCTGGATGGAATAGGGAACAAGGTCATACCTAATTCCAACACAGCTCTGCAGATACGAGATACCTACATTGCAAATAGTTGCTCAGTTTCCAGAGGACTGTCCTGATGATAAGTCCCCAAGCTGCTTTAATAATTGTTTTTGTAATGCAGGGGAGAAAGCTGTGGCAGTACTGAGAAAAGGGCAGGTTGCAGAAACAGATTGAGGATTGGAGAGATGTGCTTCATGTTTCCTGGCAATGTAATGCAGTTGACTTCAGATGAATGAAGGTCGAATTTTATCTGGTTTTCATTTAAAAACATCATAATACTTCAAAAAAACTGTTTCGATCACAAAGCCCCTTCTAAAATTAAAATTTTAGTAATCCTTTTTAAGGTTTCCCATCTATTTGCACCTGTGTAAAGAAAGAGCAAGTGTATATACCAGAGGTGCGTTTTTAGCTTTGCTCTAGACTTTGCCTAGATTAGAAACACAGCTGCCAACACCACCCTCGTGCCACAGGCCAGAACACCGGGGCCAGCAGCGGTGGCACCAGCACGGCCTTGCGGCCCTTGGGCCAGTCCGAGGCCATGGGGAGGCTGGGGAGGGCTGCCTGCTGGAGCCCTTCAGTTCAGGGGCTACAGCAGGCTTCACTAGCTCAGCTTCCCCTTTATGTTTCAAATATAATGGTCTTATTCTTCACTCTGTTTCACAGGAAGCTGGAATTTGACTGTGTGTGATATGATTGTGTGTGCAGAGAAGGAATGCCACCGTGAGAGAGCGGTTTTCTTCAGTCTATGACAGGAAAACAAATGTATTTGAAGGGGAACTATGAAACCCTGCTCTGGGCTGGCTTGGGGCAGTGGGACAGGTGGTATTTTTAGACTTGCCTAGCTCTTAGACCTGACAGAATGGCATAATTTTCCACTTGTCCAAGAGGAAATGTGACTGGTTACCATTGATTATTGGGTACAGTGAAGAGTTTAGGTCTGTCTGGGCACCCCAAATGGGTGTGTGTAAAGCTAGGCAGGAACCTTGACCTGAGTAAGCCTTCTGAGGATGTTTCTGGGGTGCTCTATGGCCAGAGGTTGGCTCTAGACCACTCTTCAATGGCCTCTAGGTTTGTCGTGCTGTTTCTGAAAGAGAAGAAAAAAACCCAAGGCCCATGAGAAGAAACATCTGGAAGCAATCTCAATGTTTAGATCCAAAGTCTGATGCTAAACTGGTTTATGAGAGACAATCTTAAGTAGGTATCATCAGGGCATAGACAGTGTTCCTAGGTAAATAAGATCCTGGGATTTTGTTACATGTTTGTTGTGTAGACAAAGTTGTGGGCCACCTGAGATAATGCTGTGTGGGCCCAGTGTAGATGCACAGGTAATTTAGAGCAAGTGTCAATGAACCTATGGCAGTCAGCTGAACTGGTTTGCCTCAGCTAGGTGAAGTCTTAGGTTGTGTTGCCACTAATGAAGACTATTCCATGGACTTTAGGGGACTAGATTTAATTTTAAAGTTTTCCTCTGTGTTGTCTGGTGTTTAGTCTTAAAACACCATCACTGGAAAGAGTAGAAGAGGAAGAGAATAGTCTTTCTGATAGCAAAGTTCTTCAGCTTAGATTCGTATCTTGAAATATTATTTGAAGAAATTCTAATTTTTGCTGCAGTTTTATTATCATCTTGATTTTACTTTTTGTTGGATACTTGATGTTTCTAGTCTCTGATGCTTCTAACCTCCCTCCTGAAAAAAGAGTAGCTGTCTAGAGCCTGAAACCTGAGTGAACATCCCCTGGTGCTGATAGGATCTTAGTAGTTGGAGCCACCTCTAATGTAGAGCTGGTTGCAATCTACAGGCATCTCTCCACTATGAGCACAGTGAAGCTAAGTAATATGAGTTGAATCCTGAAAAATTCATGTGTTGTTTACTGGGGCCTGACTTCTGAAACAAACTTTGGTTAAGTACCATAAAGACTAAGCAGACACAGACTTGACTGGATTTATATCTCTGCATAAAAGTGGAATGAAGTAAACCACACTGTTCAACCAAACTTTGTCCAGAAAGCATTTTGAAGAGTGCCATGGTACAGTAAGATGATTAAAGTAATTTCATGATTGTAAAACAGGAAAAATGACATGAAGAGGCCAGTAAAAGGGAGAATATTCCAAAAGCTTGAGAGAATTATGCACATAGCTTTCTTAAGTTCTTTTGAAAATCCAAACAAATACATTTTCTATTGATATTAGAATGGAGTGGAATCTTCCGGGGATAGATGTTCACAAAAGGGCATGCTAAAGCAAGGAAGATGAGGGGTTTGGGTTTTTTTTTTTTAAGTCTACTATAATGAGATTATTCGAAGTAGTATAGAGATAACGTTGTACAGGAGGGAGAGCATGAAGAGGAGTCAAGAGAAGTCCAGGTAGCGAGGTGTGCAGAAGTTGATAACAATGAGTCCTGAAGGATTTCAGAGGTGAGAAATGTAGCCTTTGAGGCCCTGAGGTGAATTAGGATCTTCTGACCTGTCTGAGAATGCAAATATTTGTAACTGGGGGGAGGAGGGGCTAGCAGAGGTCAGGGCACTAATAGAGAAGAGACAATGGCCTTTGTGCAGCACCAGCCTGTCTTTCACTTCACAAAAGGGTTTTTGTAATTCAAATGAAAACAACTCCTCCTTAAGAAAGGGATGTCTCCTTGGAGTGAGAAACACTGCGGCATAATTCTCTGTGACTTCCCTTCAATTCCACCTCCCTCCATCAGTCAAAGCATGAGTTTGGTTTGACTGGAGTTTTTTTTTGTTGTTGCAGAATTCCGGTGTAAACAGGAGTACGCTGGAAATGCAGATGGGGGTCCGGGGTATTTTTAGAGCTTTCTTTGTAAAAGACTTCTTCTGGGAAGTGCTGCCGGATCAGCTCACTTGTGATTATTCCCGGAATACCACCGTCCTGAGAATGTCCGTGCATGTGAATTTTGAGTGTGTCAACTTGCAGTGCCCCCACGTCTCTACGCATCCATGAGTGACTGAGACAGTCCCGGTTCACTTCTAGAGAAGATTCAGTAGCACTCACTGCCCTGAAATTTGTATTTGCCGATGCTGTGAGAGGGGTACAGCAGAGGAGTGTGGTCTGAGCTAAATTTGTCACCCAGGCCAACTCTTGATGGAAAGAGAGAACCTTTCTAGATGGTAATTCAGCCTCTCTTCTTAAACACCCTCCTAAAGCACAGTGACTCATACTCTAAGTTGCCCGCCCTTTGCTCTGGTGTAGCGGGAAACGGGATCACTAACTCAGGGAAGGCTTCAGCTTTCAGGGGTGTGAGACGAAGAGGTGAATGAATCCTTATTTAAGCCTCAAAGATTTGTTGACAGAAGCCATTTTGTGCTGGACTTCGATAAAGAAATTCGAAGTAAGAAGAAAGCAGTTGCAATGTCTGAGTCCTTAAAACACAGCTGAAGGTCCCAGTGCTGTGCAATGTCAGTATTTTGTGATCTGATGTTATAGACAGCATAACAATGACAAGATAAATGTAAGATAACTTAGCCAATTGTGGTCATAACTGCTTGAACCTTAAAATTCAGGATTGGCTGTGAACAAATCAGATTTTTGGAATTATCTCAGGCACGTACTTCATATTAGCAGTAGCTGTTTCTCTTATCTAGTATTTAAAGAAATAAGTTGATTTATTGAAACGTTTTATTCATATGTTCACTTAATTTTAAATAGCATTTCTCAATGCTTCTCTGTATTTCATTTAGTATTTTTCAGCATTCACTATATGTCAGATTAAGAAGTGGAGACTAAGTTTCAAATTGCCATGGTCAGTGCTTAGTTAATGTTTATTAAATTGCCAGTATGAGTGGTGGTTTTGTAATATGGGTACATGTATTTATTGCTTATGTATCTATACAATTACAAAAAATACCCATTGAAAATATGCTTCAGGTCAAAGGATGTCTCCTTTGTGACAAATCTGAATTTTGCAACTGAAGCTGAATTTCTTTTCTGAGGGTCTTTCCAGTTTCACCTGAAATGGAATCTGCTTTTTTTGCAAATGGTCATGCAGTCTGCTGTGGGAAGAGATGGTGGCTCCTGTAACTCCTGTGCTTCTGTGTGTGTGAAATGATTGTGCAGCTTCTACAGCTCAGACTGCCTGAGCTGTTTGCAGAGAATGTTTGATACTCCATGATGTGACTTTTTATTCTTTTTTTTTTTTCCTTTTTATTAGTCATCTTGTTTAGCTAATAATTTAGTTCCTCTTCAGGGGATAGATTAAAAAAAAAAAAAAAAGTACCAATAAGCTTTGAGGCTTTAAAGCCAGTTTAATACACAGGAAGCCTGAAATTAGGGCAATAAAAGATATTTCTGGTGCTATTTCCTCTTACTAAACACCTCTGTCTATCAGGCAAGTCCCTGTTCAGATGTTTGCTGATGAATTAATTTGCCTATGGGTCTCAGCTACAGCTACAATGTTTTTGCTAAGTTGCTCTATCTCACAGCTGTGGTTCTGTTGTTTAGGACAATTTTGGTATAATGCACTCATCTGATGCTTAAGTTCTTCCTTCCTTCTCCAGACACAGATAATTTAAAATGCATTTTTATAGAAATATTAATATAGCAGTCAGTAATTAAACAATGAGGGAATACTGGATTGCCATTAAGAGGTACAGTAATAGGCTCTTTAAAAGTAGTAAAGTTGCTTCAGTATTGCTCCTTTTTACATGTGTAATGCTAGTAATGTCAAAGGAGTTGCTTCTGATTTCTGATATTCTAACTTAATTTCACAACTGAAAAACCCAAGTCAGGCCCAGGATTCTACATTATATACTGGCATTTGCCCAGGACAGCAAGAGATGTTGGAAAACCAGTAATCTGTATTTACTCAAGAAGTACTTAATCTGTGATTTAAATCCAGCTGTGTCCAGGATGGACATCAGTAGATCTTGGTTACCAGTGCAGAGCGCTGCAGGCCCTGCCAGGAGCAGCAGAACTGAAACAGGCTCATCCCAGCTGAGGTGTCTCCATTCTCAGTTGGGTGGTGACCCAAGGCTGTGAGCAGTCAGTGCAGCCCTGCAGTCAGGTAGTTACAACCTGCTTGAAGGGAAATGCTGAAAGATTTAAATAGCCTTGTGCAGTCATTGTTATGTTACTTTGAGATTATTTATTGCATTGTCTTTCAGACCTCAGTGCAGGTGAGAACTGTAGTTGACATGTGGGATAGGGATATTAGTTTCCTGTCATTTGTGTAGAGCTTTAGCCTATGAACTGCATATCTGATAGAAAGCAAAAGAATATGATCGTAATGACAAGGTTCAAAGTTAACAGTTGAGTAACATGAGCAAGGATGCTTCTGCTCGTAAAACATGAACTTCAGCAAACACTTGTTTTAATTTGTCAAACTATTTCAGTAAAGCTGTGTTCCCACAGATCCTTCAAGCTGCTTTGCTAAAGACAATAGGGTTTTTTTGGTGTGGAGGTGAAGACTTCTAACAGCCAAATTTAGTGACAACACTAATTCAAGTGATGAAAAAAAGAGAAATTAAAATTACGCTTTTATTTCTTGTTCATATATATGACCCCTGTGCTGTAGTTGCAAGGTGAAGATGCTAGTGATGGTCAAATGTTGGAATTTATTGTTCATGTCACCTCTTAATTTGTCACTGTGAGCAAATTTTGTTGGAAACAAGATATCTGCACTTGCAAGAAGCTTTAAACAATTCATGGCACAAGTGTAAAACAGCTTAATAATATTAATCCTGAAAATTCTAGGCTCATTTAGATCCCTGGACCCTTGTTCTTAATCAGTCCTGATCACTGATGATTTTTAAAAAATTGTCTCACTTGTCTCTTAAGTACAATGTGACATTCCAGTCAGCTGTTCAGGAAACAGGTTGTACAGGATTGTGCTTTAAGTTGTTGCTTCTCCAGCAACACGGGGACCAGTTGGCTCACTGCTGTCTGTTTCTGTTCTCCTTTTCATTTCCCTCAGGGGGAGGCACACTTTGCCTGCCTATGTGTTTAGTAAGAAGTCACTTCCTCAAACATTCAGAAATAGCAAGAATCTGCCTTAAACATGAATTCTGAGAAGGGGCATGAGCAAACTGTCACTGCCTTGTCCCTAGTGTTTGCCTTGTGTTACTTCTGCTACATAGAAGATGGAAAATAGTAATTTTCCCTAATTAAGGCTACAAGTTGGATTCAGCAAGGCCCATATGAAAAGCGTTTGAGAGAAATCCCAGTTGTTTCATGTGTTTCATGTGTGTAACTGTTTCATGTGACATCAACTAACAATTAGCAGATTCTGTCCTTAAAATATACTCTGTGCTTTTGTGGTTTAGAGATGCTGTAAAGACAATCAAAACAATGAGATTTTATTGAAATAGTGGAATGTGAGGACCGTGAATTGAAGAACAAAACACTTTCATACAAAAGGGGCATTAAAAACTACTTATTTAATGAAATGAACTTTTATACTTAAATTTCATTCTAGATTTGTAGTATGTTTCTATTAGTCTGTATTGGGAGGAACTTGTCCAGCATGATACGAAGCAGAAAGGAAACATTTCACTCTGCTCATTCTAATTGGTCATACATATGCTTGAATCCTGCAAGGCTTTGTACTGTAAGACAAACTATAAATCGTGCTTATGCATGACATGAGGAGCATTAGCTGTGGCCTGCTGAATTTGGGAATAGCAGACTTGTAGGACAACGAGTCACAGTGCACAAATAAACATTATGTTACTACAGCAGAATTTTAAACAAAAACAAGTCTTCTCTGGACTGTTTTCCTAATACTAAACACATTAAAATAGAAGACGGGACCTTTACAATCTTTATCAGGAGAATGAAAATTGTTCAGCCTGGTTTCCCATTTTTTCCCTGCCTTGTGCCATGATGTGTCATGGGCTCTTCCAGTGCTTCTCTCTTCCTCTACTGCCCATGCAAACAGCTTGGGTTGCTCAGACCTGGCCCAGTGTCAGCACAGTGCAGCACTGGGAGTGTCAGGGGAGCAATGCAGCACAGGGGGGATAAAGAGAAAGATGTTGTGCTGTCAGCTGTCTTCTTATCTCTGCTTTTTGTGAAATTGTTATCCTTGAAAGTCCTAACCAGGGTACAACAAGAAGATAGGAGGCAGAGCCTACTTTTGTTGCCTGTTCATCAGTTTCAGCTCTTCAGCAGTCTTCAGTGATCTGCAGTTGGTTGTTTCAGTAACCCCTGATTAGTTTAAGAGGGGAGGAAACCAGCAGTGTGCCACAGTAGAGATTTCTGCTCTTGATTACAGTGGAGGGGTGATGGTGATCATCTTGCAGTGTCCTAGGAATGATTTTTAGAGTGCCCATGTCGTACTTTTAAGATTTCCTAAAAAAGCTGACCCCCATGCTTCCACATATCCTTGGAGGCTAGTTTCTACAGAGATTGAAGGTGTTGCAGATGAAAAGGGTTATACTGCAGGGTCTCTGAAAGCTCCTTGTGAAAAATGCTAAGTACCAGAACCATTGAATTTATATATGAGTTGTATAGAGTGTGAAGAGATTGGAGCAGCTAGAGAGTATTTGTCTCTGTAACTTCATAGGTGGCCAGACAAGCTTTTACCCTTTCAACTACTTCCTCTTTTATAACAAAATATTTTGGAATATAAATAAGATATAGGCATGACAAATTTTTTTAATATTCATCCACCACCACCTTCTCTCTTTTGGCATCACTTTTGTCATGTCTTGGTCCAAATAACTCTGATTATCCAGCTAATTCAATAGGTCTAATGGAAGATCATAGCACTCACTTCCCCCAAAAGAGTTGCACGCTGCTTGTGTAATGGATCTTGGAGTCTGTGTCACCAGGTGATTCGAGGGCTAATGCTAGTACAGATGAGCTTAGACCCTAATAAAACAAGTAGCACAAAAAATCACTGGAGAAGTTTGGGAAATGCTGACCTGAATGTCAGAATAACATCTTGGGGAAAAGGGTTGCTTTTTCCAAGAAGGAAGTGGTTTGGAAGAAAATGGTGTTGCCATGTGAACAGGACGTGCAGCATTATCTTTGTGAGCTGCTGTTTAATAGCTTGTGGTTTTCATACTTTTTATTTGAATGACTGGGTTGCAAAAGATTCTTCTTGCGCCTCAGTAGATATTGAAAAATGGGGAACAAACTTGTTCTGCATCCACTAAGTTTTGATAATTTGAGGGCACTTGCATTTTGGTAACTTAAATTTCGAAATTCACCTCATTAATTAATGTCTTTTTTACTGGTGCCTGTCCTGTAAAGTATGAAGGGCTGATGAGTGTCACAGAGCCATGCCTAGGCTGGAACAGAGATGTACTCCTTTTAGAGCTGAAAGTCAGTCAGAGGGACATGTTCACTGTCTGCCAAGCAAAACACCAGAGATGAAGGCATTCCATAAGCTGTAAGTTTGTTTCAGTGACACTGCTTCTTAACAGGTTGTAAGCTCCTGCTGATCCCAGCAGGCAAAAGGGAGAAAGCAAAAGCTGGGTGTGCACCAGCTGACATGGACCTTGCTGAGGAATAGTTCATCTTTCAAAGGCTTTTTATTATCAAGCTGTAACAAAGCTGCTTTGTGCCCTAAATAAAGACATGACCGACTTCCTTTCGCTCTCTCAGGTGGGTGAGAGAAGTTCTTTCATCCTTGTTCACTGCACTCCCCAGGGCTCACTCCTTTGTGTAGGAGGCAAGCTAGAAACCGCTGGCAAGACCAGAGAGGAGAGCCCTCTTCCTTTCTTTGCAGGGGTTACGTAGTTCATTGTAGCAGCTTCTGTCCTCATTGGCTGCCCTTCAGTCTCTCCTGCAGGTATTTCATCTCTGCTGATGCTTGTGGATAGGAAAATTCTCTGCTCTCAGTTCAGAAGTGCCTTTTAGCCAATAGTTGCTAAACCAGTGGAGTCTTGAGATGGAAATCCCATGTAGTGTTCTTTTCTAAACCTTTCCCACTGAATCAAATAGGTGTTGTGGGTGTGTTCAGTGCAAATGCAAGTAGGTCCTCCCAACTTCCAGTAGCCAGAGTTATGCTTTTCAGGCTGATATTCAGATCACTGTCCATTTGTGTCTGGCCCGGAGCTTTTTATTGATTTGGCTGTTAAAAGCAGAGTTGTACAGAGCTGAGAGAAGGGGAAACCTGACCTAAGTGAGAAGTTCCAGCATTGCTTTGTCTGTTTTTAACCAACTGAAATAAAGTGAATAGGGCAGTGTATTGCAGGCACTGTCTGGTGAATTCTGTTTCCCTTCCCCACATATTGAGACTGTTGGACTTGGCCCCAGCTCATGGCTCTGAGATGCCTCAGCTCCAGCAGTGTAACAGTCCCACGCTGCCTTGAGGGCACAACAGCTGCATCCTGGAGGCAGAGGAAAGCTTCAGAGGAGCAAATGGACCCTGCTGTAGTCTACTGCTAGTAAGAGATAATTAAAGCTAAAAGCTTCAACAAAGGGAAGACATTTATTGTCAGGCAAAGCCCAACAGTGTTGTAGGAAATGTCTTTGGTAGTGCCTGCATGCAGCCTGGACATCTGTGGTGGGGAGTTCATAAATGTTTACATTCTTTCAGTCTTAAAGGTAATCAGCCACACTGTGTTGATGGGAACCTAGAGGAAATAAAAGAGTGAAATCAAACTATTATCAAACTTTTTGAACATAAATCTTCTTTCATCTCTGCAGGCATTTCTTCACCGGATCCGACAGAATGCAGTGGACAAAGCTGAGAAGTACATAACAGAGGAGAATGTTAAGGTATTTCTTCTGTCTTCCTTGTTTCTTGGTAGGGAAAGTGATATGCAGTGAAAGGCTAGATTCAGGGATATGAATATCAAATATCCTCTTGTCATATTGATGCTTACTATTAAGTTGGTTCCCTGAGGAAAGGAGATCATGTTGACAGTTTATCTGTCAATCTGTTTGCCCATTCTTATAGCTGTCATCTTCTGGTAATTTTTCATCTCACTGGCTAATTTTAGTAAAATTTGACAACAGTGTAGTGTTGTCAGAGATACTAACTTTTGGCAAGATTGTGAAATGCTGAGTAGAGTACAGAGGGGCCATGTCAATATCTTTGAGAGGAAAGGCAGGGAATCCACAGCCCTTGTCTGTTTTGTTTGACAGTATTCAGTTAGCCAATTTGCATCTGCTGTTTTCTACTAATAGAAATTTAATAGGCTCATGAGAAGGAGGCAGGATTTTTCCTTTGTGTACTTGTGAAAAGGAATTTGGGTTCTTGTGGGAGGTCTACATATTGTGAGACCCCTGTGTGAGAAGGTTCCTGAATGAGTTTTGCGCTGGAAAGAGTTAAGGGACATAGAGAACTGTGAGATACAGGCTTCTCTAGTGCCTGTGATCACAGGGGTGCATGTTGTTCATTAATGTCATAAATAGAAGAACACTTTCTTGTGGTTATTTGGCTTAAGAACTCACCTTGTGCACATATGCGTGTGAAACCAAACCCCTCTTCATGCACGAACACAAGTGAAACCCAGTGGTGACTGGGTCAGAGCGTTTGGTTTGTTTGCCCCTGGATAGTGCTTCACTGCACTTGTGTTTGGTCCTGGAGCTCCTGAATCAGCAGCAGCTTTGTCCTGTATCCCTGAGAGAGCAGGGCAGGCACAGGAGGTGTCACACCCTCAGTGCTGCTGCAGCTGGCCCGTGTTTCCTGTACTAGGGTTCCAGCCCCACCTTGGCTGTCAGTTCTTCAGGCCAGCAAGGTGTGCTGTTGACTGGCTGGCATCAGGAGGGACTGGGAACAAGACTGCTGGCAGCTTTGGGGAGCTCAACCTCTTGCTGTCTTCAAATCTGGAAATCTCCACTCTCCAAAAACTCACCGTCCAGCATCTGGAGTACGTTCAGGGGTGACTGAAGAAAAAGTAGACAAGTGATTAGTGACAGTAGGCCTTGTATACGTAGAAGTGTGCAAAAACTAAGCTCTCAATGAAAATAAATGTACACAACTATTTTTCAATGTTGATGAAAATTATTATTCTCTCACTATTCATGTCATCAAAATTAGTATTAATTATGACTGCCACATAATCAGATGCAGTGCCTACAAGTCCTGTACAGCAGAATTTGTATTTGAAGTTTCTTCACACTCCTCTGGGGAAGTACCACTTTATTCTTTTGTTATTCTTGAAATGCCTGGCGGGTCTTTTTGAGGCCACTGTGAGACCTCATTTATTACAATACCCAGCTTTCAATAAGAGAGCTCCTCTTCAGTAATAAAAGGCTTATGCCTATTTATGGTGAAAGAGAGTCACAAGGCACAGTTTTCATGTGTCCATAGTTTCCAGAGTCAGTGTTGTCTCCTGCTTCCACCTCCATCTCCTGCTATACCAAATAATCTGCATTTCCTACAGTTGAATGACACTTGTTTTTTATTTCCCGCTCCTTTCTCCCACCTCACTGGTAGAGCCAGGCAAAGCAAGGTGGTGTTGGGACTTCTGATGATCTGCCTGCTGATATTCTGTGTCTTGAGTCACCAGAGAGCTGTGAGATGGCTGACAGTAGAAGACACTATTAAAGTGGCTTAGCGGCTTATGTAAGGAGAAGCCTGTCTTTATTCTCTTTCTTCACGTGGCATAAATGCCTAGAGGAAAATACAGGGCATTCGGGCAGTCACAACTCACCTCTGAGCAAACGGAGAACATCTTTTTAAAGATAAGTTGGGTGATTGCTCCCAGTATAATTTTGCAGATTTCTCATACAGCTGGTGCTAAGGATCAGAGATTTCAGTAATCTTTAGCCACTGTAGCCCTCTCCAGAAAGGCCACATTGAGTCCTGTGCCAGGCCCAGATTTTACAAGTGCACCAGTGACTAACAGCTGCAGCAACATTGTAAAAAATTGGTTTGAATTCATTCACTGCCTTGTGTGGGAATAACTCTCCTGATGCATTAATGTTGTGCTACACTCGCAGCAGGCACTGCTGTCACTGATAGAGCAGTTTGAGGGCAGTACAACTTGAGGGTGTGCACAAGGCTGGTAACTGGATTTGTTACAGGAGCATATGCAGTCATGGTCTGTCTGCTGCCTTGATTTTCAAGTGACTCTTACCTGCAAATTCTGCTGCAAGCAGAGCTTTACTGATCACCTCAAAATTCATTAGCTTGCACAGATATTCCTTGGATCAAAAACCACCCCTGAAGACTGCTCATGAAGGATAAAATCATCCCTGACGGATGTTTTCCTCTTGCTTGTTAATCCCCTTCTGGCACAGCTTCTGGCAAAGCAATGCAGGCAAGGGCTACTGCATCATCACGGCACTTTCAGCCATGTGACAGAACACTTGCATGCTCCACTTGAATTAGCACAGGAAGTTTTAGGAAGCAATGGAAGGATCCTAGCTCCCTGGCCTTTTTTGGGGTTTAGAGCCAGTCAGTGCTAATTCAGTGTGTTGGAATCTCAGTTTCTTGAGAGCTAGAAAGGAGCTCCAAGGCACAAGTGGGCAATAGTGATGGTGCGCAGCCCTGTATCTCAGAATTCCTGAAGGGATAGGGAAGCAAAGGCGAGGAAGATGCCACAGGCTTCTCTCTGGACGTGCAGTCAGCTTGAAGGAGGAGTTTAAGAGAAATGCTGTGACCATCCTTGTGAATAACAGAAGTTGTAGAGTTCAACCTGGCTACCTGCAAAGAGGAAGGCCTTGAATTCCTGATCTTGTCTACCCCTGCTAAACCAGAGGGAAACTGGTTTTAAACCAGGAATTGAGGTTTCAGTCCTAGATTTAGTGATTAGATTTAATGTACAGATTATTGTTTCTCTGAATTGCTACCACATCACCGGCCACCAGGCTGACTCCGTGCTATATCTGGTTAAGAAATTCCACTGCATAAAGTAAGGCATTTTGGGAAGTGTTTGGAGATGTTAGGTGTGATCACTTCCCACAGCAAATGCCAGGAGGATGAAGACTGGTTCTGTCAGGCTGCGTACTTTAGGGTTCACTCGCTCACTGAGCCAGATCTGGCAGGCTTCTTCCAATGTGGGAGCTTGTTTGCACGTCAGGTCTTCTCTGTGCAAGTGACATAGTTAAAGTGATAGAAACATTGTCTGCATCATGTATGTCACTGCAGGGTCCAGGATTTATTCTGCCCATTTAGCCTTCCCGCCAGTGGCTGCCAGTAGTGATGGCTGTCACCTCACGTTAGGACTTCTGCCCCTCTCTAGGAATCAGCATGGATTCACACTTTGTTCTCATATTTTGTATGAAAATGACCAAGATTAATAATGTGCTTGCATCATCTTTTACCCTGGCAGTTTATTCCCCTTAACACACATATATTCTAATCACAGGGATCATTTAACTGTCACTGTAATACAAGGTTCAACCTTGTATTAATTTGAACCTTTTAATACCAGGCTGAACGACGGGCCTCTTCCACTTAAATGTGCCTTTTTGGTGTCACTGAGGTCAGTGAAAGGGAGCTGTAAGTGCTGCTCTTGAGGTTTGGGAGAAATAGACATTATTCTGTACTCTGGGCAGTGAAAGCTTGGATTCCATACAGCTGATTTTGTCTCCTGTTTACAAGAACACCCTTATGTGTGACACCTTCAAATCCCTTTCTTTCAGAGATTTCTAATATACATGGGAAGGCAAACTACTCCCTGCTTCTGTCTCCTGCAAAATGAGTTTGGTCTTGTGGTTCCATTTACCTGGCTGTCCTAATAGGAAATATTCTCAAGACTTAAAAGAAGTTGCTTGCATTTATCATGTTCAGGGGTCTGCAAAGATAACCTTAATTTACAGCAGGTGCTTCAGTAGCAATAAAGATTTTTATAGGGGGTCTAGGAAAGGGGCAAACATAGTGTAATTCATTCTTTACAAGTCTCTGTCTGAGCTTTGGATCCTATCATGGTAAGTTCTAGAGCTCCACAGTATTTTGGCATTACTACTTAGCAAAAATTTCTGAGATATATTAGAAACTAGCAGTGTTTTTCTCCTTATATTTCAGATCTTATTTTCTAACATTGAAGACATTCTTGGTGTTCACAAGGAGTTCCTGGCTGCTCTGGAATTTTGTTTGCAACCAGAACCCCAGTCTCAGCATGAACTGGGAAATGTTTTCTTAAAATTTGTAAGTACAATGACTTAATGCTATCTGAAAATACAGTTTCCTGTCATAAGCACTCCAGCCCCTTAGCAAGCCCTATCCTCTAAAGCTTGTAACAATACTATGACAATGTCTGTCTTGTATGAAAGTTTTAGGTAGGGTGGGAAAAAACTTGTGAATGAGGTTAAAACAATGGACACCACATCAAACTGAGCTAAACAATGATGTATTTTTAGAAACTCTTCCCTTTCCTGTTGAATTGTTTTTCTTTTTTTCTCACCCACCAAAAAAGCAGCACAATTTTAAGTGCCTCAGGTGTCCCTGCTCCCTGCTCCGCAGCCCTTGCAACGCCCTGGTGTCCGTGCTCTGCAGCCCTTGCAGCGCCCTGGAGTCTCCACGGGTTGCAGCAGCCCTTGCAGCGCCCTGGTGTCCTTGCTCCCTGCTCTGCAGCCCTTGCAGCACCCTGGTGTCCCTGGTGTCCCTGGTGTCCCTGCTCTGCAGCCCTTGCAGCGTCCTGGTGTCCCTGCTCCCTGCTCTGCAGCCCTTGCAGCGCCCTGGTGTCCCTGGTGTCCCTGGTGTCCCTGCTCTGCAGCCCTTGCAGCGCCCTGGTGTCCCTGGTGTCCCTGGTGTCCCTGCTCTGCAGCCCTTGCAGCGCCCTGGTGTCGCCGCTGGTTGCAGCAGCTCTCGCTGCCGTGCTGCAGGCCCTGGCGGGGCTGGGGAGCTTCCCTCACAGTACCCGCTCTCGCAGGGAAACCGTGGGGAACACTTCTTTGATCTTTCGTTTTGGGCAGGGTTCTGTTGTTGCAGTATGCTCAGAAGAAGTGCTGAACACTTTCAGTGGTGCTTTTTCATTGTCGTCAAATCCCAGTGAGTCCTGTGGGGAGCTTGCAGTGAGGAAGTGACGTAAGGCCCCTGAATCTTCAATGCGTTGGTGTATCTGCTGTTGTAATCACCTGGCAAGGTCATTCATAGTCCTGATTACAAATCCAGGACTTGTCAGCAGCCAGATGTTAGCACAGGTGCTTTTTATTAGAAACTCACTGTTAAAAATACTTAAAAATTTGGTGAACAGCTTGAGAATTCTTGAAGCACTGTTTTATCCAGACGCTGCATTTTTTTTTAGTGGAGCATGTTTTCTCTAAGTTTCTGTGTATTGTATATCCTTGTAGCAATCCCCAGATTCAGCATATGAAATTCCATCAGACTGCAGTGCTTGGATCCTCTTTGTGAGATCTGTGTATCCTTAACGTCCTGTAGTCTGCATAGGCCTGACTCTTCCTGGTCTGTCCTGGCTAGAAGAGCCTTACTTGGCAATGGTCCACCAGCCTTCAGAAACAGAACACTGCTTTTATAGAATCATGGAACCATCAAGGTTAGAAAAGACCTTTAGGACCATCGAGTCCCACATCAACCCAGCACCACTACCATGTTCACCATTAAACCATGTGCTCAAGTGCCACACTGGCACTTTTTTTGAATACATCAAGGGATGGTAGTTGTTATGGGCCCAATATTGTCCCAAGGACCTCTAGTTCAGAAGGATTCAAATCTTGAGTAACACCTAAAGCGGCAAGCAGATTTTGCAAGAATTCCAAAACAGAAATTATTGCACATTGTCTTTTTGAAGTATTTTAAGAGATGATGAAATGTGCTTGCTCTGATATTCAGGTGTGAAAAACTGTTTTCCTTCAGAAGACAGACATTGTCTGCCCTACTGAACTCCATGTGGTGGGTTATCAGAAGTTCATTGTCTGATGGTAGGTGCTAGAGTTTATTCTGGAGCTGTGGTTCAGTGTGACTGTAACAGGTGGTAGAGAACATCTTTGAATATTCATTCCAAATCCAATGTATAGCCTTAAACAAAAGCAGCATGTGGGATGTGTCTCTAAGGTCAGAGAGGGCATGTGTCCTGACCATGGAGTGACCACACCTCGTGAGCACAGGCTCACTTTTGCAGGGCAGGAAAGGGTGTGGAGCAGAAGGGCAGAGAATTGTCAGATCCTTTGTTTCTGATATTGCCATATGGCTAGAGGTTTGGGGATATAATAGCTAGAAACTTGTTCTAGGGAAACGTGTGTTATGCTCATTTTTTGGAGTGATGTTGCATAAGTGGTCGGTTTTGCTGCCTAAGTCATCAGGGATTTTTTTTTGAGAATTATGTTTTCTGTTTAGGTTTTTGATGTTGACAAGGTTGGTTTCAGCCTGCTTTGAAAAAAGAAAATGCCATGCCTTGTTAAAAATATGTCCAAATAAAATGTTGCAGTTTTCCAAATATCTTATTTGCCTTTTTCTAGTCAAAACTGTTTTCAAATTTGCTCTAATTTGTGGGCAGTACTAATGGATCCAAAATAACATATTTGGAGAATAAACTATTGGTTGAAGACTTATTTTAACCAAACTGAGAATAGTACAGACTTACTTCTGTCACCAAAACAGAAGGTCTAGCTGTGCATCCAGCAGATTTGCTGAGTAAGAAATTGCCATTTTTATCTGGTCACATCTCTGACCATAATTGCACTTTAACCTAGAGCAACTGCAGGTTCAGAATTCCTGGGCTAACATCTGTAATTATGTAACTGATAATTTCCTCACCAGGCTGTGGGAGAGCCCAGGACTGAGAATCACCCAGAGAGGAAATGAAACACTTTAGACAAGGAGTAATTTTAAGCATAGTTCTCATATTTGTGGGTCACTGACATGGGGTACAGCTGGGAAAGACTTGGGGAAAGCACTCTGGTGTGTGTATAATTATTGTACTGTCTTGAGCTTTAGCAAAAGGATTTTGTCATGATCTAAATATAGCCTCCCAAACTCCAGGCACTTAAAGCTGCAGTCAGAAACCCAAGCAGTGACATTTTGTGAGCACTGATGTAATGGATGATCTTGTGTTAATGGCTGCTTTTAATTTGAAGCATGGTGCTTGTGTACATCTAGGGAGTTGAGGAGAGGTGAGAGGAGAAAATGTGGGAAAAACTGTATCTGTTTTATTTTGTAACTCTCCTGTTTTTATGGTTGACAAAAATCCTATTGTCTTCTTTGCTATTGTGCTGTGGACCCAGGCTGGCCTTTTCCTGCATCTGGTGGTCAGAAGCTTTTGTTTCTTTGCAGCTTCCCAGTATTGCACCCCAGTAGCAACCTGAACAGCTGCCGATGGAGGATAAAAGTCCTGAGCCTCTGCATTCCAGCTCTTTGCACCATACCCTTTGTGGCTGTTGTTTTATTTGCCTTGTACCATTGTTCCTGTGTTTGGAGATACATCTATTTGTTCTCAGTTCCTTCTTCTGAAGTACAAGGAGGGGAAAAATTAATCAGATTAGTGATAAACCAAACCCAAAAACATTTTATGGACTCTGAACATGTATATCTACCATTGAACATCTGACTCCTACACTAACATAAATGCAATTTCTTTTCCTTGTGACAATAGCAAAGGGAATACCCAGTGACTGCAGCTGTATTCCCATGGTTTCCTGCTAGTAAACTCCTTCAGCTGGCAGTAGTTTTTTGTGTGTATCACTGTGAGCTGTCTTAAAAGTAGCTTGATGCTGCAAGTACCTTCAGCTGACACAGGAAGCTCTCAGAGTGCTAGGACTCCAGTCAAAACTCAAAAAAAATAACTTCCAAATTCTGAGGAGATTAAAAGGTTCAGATAGAATATCTTCAGACCAGAAGCCTGCTGTAAATGCAACAGCAAACTCTGGAAGGCATTGGCTACATGGCTTGGTGCCCTGAGATGGTAGCTCTGGAAAGCCTCACATATTACACTGCAGAGTACCACACTAATGCTTTGAAATTACTTTTGATATGCAAACTAGCTTGTCTGGGTACCCCCACACACCTCTGGGTGCTGCATTAAGGCATAGAAGCCAACCTGAACCAGAAAATAAAATGCTATCACAAGAAGCACTCAAAAATGATGGGGTTTTTGTTTTCTGAATAATTTTTTGCCTAAAACCTAATACAATCTCATGGCCCTCCTTTTTTTGTGAATGCAATACTAGAAGCTCTGAACATAGCTGCTGAAAGTTCAGCCCTTCCTACTAGCTTTTAGAGGATCAGCTTGCCCCTTGCCTTATCTGCTCGGGCATGGAAATAGTTGTTCCTGCTTTTTCTGTGAATCACTCTGGTGTTTCCAGATATCTAGTGTTTGCAATGGCTTCAGCATCTCTGATCATTTTAGATAGAAGGAGTTGCACTGTCTTTGAATCTAAGATCAGTGGAGCAGAACTTGCTGACCCTGACCTGCCAGCTGACCTTCATTTCTTAATAGGGGATTTCATTCCAGCATGTGCTGGGGGGTGTGACATGTCCCAGTGTTAGTAGCTCAATCTAGTTGTGAAGGTACCCTTCCTTTCCTTTAGTATCTGCAATATGTTGGTTATTTGGTGAAATTCTTCCAGTTACAGAAATTATTATATATATAGCTGTTAAGTTTTTATCTGCTGCTTGTTTCGGAACACAAAGTAGACCAGCCAACGTACTGGGGCCTGGCTCTCACCCCTTCAATGGCAGGGGATTTCCAGCTGACTACTTTGTGTTATGGTTCTCCTCCAGATCTCAGAGCTTCTTTCAGGCCTTGGTTCTTCCCAGCCACCTGGCTTTCTTCCTCCTGCAGAAGAGGTTTGCAATGGGTTCCCCCTTGCTCCTGGCTTTGTTTTCCTCCTGGAATATCCTGACACACATGCAAGTATTCCCAAGAAAGCAAAATCTCTCCTTTCAGGAAAGATTACCTATGATCTATTTCAGTGAAGCATTAAGAGGAAAAGTGCTGGAAGTCTCAGTGTTCAGAAAAGTCTCTGTTAACTTACAACAGAGTAAGTCAGGAATTAGTGAACACTGTATACTTTATACACATTAGATGAGTGTTACACACTTCATGAAAACTCCAGTGCTAATGCCACTTGGAGTTGGCACCTCTCTTTGTAAAGAATTCGGTGACAGACTGTGGCAAAATAATCTCTCTAGTGGTGTCTAATCAATAAGTTACTTTGTTTCTTCTTGCAGAAAGACAAATTCTTTGTGTACCAGGAGTACTGTAGCAACCACGAGAAAGCACTCAGACTGCTGATGGAATTGAACAAGATCCCAACAGTGAGAACATTCCTTCTGGTAAGCACCTTCTCTAACACTCTTGACTGAGTGATCTGACTTTGCCTTGCGTTCATAATAATTCTTTGGTATCCCAGGAATGCCGGGCATTTTGCAGGTATTACCCATTGCAGGTATGGAGCGCTCAGGGTAGAGGGGTACTGAAATCACTGATGAGTTGAGGCACAGAACTGAGCACTACCAGCACGAGTGATTGCAGTAAAAACAAGGAAGATTTTTTTTAAAGAGTCAACAGAAGAAACAAGAACAGATGATGAAAGGAGTAGTGCAATAAGTCAGCAACAAGACTGAGGATAGTTCCCATTTGATTTGGCTCCCTACTCAGTTCTCTGACCAGCTCACCATTTGCAGGCTTATCAGAAAAATATGACTTGCTTCTGACACCCTTTTCTTCATTAGTCCAGTTGTGGGCAAGAAATGTAGTCTGGATGAATTGTTTTGAGTGCATTGTTGCTGCATAAATCAAAACTAACCTAACTTCCATCCAAGGAGGGACTGTGGCTATACAGCCTTCAAACGTGCCTCAGAGGCTGGGCTGGGAGGAGAAACAATCAGCAGGCATTGCCTTCTTCCTTTCCCTTTCCCTTTCCCTTTCCCTTTCCCTTTCCCTTTCCCTTTCCTTTTTCTTTCTTTCTCTTTACTTTCCTTTTTCTTTCCTTTCTTGGTTGTTTCTCCTCCTTACTTTCACCCTAATTCTGCTTGATTTTTTAATGTCTTGTTTTCTTGGCCATAGATGTGTGACGTTTGTAACAGGGTTGGCACATATGTGAGGGAATAATTTGTCACATCAGCTTTTTCCCTAGTAAATTCTATGAAGTGAAATAAAGGCTATCTTTCTTGCAAAGGACCTGCTTTTCTTTCTGCTCTTGTTTTTTTGCTTGCTATGAAAGGTCTGTTCTTTCCCAATGTAGTACAGCAAAAGAAAACTTCCACATAACCATCACAAGCAGTCACAAGCAGGGCCAGGGCATTCCTTTAGCTACAAGATACAGCCCTCAGAGGAAGCCTACCCTCAGGCTGTTGCGTAGGCAGAGTCTCTTTGTCATGTCTGAGTTTTAATGAACCTTATCAAACCATTACTTTGAATTACTAAATGACCCTTACCTTGTCCATGAAGTTATTTTGGGTGCTTCTGGTGAGGGAAACCAATGAATGTTCTCCAATGAAACCTTCAGAATGGTCTCCACTTCCACTGGATTGACAAAGTTTTCTTCTTGTGTTAGAGACAGCAGCTAGCAAATTGATTATGAGGGACATCGAAGATGTCATGCTGTCTGCTTGCTGCACCTGAGTCCAAGAGACTATTAAAATGCCAGAAAGTATGGGAAGAAGGCCTGCACTGATGTGTCTGCTTAGCCGTGGTGCTGTAGTTTCTTCCAGGCCTCCCTTCCCTTCTCCTCTGCCTCTCAAACCAGTTCTACAATGCTACTATGCAGAGAAGGCAGCACTAAAGTACAAAGCTTTACTTGTGAGGATAGATTTGGCCTGATTGCCCCCTCACAGCTGCTGAAACTTCGAATGTGGGAATGTATTTGAAAAGTTAGTAAGTGTTAAAGGGCAAGTTTGAGCCCAGAGCTAGAGAGAGGGCTGAAAGAAGAGATGGGAAGGACTGAATCACTTGAGACTTAGAAATTGGATAGGGAGCATTGTGAACTGGATAGCCAATGCCACAGATCTAGAATAGCCTGGGGACAGGTTATTTTACAGACAACTGTCTGTAAAAATGCCAGTTAGGACTAATGAGATTTTATGTATGATGTCTGTGAATATTCCGTGAAGAGAATTGTAGAGCTACAGCCAAAAGACTCACTAAATTTCAGAATGTGTCTGAGCCACAGCACGTATTTCACTGGGGAAAACATTACTGGTGATGCTCCAAAGCAGGCACTTCTTGGCTGAACTGCCTTTATAGTTCAACTTCTGTGTGGACAGGACAGATTTGCAACTGGAGTGACTTCTGGAGCAAAGTCCATATTCATGGTTGAGCACAGGAATGTGGACTACTTTATCTGAAATAGACTTGAAGTCCACCTGAATCTACTACCTCTCTCTGGCAGCAGCCAATAATAGAGTCATCAGTAGTAGAAATGTATAAAAAGCTTACAGCAGGGCAGTATTGATTTGACACAAAGATTACAGATTATTGTTACAAATTAAAGACAGATCAAAGACAATAATGTTTGGGGTTTTTTTCCCAGTGCCATACCCTGTTCCTAAACTCCCTTTCTGTATCAGTCCTGAGCAATGAATGTCAGTAATCTGTTGAGAAGTCCCATGTGTGCTGGTTAGCCAGCCAGTGTGCCCAGGCTGTTTGTCCAGCTCTGCTCAGGCATAATGTTTTGTCAGAGAATTGGTGGATGTTACACAGATGACTCATTTGTTTCAATTCCAGGTCAGTTCAGACATAGGAATTGGACTAAAGTTAATTACATGATTACTAGTTAGTAGGCTTTATTTTAGCCTTCAAGAATTTTCTGGACTGACAGTATACAACTTTACAGAGGGAACAAAAAACAATGGGTTGTATCTGTTGTGGGGGTGAATTGGATTATTTTAGGTAATGGTCCATCTAGGTTTGCTGTTTGCCATTGTATTGTTAGGATAGTTTTTGAGTCATCAGCTGTATAATATTTCTCTGAGAAGATACCTCTCTACACAGCCATTGTTAATCCATTACGAATTTTCTTCTGCTGATGCCTGCAGGACTTCTCAGACTTGATGGCTGTATGTCAGTGGTGAATGAAGTGCCATTTCCTGTACCTTAGGTGTGGTAAAATACTTTCTCACCATGTTTAGAAATATAAAATTGTGTCAAAAATCACCTGAAAGCTTTGTGTCTGAGGTAACATTTGTTTCTCTTTTTTNAGCTTTGTTTCTGGGGTAACATTTGTTTTTTTTTTTTTTTTTTTTTTTTTTTTGATTATAGGGTTGCATGCTTTTGGGAGGTAGAAAGACAACAGACATTCCACTAGAGGGTTATCTGCTAACTCCAATTCAGAGAATTTGCAAATATCCTCTTCTGCTCAAGGTAAACCAGAGAATGTATTTCTCCAAGTGGTTTTATTCTTGGAATGATTCTGCATTTTTTAGCCTTAACTTTTGTTGCCACTATTGCTTTCCTAATTTACTCTTCTGAGAGTTGGATCTCCTCTGAAGAAAATTGCTTTTTATGGGTACAGGCAGAAAGCTGCCTGATGCTGCAGGCTGCTAAATCCTGTAATGGTCTGGGTAGAGCAGACAGGGTGACTTATTGACTAACCAAAGCCTTTTGACTTCAGTGCTCTTCAGATGTTTATTAAGGCTTGTGCGGCCGTTTCAGCCACTTCCTGTAAAGCTGTGTTCAGCTAGAATTGTGCCAGTGTTCTGAGGGACTGGATGGCTCTGGGGACCCTAAATGGGATATGTTTTCCATTACAAGATTTCTAGTTTGATGGTGATCAGGTCAGTAATGATCAAAATCCTGTATCTTCTGAGGGCTGTTTGGCATCTTGTTTGAAAACTCTCTGGTTGTCTCAGTGAGTTCCCAAAGGGTGGGTGTCAATCCAGAAGTGACTATGGTATGTGGCACTAATTGGCCCCCTTGCTCTTATTCTTACTGTAGAAGATAAAGCATAAAAGACCCAAAAAGAGCTAACTTGCCTCTCATAATTTCTGGTCAGGACTGGGTCACCTGCTTGGTGGGGACAAGGAGAGGGAAAAGGAGAAAGCAGTTTCTGGGAGAGCTTGCATCCCCCAGTGGCCTCGTAGATACTGTGTGGCTAACAGCCATCAATCTTCCATGATGTCAGTCTCTTCCTCAGCCAGAGTCACACTGTGTTTACAAAAAGAAAAGTCATTTAAAAAAAATACAAAGTCTTTCCCTCATATTTTGAAAGAAAGGTCCCTTTATGAGTTCTGGAAGAAAGTAAGAATTCTGTGATGAATGTATGTCAAAACTCCTGGGGACCAAACATCCTTTCTTTGAAAGCCAAAGGCAATACCACCAAGATGAAGACTAAAACAGTGTTTCTTGCTTTCAAGCCACAGTGGGGTAAAGATGAATTTGCCCTCCCTGTGCCTACCCTTAGCTCTGGGGCAGCTGACCCAGACCCATGTGTACCTGTTGAACAAACAGCTTTGCAGAGATGGGCCAGTCACAAGCTGTTCACTGGCTGAAGCTTCATGGACAGGAAATAAAAGTTTAAGGAAAAAGCAAAAAGGAATTAGGTTTTCATTAGGCAACAAATCTGCCTCAGTCAGTGAGATAACATAACTAGAAGTTGTTCTGTCAGAAAATATCAGTGACCATTATAAAGTGTGGTTGATTCTGATTCTCAAAGGTAGTGAATTCATAACAAGTAAGTTGTGTCTCATTCAAGACTTATTTGATAGTTGCTAACGTGAAATTACCAGAATGGACACAAATGTCTCAGACATGAGAACAGTCAAGAGAAAACACAGGCAGGTTCTGTTCATACTGACGAGGAAAATGGAGCTCTCAAAGCAAGGAAAAAAAGAGATAGATTTAAAAATAGCACAACCCTCAAATTAAGTGTTTGCTCTCCCTTTGCTACTGAACTTCAGTTATGGCTCCCGAAATAGCTCATTTGTATTCATGGGGATTGGATCTTACTTTATCTAATTCCCAGGGCAAACAGATACTATTGTATTCGAGCTGATGAGAAAAGTCTTAGACCAAAGCTAGCCTACTTTCCTCTTTTACTTTGTTGTTAGCAAGAGTTTTTGAATATCCAGATTATCTGGTAACTTTGATGTGACCTTGTCTAAAGTATTTGGTGTAGCCAAGTAGGTGGGTTTGATAAAGCTACTATGCACAAGGTAATTCAGACTTGTTTGTGTTTGAAAATAAACTGAAGTAGTAGGGTAAGGCACATATTTTAAATACTGTAACTACTTTTTATTAATAACATATATATGTGTGTGTGTTCTTCAGAACAATAGCATCTGGCATCTAGCATCTGGAGTTGATTTGGGTTACTTAATTAGGAATAATACACTAGAATATCTCCAAGTGCCGATCCACTTTAAGCATTGCAATAATTTCCAATGAAATATGGCATCCTGCAACAAGTGACCTTACGTTTTCTCATCCTCTGATGAAGCTGGTTGGGTTTTTTAGCTAACAAATGATGGAGACAGAACAATGATTCAGATGATGGTGATCAATACATTTCAATTTTATTTGTAGTTTCCCACTTTTTGTGACACATGCATTGCAGTTTTGAAGTGCCTGACTGTAAACAGGTTTTCAGTTGGGTTTTTTGGTTTGGGGATTTTCTCTGGGGGAAGGTGGGGTGAGGTGTTATTTTGTGGGTGGGGTTGTTGGAGTTTTTTTTGTTGGGTTTGTGGGAGGGGGTTGAGTTTTATCATTTTTGTTGCTTTTTCTCTAATTTGCAAGCCTATTGTGTGGTTTGAGGGATGGGACTCAAATCTGGCTATGGCATTTCATAATCTCTGTAAAATAGAGAAGTAATGATATTAGTATTTTTGCCCCAATGCAGTTCTTGTCTGCTTTAGACAGCATGCAAGAAAATTAGTTTAGAATTTGTCAGTCAGTAATTTAGTTCCTTTTGACTGAGAAAGGGGCTTGGACTAGGCTCAAGCAAAATGAAACTCTTGGCTGTGGTGAGCACTGTTTTTTGGGAAGAAGGAAGGTAGCAGAGGTGAAGGGACGAGGGCATAAGCCATGTGAGCCACTGGAGCTAGCACGGGTGAGCGGCTGGAGAACTTGCCCAGCAGATGCTTCCAGCACGAGCAGATGCTTCCAGCACAGAGGTTTGGGTGAAGGCAGCTCTGTCTCACCCGTGCTAATTGTGGGACTCTATTAACTAGTCTCAACCCTACTGCTTAAGAGTAGAAGCAGCTGTTGTGTGAACCAGTCTCGGAACAAAAGTAGTCTTTTTCCCTTAATAAAGAGCATTTCTGTCAGCAAGAAGCAAACCCTGGGGCAGTGGTGATCATGAGTTAATCACACCATCGTGTGGGACTTAGGCACAGTCACTTCTGTCTCCTTCCTCTGGCACAGGAGGAATGTGCAGCACATGACAGCCGCACCCTGCGGCTCCTGAGCCCAGAGCTCATGGGGCTTGGGCCTTGCCTGAGCTCCGGTCTGTTAAGGATTTGCTCAGACTTCAGCCAGAAATGCACATTCCACCTCTGATCCTTTAAAAACATCTGAGGATCCATAACTCCATGGGCGATTAGGGCAGTAATTATGTATTGCTTCATGTGGAGAAGAGTCATGGGCCCTGGGAGGGGCAGAAAAACTTGTATGCCGAGAGCAGTCAGCAGAGTCAGAATCCCCTGGAAAGGAAAGCCCAGCAGTGAGGCACACACAGACCCTCATGAATCACTGCCTGCACTTGGAAAGGGAAAGATGGGAAGCCACTGGAGTGCATACAGAACAGGATATGAAAGAAGCTTACCTTATTGTCTCCCTCATCTCTCCATTCCTCTCATAGCAGTTCAAGAAACAGAACCTTCTATTTGGCCATAATTGAATATCTTTGGGGGATTGGCTTTTTCTCCCCCCCTTCCCTCCTCCAGGAGAAGTTGTGTTGCTCTTAGATTCACGATATTGTGGGTTGAAATCCAGCTCTATGTAGCGTAATATTAAAAATTGTCTATTCCCTAAAGAGCTGTAAGGAGCACTGCCAATTTATAAATCATGCTTTTGTCTTCCACACACACACACACACATATATATATATATATATATATAATCACAAATAACTGCTGGTATTTATAAAACCAGAAACGTGTTTCTATTGCATTTTAAATTAGCTTATGTTGTAGGTTCAGTGGCATATTGAAGCTAATCTGTTTTGTCTGATCTACCATTGCTTGTCAAGTGTTTACCCTGCAGAGACATTGACAAAAATTACCAGTGTTAACAATATGTAGAATAAGAAAACTATTGTGATTTGCAGGTACACAGAGAAAATCTAATGTAACATTTATTTTCATTTATCTTTATGTCAGGACACATGCCCCAGCCTTCTAAACATACAAAGTAAACACATCTGACGCAGCAAAACATACTTGGCTTGAGCTCTCTTAGTGTAGCATATTTAACAAGAGCAATTGCCTCATTTATTTAACAGCATTTGTATTAACCCTGTACAGATGAAGAATAGAGAGCAGCATCTGCAGTAAAATGTCCTCAAATTCTCTTTAATTTTGCAATGGTTCTGGCATTTTCTTGCAGGATTGCATGCTGATGCTCATACCTTTCCACGAACCACTTCTCAGTTTTCATGTTTTCTCTTTTTTTAAAAGGAACTAGCTAAGAGGACTCCCTCTAAGCATCCTGATCACCCAGCTGTCCAGAATGCACTGCAGGCAATGAAGACAGTCTGTACAAATATAAATGAGACCAAGAGACAGATGGAGAAACTGGAAGCCCTTGAGCAGTTGCAGTCCCACATTGAAGGATGGGAGGTAAGATGCAGGACCAGCAAGCTCCCTGCAGGCAGTTAACTGCAGAGTTTAATGACTCATGCTGTGTACAGGGATTTATTTCTGTTTATTTTGTGATGTGTAAACACTCTTGAAGGTGTGGGCAGCATCACTCTGAGGAATTTAGCATTTAGAGTTTATTTTGTGTGTGCAGGCTGCTGCTAAATTGTAGCAGGACAAGTGGATTATGAAAGGAAGGTGGTAGAGCGAGAATAGAACTGACATTTCTGATGGGCAGATCTCACTTGAAAGGCAAATAGATCTGGATGAAATCCTTATGAGTGCATCAGTTATTTCACAGTCTAATGGCAGAGAAAATAAGAGCTTGTTAGTGAAAGATCTTCATTGTGCACTCATAAAGGAAAGTTAATCTCTCTATTTTATGTTTCAGGGATCAAATCTGACAGATATTTGCACACAGCTCTTACTGCAAGGGACATTGTTAAAAATCTCAGCAGGAAACATCCAGGAGAGAATATTCTTTCTATTTGATAATCTCCTGGTCTATTGCAAGCGGAAATCCAGGTGAGTCCCTCTGTATTTTCAGTTTTTACCACTCAGAAGATTTGTGAGTGGAAGTTGTGATTGATTTCTGATCATTCACTGTATTCTCTGTTGCTTTGTAGGGCTGAGTCACAGGTGGAACTTCCCTGTTCTTGACTATTTCTATCACTTAGGCAATAGGAGAGAGAAGTACGTGGTAGGATAAATATTCCAGGCAGTATCAGAGTGCCCCTCTGAGAAGTGTGCAGTCCAAAGAGGAGTTAAAACAGTGCAGCAAAAGCTGTGAGTTCTTACAGACAAAGAGCTTCTGAGGGCAGCTGTGTTTCCAGGAATTATGTGACAGTGCCAGCTTACATTGTGAAGCTATACTAAGCTTAAGAGGATGATGTGAAAAATTATAAAAAGCCAAGACAGAGGAAAGTGGAATACTAAGCAAACAAAATAGATGCAGGGCCCAGGAGAGTGAGAAAGAGCTGAATATTTGGCTGTTGCTGTCAGCATTTACAGCCCATGTGCTCTGTTTGTTGTCTTCCTTTCTTGTCCTGGTAATTATTCTTGCATCATCCCACCTAAGAAACCTTAAGTATTATTAACACCCGCTGCTTTTAATTAAAATAGCTTGGGCAGAGTGGAAGGCAATTGCTTGCTTCTGCAGCAGTTATACAGTATTTCATTTCCTGAGTTTTTCACCTTCACAACCCCAGTCTCATTCTCATGTCTTGGTCTGTTCTGAATTTACAATGCATTCTCTGCACTCCCTTTTCCTCGTCGTCCCTTTCCTGTAATACAATCCCCCTGCTTCAAGTTGTACTTCCTTACTAGTGATGGCCAAATAGAATGGCCAACCCAATTAGAAATTTTGTAAAACCAGTGTTCTCTCCAAAGAATATTCTCGTTTCTCAAAATTTGGGTCTTTTTATCTTTTTCTTTTTCTTTTTTTTTTTTTTTTCCCCAGGGAAAAAATGGAAATTTTGGAACCATTGTTCAATTTCACAACCATTAGTTGTGAAAACTAATTTCAGTAATGTTCAGACTTTTTTTGTGTGTATAATGCCAAATCTGTACAACTTAAATACAAATTATTAAGTGACATCTACATTCAAAATTTGATGAGATATAAAAATATAAAGATTATATATATATGAGATACATAAAATATAAGATATAAAGATATAAAAATATATTTTTTATGTTTACCTATAAAAAAATTACACCATTAAATCTAAAAGACTTAAAATATTATCTACCTGAAGCATTCTGACTCTGAAATGACGCAAGGGAGATGAAACACTTCACTTGGACCCTTTACCAAAGCCCAGAACAGAGTTCAGAAATTCACATTTTCCAACAGAAACTGTTCCTTTAAAAAAAAAAAAAACAAAACAGTTAATTTGATACTAATCTTTTACTTCTTTAGAGCTCTTAGAAACTGTTTTTCTAGCCTGTTTGTAGTTGAGGTTAGCCTAACTCCACTGCTGTCCAGGCAGTTTTCCTGGAACACTAAGATTTAGAAAACAAAATGTTCTAATGCCCTTTAAGCAGAGCTTTCTTTTTGTACAGCAGATGTTACCAAGCTCCTCTGTAGTTTGGCTTGATTTTGGAGGATGCTGCTGTAACACTTGGATTTCTCAAGGGATTGGTGTTGTTTGCCTTTGTCTGACAATGTAACTCAAACTGGTGGGATGTTGAGGATCTGATTTCCACTAAATAGCATAATATTTCATTGACTCTGCTGGGAGTTGCCTAATGTACAAGATATATTTTGATCGCTGAGCTACTTTAATTTTGGATATTTCTGCCGTCTCCTCTGCTATTTATAATTAGTCTAGAGTGGAAATCAATGTCTTTTCCTTTGTGTTAGTGTGTCCATTTGGCCAGCTACTCTCAAACAACTGACAAGTTACTGGGACACACCTTAAAAAAACCCCAAACCCCATTAAGAAACTACCTCTGTCTGTTCCTAATCTGAGATTAAATGACTTAATTCTCATCTCACTGTGTTATGCTAATTTATAGAAATCAGTGGAGTATTTCTTGATTCCAAAATGCAGTCAGAATTCAGGGCTCAGTCTTTGATAAGTATTCAACGGTGCAGCATTCCAATCTGGACATCATATTTTTTCACAGTAACATAAATTAGGAGTAGGATAGTCAAATCCAATGTAAGTTGTGTTTAGAATCAGAATTAGATCTGATATTTTAGCTCTGCATTAGTTCCTTTTGCAGAAGCATAGGGAAGTCTGTGTCATATTTATGACATAGATTTTCAGGGCTGAGTGTTGTTTTTTTGATTTTAGTAGGATTGTAGACTGCTGTTTAAATTGAATCCTGATGTCAGGAACAGTATGTGTCATGTAGGGAAGTAGGCTGAACATTTAAAAGGATTCCCTAGGGCTGCTAGGACAGGTTTTCTTTTGACTTGAGGAGTTTTCTTTGGGAAAGGATCCAATAGCTCCAAGATCACAGTCTCTGTCAGTCGGATTGGATGTAAATATGTGGTCATCACCAAATGTGTGTTTGTCACTAAAGGTAGTTGTAAAAGAAAAAATGTCTGGAAAAAAGTGGTGTTTCTCATCTCACCTCAGTTTATTATAGGTACTTCACTCTGACAAGAAATTTTTGATTTTTACTGCAGTATTTTTTGAATCTTATGAGGTACTGGCAAATTGCCACAGCAGAACTTTCATTGACTGGAATTTTGACACCTGCTGCCTCTTAATGACCATTTGACCAGTTGTGTTCTGGCTTGCGTAGCAGGGTTATTCTTGGATAGTAAAGCACAACAGGTGTCACTCAGATAGTTTTAAACCTATTTTAGACATAAAAATCAGAACATACTAGTAATGAAAAGTGTGCTTTCCTGAATTCAGCAGAGACACTATAAAGCTTACGGATAAGGATGTAAACTTGGGTGCAAAATTGCCCCAGCAGAATTTTCCCTACAACAATGTGTAATACACATGGAAGACTGTGTGACACTGGCCTCTTCATGTGGTTCATTTCATATTTGAAGCTTGGTGCATACCACAAATTGATCACAGCTTCAGGAAAACAGGAGACTTAAATGTAATGTTGCCAGGTGATGCTGCAGTTGTCATCCTGAGGCCATGTGCTGTTCATGGACATGTATCTCAGTCAGTCATCAAGAATGTAAATCTTGAAGCCACCCACATCTTCACATAATCTGGCAAAACAAGCTCATATTGCTGTACTAGCACTGGTACACACCTATCTTGGAAATCTGAATGAGTATTCCAATTATTTAACATCAGGGGTGTGGTCAAATATCACCAGTCACTATATTGGAATTCTTCTTTAATAGTCATATCTCTGATTGATTTATTCACTTATATGTTAGACCATTTGCTTGTGTATTGCTAACAGTCTTAATTCTAATTGCAGAGTTACTGGGAAAAAAACATCTAAAAGGACAAAGTCAATCAATGGATCCCTTTATATCTTCAGGGGCCGAATAAATACAGAAGTCATGGAAGTAGAGAATGTGGAAGATGGAACAGGTAAGTGACTAAATATTGTCTTTTAAGAACACAGCAAGTTCAGATCTTGTGTTGGAAGGTGGTGCAAAAGTACTTGTCCATCTCCTTCAGCGAAATCTGAAGCAATCTATGGAACTTGTAGTGCGTCCATTATTGGACCAATTTACATGGTTGAAAGACTGGAAATGCTTTCAGGCACTAGTCCTTCTTTCTGAAATGACCTTATTAAGAGTATGTGTTCCCAGAAGATTGTCTATTTTTGTCCTAATGCAAGTTAACTTAATAAAAGTTACGTCTGTCTTCTTTCCAGCCTTTTTTTTTTTTTACATCATAAGACATTACAGCTAAAATAACAGATTTTCTGGATTTAGAATGCTGCTTCTCATTTACTATGCTACTAAATACTAGTCTTAATATCCAAATAAGTAGCATGGAATGCAGCCATGAGCAAAACACAGGAATGGCAGTTCTGTTATGATTCTTGTATCCTGACACAGGCAGGAAGATCCGGTGGGTTTCTGATTCCATCCATAAAGGCCACACCACCACTGCCCCTGTTGTAGTAAGTCAGGAATTAGTATTATGTCCTTTAAACAGCCGACACATAAAGAGTTTCCATGTCATGGGGACAGAAATTCTTACAGTGCAGGAAGATAGCATGTCCCCAGAAAATTCACAACAAATAACCTGAACAAACATCACAGGCTCTTTCACTAATGGTCTTGTATTTAAAAGACTTTAGTTCTTCTTTTGAGGTGAAATCATCAAGTGTCACTCTTAGGAGTGAAGCATTCAGTCAGTTTGAACAGTCTGTTGATACTTGTACTTCTAGAGTGGTAAGTACAGCTGGGCAGTCAGTGAGGAACACCTCAGGAATCAAGGTCTTCAAAGAAGATGATTTTACTGAAAGTGTCCCACTCCAGTTTGGTTAAAAGAGCAGGCTTCCTGCTGACTGTGTGCTTTGTGCTTTGGTCTTTTGCAGCAGATTACCACAGCAATGGCTACACGGTGACAAATGGCTGGAAGATTCACAACACAGCCAAAAACAAGTGGTTTGTCTGTATGGCCAAGACTGCCGAAGATAAACAGAAGTGGTTGGATGCTATAATCAAGGAAAGGGAGCAGAGAGAGAGTAAGTGGATTATGTATTTTGTACTACTGCAGTGAATGAACTTGTAGGACAAATGTATATGCACATATGCATATTGGAGAGAAAGAGAAAAGGTATGCATTTTCCTCCATGGGCAGAATTAAAATCTGTCCTTAATGTTTTCCTAAAGCTAGGAAACAGCTCTGACGTCTCAGATTCATTGCAGTATCTTGCCATAAAGCAACAGGATTTACATCCACTTAGGATAAACTTTTCTTCCCCCAAAATGCACAGTTCTCCTTTTCTCCAGCTGTACACCAATCACTTAAATTCTGCCTGATGTCGATCTCTGCTAAAATTAGGCATGGAAGTACAGGACTGTTGTATTCCTCTAGGGAAATGATTTTTCCCCAGAACCCCCCAGAGACTGTAACCTTTAGTTTAACCCTACCTTCCCCTTATCTCTGACCTGTGGCTCTGTGCCAGCTATCCATCCCGAGACAGAGACTGGATAAAAACCCCTGCTCCTCCTTGTTCGCTCTCTTTACCCCTGGGACTCCCTTCAAGAATAAAGCCTTGGAACATTCCCCTGAGGTAGGAGCCTCTTTTGAATCTTTCACTCTATCCCTGAAGTGTATCCCCCCAAAGCTCCCCAGAAACTGAGCTAGCCCAGCAGCCAGGGGGGCGGGCAGGGGGGTAGTGCCTCACAGGACCACTTCAGGCTGCCTGTTCTCAAGCTATTCTTGGAGGTGTCTAAAATCTGTGTCCCTTTTGGACTCCAGAGTTGCCCAGATTTGCAAATTCTAGAGTAATATATCAAGAAAACGATGTGTTCAGGCTGGAAGACAAAAAGCGTCTACAGCATCAAAACAGCTTTTGTGAATGCTGTCCTCCTAAAGCAGTTTGCAAATGTAAAGAGAGGAGTGCCAGAAGATGTCAGTTATGAAGATAGTTATAACAGAGACACCTGCTGTTTTCAGAGCTCATCCCCCTGCTCGTAGCAATTTTCAAGTTAGCATGAATTATGTACTTGGAAACTTGGAGAAAACGAACATGAAATGTTCTTTATATTTAGTTATCAGTCATTCTTTAAGTCATGCAGTATTTCTTTCATTTACTGGATAATATGATTGTCAAATTCTATTTTTAGCTTAAAGGTATTAGTAAATAGGCTTATTAATAAAGGATGAGAAAATAATGTACCTGCCCAATTTTGATTTATTCACAAATGTGAAATTGATTTCAGCAGTTTTGTATTTTTTGCCTTCAAATAGAACATGCAAAAGGTCTCCTGATCTTCCAAGCATTTAGCTGCCTTTAATAAGTCTTATGCTTGAAGTTATTTCAGGTTCACAAGTGAAATTGCCACAGGAAATCAGTTTCAGAAGGTTGAGAATCACAGAATCATAGAACAGTTTGGACTGGAAGCAACCTTAAAGGCCATTTAAGGCCATGGGCAGGGACACCTTCTGCTATCTGAGGTTGCTCCAGGCCCCATCCAACCTGGCCTTGGACACTTTCAGGGCTGGGGCAGCCACGGCTGCTCTGGGCACCTTGTGCCAGGGCCCCACCACCCTCCCAGGGAACAATTCCTGCCCAGTATTCCAGCCAGCCCTGCCCTCTAGCACTGGGAAGCCATTCCCTGTGTCCTGTCCCTCCAGCCCTTGTCCCCAGCCCCCCTCCAGCTCTCCTGGAGCCCCTTCAGGCCCTGAATGGGGCTCTGAGTTCTCCCTGGAGCCTTCTCCAGGGGAACATTCACAGCTCTCCCAGCCTGGCTCCAGAGCAGAGGGGCTTCAGCCCTGGGAGCTCTGGAGCCTCCTCTGGATCTTTTCAGCAGCTCCACGTCCTTCTTATGTTGGGGCCTCAGACTGAACACAGCACTCCAGATGGGGTCCCACAAGAGCAGAGCAGACGGGCAGAATCCCCCCTCCCCTGCCCACGCTGTGGCATCAGCCAGCCCATGGGGGTTTCTGTGTGGCACTTCATGTGGCTGGGTCATGTCCCGCTTTTCATCCACCTGCACCCAGACTCTCCAGGGCTGCTCTCAGTCCATCCTCACAGCCTGTATTTGTGCTTGGGATTGCCCTGACCCATGTTCGTCTTGCTTTGGACTTTCTTAATGTTCTGTAAACAATTCTGTTTTGTGTGATATGATATAACCATAAGTTTAAAGCTGCTTTATAAAATGGAGAAGAAAAGCTGCATCTCGGTGGTGCTAAACTTGCCAATGATAGTTTTGTACTCAGGTGAAAAGATTACCTGATTTCCCCCTTAAATAGAAAATAAATCAATCTATTTTTGTGTTTCTACCATTTTTGCTGTTTGGCCTCAGCTTTTGACTTTGAACATATGTTTTGTTTGGTGTTAAAGATCTGAAGGAATTTCTGCTTTATATTCCAGGTTTGAAACTGGGAATGGAGAGGGATGCATATGTCATGATTGCAGAGAAAGGAGAGAAGCTGTACCAAATGATGATGAGCAAGAAAGTGAACCTTATCAAAGATAGGAGAAGAAAATTAAGTACTGTTCCCAAATGCTTTCTTGGCAAGTAAGTGAGATTTGAATTGAAAAGGTCTTTCACACCAATTAGTGGACTCTAGAATTTCTGGGGATGGCATTGTGACACAGATTAGATGTGCTTTGATGCAGCTTAATTAAAAAGACCATAAGCCCCATTACAGTGGCAATTTATTAAAAATAGTAATTGATTTTTGTTTCACACCTTATACAGGCTGAATAATGTGACAGCTCACTCTGTTTTATAGTAAGTCAGAACAGCTGCTTCAGATCAGCAAAAGGAGTAAGAAAACTCCCTTAAACTCCCACAGGCTCAGGGCTGTTGGTGGCCTAACCTCTTTTGTATACAAGCAAATGCTTTCCAGCAGAGTTGCCCAAGCCTTGGGATTGTATTTAGGAGTTTCTTGTTTATCAGTGTAACAGGCACAAATGAAATTTTGTGCATCGTGCAACCTGATATGTTTGTTAGAAGTACAGGACTTTATGGCTGGAAAAAAACCTCTTTGATTCAGCTAGATATTACAAAATAATGACAAACTCATTCTGAAGGCTGACGTGTGAGGCAGCAGTGATTGGCACTGGCAGCAGTGGGGCTGCTGTAGGGCCGTGTCCTGTGTGGCACAGCACTCAGGAGCTGACCTAAGGCAGCTTTTCTGCCTCAGCTGTTAATGATTGAAATCATCAGCTGTGGGAAGAAAAGGAGTTCTGAGGTGATCTGCATGCATTTCCCTCCCCTCTCTGGTCTCTGTCACAGTAGTTTGCAGCAGCACTGCCAGTGCACAGGGATGGAAATGTCTTTCTGACAGAAGGCAGGCTCGTAGCATAGGTTGGTGATACTTCAGCTAAAAAAAGTTTCTTGATATGGGAGAAGTAGTTGCTTTTTTCTTCCTCTTACGCATCCTCCACCCCCCTAGCTGATCCTGTTGGATTAAAACTGGAACCTTTTAGATCTGATAATGGCAGTTCCTATTTTCCATGCAAAAAGAAGTACCAGGTCAGAAACTTATGTTCTTCCAGTTTTAATGTATTGTTGTGAGCCTGTTGTGGGTTCTCTGATATTATGCTTAGTTTCAAGTCTTATCTAGGATTTCCTGCTACTACTTTCTTTTTAAAACGTCTGTTTTCTTACAGTCTGTCCTGCCCTTAGTTTGCTTGACAGCCACCTAACAGTCTAGTAATGAGGACTTTTGACCTACCTTTGCTAATGGCCAACTGAGGCCAGGCTGAGATACCTACAGGTATCCTGATCTCTGACAAAAGGATTATTTCTCCTAATGTTCTAGCTGTTCCCACAGCAAATAACTCTGCTGATATCTTTTCTGCATTCACTTACTAGTATAGTCCCGGAAAACTCAGCTGAGTTCAACTCAGTACATTCCAGTCATGACTGGCAGATTTTGTATCATTCCCAGCGCTTTCCCTAGACAATGCATATTGGCTGTGACCTGTTTATTTTTGCAGATACTTCTGCCTAAGGGAGTCACTGATAGCTGTGCTGAGATATATTTAGTCAGTTTTTTTGTTATATGCAGCTGAGAGCAACACCAAGACCACAAAAGTATTTTTTCTCTTGGTGTGTGAATATCAGATAGCTTCTCAGAATTCAAGACATAAAATGCTTTTTTTTGGAGGGAAAACAGCATGATCTAATCCTAATAGTTTCAGAAATATCACATGCATTCATTTATAAGGCTGTTTATTGAACTTGACTTCAGCAACTGACTGGCTCGAGTGGAAATCTATTTTCCTGATCGTTCTTCGTGGCATTTAGGCAGGTAACTGGAGATACAGTTGGAATGATGTGTGTTGTTGTTGTTGTTGTCACTGTGTGTAAATTATATGCTGGCCATGCTTCTTTTCAGTACTGCAAAACCTTGAGTGTGTAAGAGAGAGCATCTGGTAACCTCAGGAGATTTCAACCCTCTCTGATCAGATTGTAGTCCTGGATGGATTGGATTTTCCTTTGTATTTCTTGTGTAGAAACACAGATGTTCCAAGTCCCCTAATTTCCAGGGTGTTGCTGGGAGATGGTGTCCTGACCTGGATGTCAGATGAACTGAGCATGGCAGCACTGGGAAAGTGAAGATACTATCAGTTATCCTGGAGAACTGCTTCAGACAAGATTAGGAAACAAATCAAGCTTTGCCATCCACTCTTTGAGTCGATGACTTTTTAGAAACAGTCTAGCATATTCCTTTAAGAACCTCTTGGAATATTTTTGGATCATGCACTTTTCAGGGCTTATAAAGCTTTCAGATCAAATTATTACTGATTTTGTTTCTGAATCAAATGTCATAGAAATCTTAAAGCAGCTCTTAAGTAAACCATTCCATGATTGGGAAGCTTCAGAGCCATGAGGGTAGCATTTAGTTATTTTCCTATTTCGGCTCACCATATCACCCTTACATTTACAATCCACATAAACTCCAGAGAGTTGCAAATAAAAGAAGTGGGAAAGGTAACAGAGTAACCTCCGCTGAAGTTTTGGGCAACCATTTAAGTGCTATCAAGCGCCATAAACCCATTGCTCTTGATGGGGAGCTCCAGAGCAAGGGGGCCTCTCCCTGGCCTTCTCTGGGTGTAGTCCCTGGCAGCAGGTTGGTGAGGGGGCCCTGCACAAGCAGGCCTGCCTTGTGGGAGGTGGAGGATCATTCTTACTTTGCCTCCCTCTGCAGTTTGTATTTTGTTTCAGCTTTTAAATACTTACAGGAACAGTTCACAATCACTGGGAAGAGAACGTTCCTTAGGAGATAGCCTGACTTATCACTATTCTGGCTTTAGGGGCTTCACAAAACTCTACTGATTTCCATGGGATTCTCCTGGCATAGTTGAATAGATTCTGCTGCTTCTTCTGCACTGTGACAGCTGCAGAGTAACCCCTCAGCAAACCAAAATTTTCAGTCCTGAAAATTGTTTTGTTATTCTAAAGGCAAAATGCAAGTAATTCCTACAGCTTAGATCGGTCAGTGCTGATAAATACAAAGAAACTAAAAGTTAAAGCCCACAGGTGGAGACATGGATAAATGGATTTGTTAAGCAGCAACCTTCTGCACATTGGCAAGCACCCAAGTGTTTTATTGAACTCACATTTCCCATAAGTTGCTCTACTTTCATATATTCCTTTTGTTCTTCTCCATGACTGTAACACATTTCTAGCATAATTGCTAATTAACTTGGCAAACAGCTCAGTCCCCTGGGGCTCTGACGGAGCTGGATTCATCAGGCTTGCTATGGTCGCTTTTTGTACTTCCTGTTTCTAATGAATAGCGTCCTACATATATATCCATTTTTTTGATTTTATTCTGCCCATACGTGCAGCTCTGCCCCTCAACAGAGGTTTTGTTTTGTGCTGCATGAGCAGCAGATGAGACTTAGCGTCTTCTGTGTATAAATTAGAAGGATGATGTATATAATCTGCCAAGCACCACCTCCAGAAAATGACCTTAGATTACCCTGTCGGTGGGACTGACGCTATCTGTTACTGCTCTGTGCTTGAATTCAGTAGGTTGAGTCTTCTATGTCCTACTGTGATTCCATTAAAGCCAATTCAATTACACCATGGGGCTGGGGACAGAAATTAGACCCAGTGAAGGAAGGTGAGCATGTGTAATTGAGTCAAATCATGAACACTACTTGGATAGGTAACTTGGGAAGATGTAGCTGGGAAGGGAGGATACCCTACTGTTGAACTTGATTTAAGGTCCTCGGTTAATCTTGCTTGCTAATCTTTTCCCCAGTGGATGTCTGGATTGCTCCATAAGATAAGGATTTGCATCCCTATCGATGCAGCCTGGTCATCTTTCCTTTTGTGTGCACACTGTCTGTGAGCTTAGGGCAATGATGGGAAGAGCCGAAATCTTCTGCAGTGCATTTGCTCCAGGAGTGTGGGAAATGGAGCCGCTGCATAGAGGTACCATTGCTGCTTGCTTCAAGGACAGTCTCCTGTGGTTGGCTGATGGCTCGCAGAGGCAAGTGCCTGCTGCCACTCAGAGCTAATTGTGTGTGTTCTGCTCCCCTCTGCAGCGAGTTTGTATCCTGGCTCACTGAGATTGGAGAGATAAGCAAACCAGAGGAAGGAGTCAACCTGGGACAGGCACTATTGGAAAATGGAATCATTCATCATGGTGAGTGTGCCGTGCCATAAAAAGGTACCAGATTTCAGAAATGCCCTGGAAATGAGGGTGGAAAACTTACTGAAGCTGTTCACATGATGTTCAAATACTTTCTGCTGCCATACCCATCAAATCAAGTGGCCTACAAAGAACATGGTGAGGACAAAAGACAATTTTAATTATCATGCTGATGTTTTAGTTTCAGATAAGCACCAGTTTAAGAATGAACAAGTGATGTACAGATTTCGCTATGATGATGGAACATACAAGGCAAGAAGTGAATTGGAGGACATCGTGTCCAAGGTTTGTATTATCATTCTTTGTTGGAACTTTGTGATTTGCATCAAGAAGTTTGCTCTCCCTCTGAAAGTCCTTGGCCTCCTGTGGGAGATTGCTGTTGCTGTTGATCCATGTTGCATTGAGCTGTCCATGCTAATGCCGCAGGAGACATTCACCTTAGGGACAGGAAGCAGAGTTTAGCAATGAACAGCAATACAGTTGTGACTGCTCCCAAGACTGCTGATTGCAGTCCCGCAGTAGAGTAACAAAAGGTCTTTAAACAGTAGGTGGTAACGTGTCTGCTGCAAATCTGGGCATGATGGTTCAGGGGGGTAGAAGAGATCAATATTTAACTCTTCCTAAAAATTGTCTGTCAAATGAGTTCTGTCGATCTGTGTTTGTCCACATACCTTTTAATAAATTTGGGGTTTTTTCTTATGGACGTTGGTTAATGGATTAATTGTGAGGAAAGATTAACGGAAAAAGTGTTGGAATAGAGGTGATTAGAAGTAAAAACAGATTTCTGGCTGTTGGGAGCTGGGAAAGGAGAAGGAATGTTTGACAGAGAGGCTAAAGGAACTGTTTTAAATGTCAATATTAATCAATAGAAAATTCCATCTGAGTAGAGACATCAGTGTCCAGGTTTTGTTAGCATTAGCTAGTCAGTGTTTCTTCAAAAAGAAAAAAGCTGCTAACATGCTGCATTCCTCCATTCCTCAGGGGGTGAGGCTGTACTGCCGACTGCACTGCCTGTATACTCCAGTGGTAAAGTAAGTTCCCCTTTGTGGTCCCCTTGTATTTATTATCTGACTTTGTAAAAAGGATGATGTTACCATTGAAATCTTTCCTGTTTCTTACTATAAACAACAATTTTCTGAATTTTCTTGGCTCTTTTACTGCCCTTGCATCTCCTCAGCTTAGGTCTATAGTTGAGGTGCTGCTGCTGGAGGATGTTAAAGCTGTGGATTCAGGGAGAGTGTGTAGCTGGGTATGGTTACAGTGACTGATTCAAGGCAGATCATGTGGTGGGGATTGTAGTTGCTGTATTATTTGGATTATAGAAAATGTCAACAGATGCTGAAGTGATGTAAACAGATTCCAGTGTGGTGCTAGGATTCTGTCATTCAGAGTGCCCTAAACCAACAAAAGCCAGTCTGAAGCTGAAGCTGTAATTTGAAGAATCACTGGAAGTTTTGTGTGGAATCTTAAGAACTTGCCTCTGTATAAATAACTGCTGAAGAATTGAGATAGTCTGCTAGTGCTAGGTAACTCTCTTCCCAGAGCTCAGGAGATGATTTTCAGATGCTGTTACCTTACTGTGACATCAGATGAACATTTCTGGCCTATAATGGAAGCCACCCTGAGCTCTGTAGTTGTTCTGTTTAGGTATTTATGATGGAAGATCACTTAAGAGAACTTAATGTTTTACAAATAAAAAACCGTTGAGGAAGGAAAGACCTCTAGTGGAGGTGGCTGGATTCCCAAATTCAACAAAACTGACCTCTTGTCCATGAGTTGTACAACTGAATTTTCACTGAGAAATGCCACTGTCATGCTAAAAGGAGCTGCAATGGTAGTTACAGTTCATACATCATAAATTTGCATCATTGGAACTCTGTTTTTTTCTCCCAGAGTAACTGTTGTACAAGGGATTGTACAGAAATTTCACTTAGCCCAAAATGTGTGGAGAGCAGGAAAGCATGACGCTGCCAGTGGCAGACAGAACGGTTCTGTAGATGCATGTGTGTATTTGCACATAGACATTTCACCCTTGAAGGTGGCAATTCATATGCAGAGTAGAAATGATGGGACCTGAAGTTCAAAAAATGTCCCTGACCTCAGGGTACCCAGAAACTGAAGTGGATCTACTCTAATGCTTTAGGGAATCAACAAGGACAAAATAGCTCCCACAGGCCCATCTTGTGGTGTTGTTTTTTGTCAGTGTGCTATTTTTGTAATAGCTTCCCAGCTGGAGAATCTTCTTATATCAGGATTGAACTGTGCTAGTGACATTGTGAACACAAACTCTATAATCCATGAAAGGTACCAGACTCTCAGAAATTTTAAGATCCTTCTGAATGGACTTAATTCTCAGTATGTTTAGGCTCTTCTTCCTGCCATTCTTTCTTATTAATTCTTCCTTTTATAGCCATGTTAGAAAACTTAATCTCTCAGGCTGTCATTGTTTTATGTCTTCTTATCATGACTGTTTGCCTCTGACAAGCCTCACCTCAGCCTAAGGAAGCTAGCTTTTGCCAAAGCAAAAGCCCTCGTTGTGCAAAGCCCATTGCTTTGTGCTACGCCTTTGGATCACTGCTTTATCTGGCACCTTAGGACTGCTGATCCTTTCTCTCATGCTGCCTTTTCTGGTGCAACCTTCCTTCTAGAAAATTGGCAAAGCTGCTTGGAGTAGCAGGTACATGTGCCACAGGGATCTGGAGGAATCACAGATTCAAAATCGTTTTGTTGACAACCTGGAGATACAATTCTACTTAGTTTTGTTTCCTGGAAACCTTGGAGTTTCCAGTAATCTTTGCCATTATATTTTTCCTCAAATAAAATCTGACACCCTGGTGCTTTGAGGGCAAGTCTATATACACCACTGGAAACAAATCATGCTACTTTGGGGATTGAAGTATAAAAAGTAAGACATTTTGAAAATTATGAATGTGTCTCACTGATGTACTTCTGGGAAGTTGTGAGGTGAGACAACTCGTTCCCACTTATATATGTGATGGACAATATGTCAGTGCATGGCTGGGCTAGACCCTGTGAAGAACGTTTTACTCCTCTAGTTCCTGTGAGGCAGCAAGGTTCTGCCAAAATTTCAACGATTCCCACCTGTATGTATTGAGTATTCACCTGAATAGTAAAAAAAAGTTCATGCTTCTGGATAATCTATTGTTTCATGTTTTGCTACTGTTCAGAGTAGATTAAAATAGGGAGAAAACTAACAATGATCCTGAGCAGCACTGACCTGCAAGCAGGGAAAGACTGAGCCTTGGACCAAGATTGATGGCAGCTTATTCAAAACTGTCAGCATTTCTAGGAGAGTTTTGGGAGTTACTTCTCATCTGGAACCCTCTACTCATTAGTCCTTAATATTTTAATGTTTTCCCTTATTGTGCTGACATTTCAAAAGCACGTTTTCCCAAGGTAAGAGTGTGAGAGGGAAAAACTGCCCAGAAAACTCCTACAGATTTGTGCTGGGTTTAGCACATTACTGGAAGACAAGTTGAAAACTGTGTGTAAGCTCTATGAGGAAAGCTTTTTTTCTGAGGTCACATATATTTGGAAATGCTGTCATGTTTTGTTGCTTTTCGCACTTCTCTTTCTTATTTCTCACACCCTGCATTCTGCAAACACACAAACATTTCTGCTGCATTTATTTACAACAGCCAGTCACAACATACTTGTATCTGTAGATGATTAGTGAAAGGAACAGGGTTGGCTAGGGTGGGTTTTAGATAGTGCTTGGATATTCAATTTTTAGGAAAAAGGCAGTATCAGATAGTGTGGTGCTAAAAAGAGGCTGATTTGACAGAACTGAAGAATAAAATCTTGTCTTGACCTGCCTCATGGATCCATCCAGACTGTAAAACAGCCCCACTGGCTGTGCTTCCTTCCACAGTCATGCCAGTGGAGCTCAAGCTTCAAATACAAAGACCACCCCCAAGGGTGAGAGAGGAATTAGTTCTTCATAGCCATTCAGCATTTGGCCTCTCTACTGAGACTCTCAATGAGAGGGAGCCAATTAATGCAAATTAATTGTGGTAATGGCTTTTGTGATGTGGAACTAGGAACTGAATCAAGACAATGAAACTTATTTCACATGGGCCAGTAAACACCCTTAAAATGGCTTTAATGCTCTTCTGAACTGGATTAAATCCAGTGACCTTGGAGGTAAAAGGTGTTAGAGCCAAATGTCCTGAGCCACGTAGTCCCCTTGTATTTGTATCAAAACTCTTTAGAAATATTTCACAGAAGGCTAAAACCATCAGTTTTCTCCATGGCTTTGACAAGAGAAATGGAAGAAAACTGCAAAGAGCATCGAGTTACAATAGGGTTCCTTTTCCTTCTTGCAGGGACAGTGCTGCTCTCTGCAAGGGCTGAGTGTGAGCTGGTGCCAGTTGTGTTACAAGAACTAAACACAACCCTTCTTCTTTACAATGACTGAAATTATCTAATTATTCCATAAAAGGATGCTGCATATTCTGTTTGTGTCTGGCTACTATGTGATATTTTACTTAAGGAAGTAAAATCTGAAAAGTGTGAAAATCTCTCTTGACAAAAAAGACTAAAAGCTGCCTGATTCCATGAGCCTAAAAAAGGAGGCAGAGAGGGAATGTGTAGAGTCCATGTCTATGAATACATTATTAGGTAAACACTAGAGAAGAATTATTGAAGCTTATAGATGGGACTGGTACTGAGCCAAAAAGATGTAAGCTGGACATGACTGGATTTGGGATGATTTCCAGCCAGAAGAGTGTGACTTTTAGTGGAACTGCTGGTGGCAGTATTCTAACCTGAGTTACAGCAGCAGCTTAGGACATCTGTGAAAAGAATCTTCTGGCTGCCTCTGGCTGGAATGTGAGCTCCCTGAAGATGGCTCGAAACAACATCTAGAGAAATTTTAAATAATGCTGCTTTGTGTTGATCTGAAGGATCTTCCTAATTCAAGTTGCTGGAAAAGTTTTAAACTTTCTAGAGAGAAAAGATGGCTGCTTATTTGTAGTAGGTCACAATAGTATAGATAGGTTTAGCGAGTAAAGGAAATGTATACCTTTTTGTCCTGATCTTCCCTGAATTCTCTTTCTCAATTAGAGACCGTGACTACCACCTAAAGACATACAAATCAGTAATCCCTGCAAGTAAATTAGTGGACTGGCTTATTGCACAGGTAAGAAAAGTTTAAGATACTTTCTTTGCTAAGAGGCACTTCATAAAAATTTTCCTTTTTCAATGTATCAGTGGAAAATGTAAAAGTGGTTTGGTTGCTGTTCTTACCTGTGTGCAAATGCTTTCTTTCCTTCTCCAAGGGAGCTGTCAACAGTCTTGGGCTGAGACCATCTTAACTGCTGGGTTTGCACATCCCAAAGCAACCAGCCACCATGATCAGGGCTTTAGACAGCATATCATTACCAAAACTAGACAGCAATAATAATAATTGTAATGGTGGCAGTAGTAATAAGAGCAATAGTAATATGCTCTGGACATGCTTCTTCACTGTGGTACTGACTGTAAACTGTTTCTGTAATTCTGATGACTCAAGTGGAGAGACTGTATGGAATAAACCTGAGTTATCACATCAAAACTAGTATATCTAGTTTCACATCTCTTTTCTGTATGAAAAGGTTGAGAGATGTTTTGTCAGATAGATGATTGTAAACTGCTCTATTTTTAAAGATTTTCATTACTGCCTTTATTGTATTTGGACAAATACCTACATAACATTTAGAAGTACTTAGTGAGCTGAAAGAATTAAAGCTGTATTTTCTAATTAGAGAATGCTATTTTGCTGGGGAATGTTTTGAGGCCAAAGTAATGTTAACGTCATCAGGAGTAGCCAAGTCAGGTTTAGACCCTTCCTATGCAAAGATTTTGTTGCCTAGAACAAACATAGACTGCTAAAGGTTTAAGATGATAACATTAGGAGGCATTTCTCCTCCAGTTTATTTACAGTTGAAATAATAAATTGGATTTTTAAATCCCAGTCTCTGTAAAATAAACTACCCATTTATCCCATAAAATAACAGAATGTGAGCGTATTCTGTCTTGCAGGATATTGAAAATGAGAGGAGACTTGTGAAGACTTGAAATTAGTTTATAGTTAAACGTCCAGTTTCTTAAAGCTATTTTCTTGGCTTTCCTTGTGTGATTACATAGCCATGCAATTCTTTCAGAACTGCTTTGATCCCTTTTCTACCAAGATAACAGTATTTAGTTCTTAATTTGTGAGTGTAGTGCCTTTTCTGCTCTCAACCTCTTTAATAAAAGCTCGAAGTGCTGTGGATTGGCCAGAGCTGATCCCATGTTATCCTGTATTTAAATAATGCTGATACACCATAGTGATCGGCTTTGCCAGCATTTGCTTGGCAAATAACTATTGCTCTCCTTAGCAGGATTTGAAGTAGGACTGATGTTTTGCTGACAAGATCAGGGGGTGCTTGGTTGCTTAAAACTAAGTCAGTACACTACCCTGCAGCTGCTGGGAGAGCTTTCAGGCATCTAGTTCTTCAGATGGAGGGGAGAAAAGATGTAATACTTGTGTAGGATACAGCTTCTCATTAAATAGGACTACACAAAGTAATACACTGAAATTGCTTCTGTTGCCAAAGCAGCAGGTGCCCTCCCTGCTGGAATGAGCTGAGCAGCTGCTCTCACTGAATAGCAGACAGCAGGTTCCCCTATGTCCCTTTGCTCATCTCGCAGCAAGGGACTGGTGTTAACAATCTCTGTAAGACCAGTAGTGCTTTCTGATTTTTACCAGCACTGTTTAAAGCTTACTTGTCTGCCTAAAAAGTAAAAGCATGTTTGTAAAGTCTTTGCTTGTGGCTGCAAATTAGCAGATAGACGGAGAAAAGTGGGCATATCTGGTGTTTAACTGAGTTGCGGATGTAAAGCTTAAGGCTGCCATTTCAGGGAAGTCTGTAAATTTGCAAGTCACCTTTGGTACCTGTTTTGAATGACTACACTCAAGGCTTCAGATAGTGAGAAACTGAAGCCTTTGTAATCTGCTGTGTAAGCAAACTGCCCACTGTAGTTTTAACCTGTCTGACCTTTGGAGTTCACATACTTAAGCTTTTCTCCCTTGAGCTGAATATGGATGGGATCTCTCAGCTTCAAGGAAGGAGTTTTATTGTCTGTGACTAATGGGTCCTGAAGTCTATCACTCTGATTTCAAATAAAAAGTCTTTACATTGAGATAATATGGTATCTTTCCCCGGTGCTGGTCCTTGTTCCCCTGGTTCCAGAGGAACGAACAGTGTTGGGGCAACGGGATACCTGTTCTAATGGCTTGCTGCTGTTCCCTACACAGATCATCCTGCTAATTTCAGAGCCACAAGCTATGTGGTTGGGAAGAGGGAATAATTTAGCTTAGGAAATGGTCTGAGGTGTAACATTATTCTCCTGTTTCTAGGGAGACTGTCAAACGCGGGAGGAGGCTGTCGCGCTGGGTGTGGGACTCTGCAATAACGGCTTCATGCATCATGGTAATGCATCCATTTTGCTCCCTCCAGCCAGGGAATGAGCCCTGACTTCAGTCTGATTCGCTTTTCTAGGCTGTGCCATACATGCTGTGTACACGATTTGCAGGCATCCCTGCAGGTTACTCTAGAACACAGTCCTTGAGCAAATACATGGCTGAGCCTGATGCCTTCCCAAGGGAAGCCACTTGCTGATAGTTACGGGAAACACTGAAGGGATTAGACAAGCTAGGAGGAGCGTGCTTTTTCACTGCATCTCTTCCAGAGCCATCTGACCAATGCACAAGCCAAGTACTGTCCTAAAATATCACAAAAAATAAAATCAGACATTAAGTAAAAATACCTAGTTCTTGTTTCTTGATAACAAACGCAATCCCCAGTGCTGAGGCACCCAAATCCGAAGTGTCAAATTGCCGAGTTAGGCATCATCCATCCTCAAACAAGGGAAGTAAACAAATCACATCTGTATCAGTATGAAATAGAATATACAAGTCCTAAGAGTAAGCGTAGTTTGTCAAATGAAACATTCAGTTTTAGCCATAGATAACATTTACTCACTGTATTTTGAATAGTGTTTCTGAGAGCACTATATTATTGTAAATAACTAATGGAGAATTTGCATAGTAGTTAATAATAATGTAAGAATGGTTGGGGTCTTTTTTAAGGAATTTGGTCTGTTCTGAGCCCATGCAAACTTCTGGCTTTTATTGCATCCTTTGCCAAGGAAGACCTTTGCATAAGTACATGTTGAATGTAGTTGCTCAGTACTTGCTGCTTTTATTTGACGCCCCCAGGTCTCGTATTTGAAAAACTGGTAAAGAATTTTTCTTGCCTTCTAGAATTTTGTAGATCTCATTTCCCCTCAGTTTTTTTTTTTAAGGTTGAGACTTAGTCTATGTGGACACCTTACATGCTTTTAAACAGCCTCTTTACCTCTCTTTGCTCCTTTTATAGTTTTACCCTATTCATTTGGATGTAGGAAAGGAGTGTGAGGTTTTGAGTAGCATCTTCCTTCCAAGAGGATCTTTTGCATTTTATATAAATTCTGCATGCCAGGGAGGTCACATCATGTCACGAGCTACTATGCACTGTGAAGAAAATTATTTTCCTAAAATACAGAATTAGCTTAAAAATACAGAGCTGAGGAACTGACTGATAGAGGTGCATCTGGTCTGTGTTCTGTAAAGGCTGGGGAAATATTTAGGATTTTCTTTAACTTTCTTCTCTGTTTCTCTCCTTTTTTCTCCATTTAAATGCATCTGTGTATTTCATATATATAATTTCTAGTCCTGGAGAAAAGTGAATTTAAGGATGAATCCTTATATTTCCGCTTTTATGCTGATGAGGAGATGGAGGGCACCAGTTCCAAGAGCAAACAATTACGTAATGACTTCAAGCTCGTGGAAAACATCCTGGGAAAGAATCTTCTGGTAAGAAATATGTTGATGTAAACCTTGATGTTTCTGCTAAAATGATATTGTTTTATAGTAGAGGAGAATGAGATAGTAGAATTAAAATGGGCAATTGCACGTGTAGCTAGGTTTTTCTTCACTGCATAAATGGTACTAATTCTTGATCTGTTTTGCTCTATATCTCCAACTTCTATAGCTCTGGCTTTTTAGTTAGGCAGACTGCATAATTTATTCTAGGAGCACAGGAAATCCGGACATTGCAGGCCCCTTTGTGGAGCTCGTGACCATCCTGCTGTCCTGGGAGTTTTGGATGTACAGTTCACACAGGTTCAAGTGCCTGCAAGTTCCCTCCAGTGCACAGCTCAGGCCCTTTCTGTTCCCATGAAGCCCTTGCAAGAGTGTAAGGGAGCTGGGAGCTAGAGATGTTTTAGCAGGTACCACAGTGTTGATATGCTGGAGGAAAAAGTAATAGGCTCTACTCTCTTGGAAGAGGTCTGCCATCAAGTGGAAGCACAGTTTGAATTCAAACAGGCTTATATGTGAGGTAAATTCCAGATGCAATTTAAAAGACTGATACAAACACAGATATTTCAGGGCATCATTCTCTAAGCTATGTGAGTGCTGTTGTTGTGGTTCTGAAGTGCATCAGTCACCCTCTGTCAAAATGCAGTCCTGTTTCAGACAGAAAACAAATGAAGAGCACATGCTGAGGAAAAAATATTCTACTTAGAGAGCACAGATTTGTGTCAAATGTGTAGTAGTCATACTTAAATCGTGAGCTGCTTTCATTTGCATGCATAAATTACCAGTCCCTTGAGTGAAGGGACTTGTGAAGACCCTGCAAAAGCAGTACAGTAAGTTCATTACATTTATCCACAAAACAATTGTGCCTGACTTCTGCTTTATGCTGTGTATAGCAATTACAAGCATCTGTAATCCTGAGGCTTTCGTGTCTGTGGAACATCACTGCTTGCCTCTACACTCATGATAGGGCATTAATCCTTCCCATGCTCTGATCCCACCACAGGAGATTTATTGGAATTTCCTCAGCACTGGTTTTTGAAATATACTTTCCTATTGCTGTGAAACCCTAGTTGTGTAGTGGGTAGGTTTCCCCACCCCCTTGGAGCTTGCTCTATCATAGGAGAGTTTACCTTTGAAAACAGAAGCCTTGGAAAATATTTGTTAAAAATGCCAAGGAACAGAGTGCTTTCAGTCTGGAAAAATATGATTCAAGCAAGATCTAGTATTTATTTATTTGCTCAATTATTTCTCATTGAAGAACATAAATCTTGACAAACAAATCTTTGAAAAAAGATACAGCATTTTTTGCATAGTTGAAGAAAACTTGGATTTTGGCCTGACTCCAGGTGGCAATTTAGTTAATAGCTTTGGACTCCCTAGGGGTGAATGGAGTTCAGCTGTGGAATGGCAGGGTGTTCCTACTTCATAATAAAGAATGAATCATTGCCTTCTCCAGGTACTGCAAATGGAAGATTATCCATAGTCTGTCTTTTCATAAGGGGTGTCTCCAGCACAGGAAGTTCCTAATGTTGATGCACGTGGGGTTTCTTAAAAGTGTTTTAGTTCTTTGCTTTCAAGCAATTCATATTTGCAGTACCAATGATAAGAGCAAGGTAGGCTATTAAAAATAATAGCAAGTAAAAGATCTTTGTGCAGAGTAATGATGGCTGCACCCCAAGAGACAGTAATGTTGTATAGCTGCTGGCAGCTGAAGTTGAGCAAATCCAGGTTTTTAAATGTCTGTTTCACAAATGCTTTCAAAGTTCAACAAAATAATCTGAATAGTCTCTTCAACATCACCTGATAAGGACTTTTCCCCAGATATTTTGCCATACATTATTATAATGTGACTGTATGGTTCCTGCAGGACAGAATTATTCTAGTTCTTGATTTTTTTCCCCCCAAGGTGATTTCCCATAAAAGGATAGCATTTATGATCTGATGGAATTGATTTTTAAAGGAAAAAGGACAGTATTTTAAAATAGTGTAAAAATCATCAGAAGCAAGGAGACAATTCAGTGTAATTTGTTTTCCTCCATGCCATGCTCGATTATGAGTAGCTTTATTTTTCCACTTAAATTAGTTCTGTTTTATCAGATTGTTCTTCAATACATGCTTACTGAAATGCAAGATGTTTATCAGTTAGGTTTTCCACTTGTCCATTTGACTGTGGCTAGGCTTGGTTTATTTTTCTGTAATGGGAAGTGAGTTGTTAAGCTTTTTACTCATTGTTAATAAACCACTAGAAAATGGTGAATGAAATGTATATTTGTCATGATTGGTATGATTTTAAAAATATGCATAAGGTGGATCTGTGTGACCTCAGTGCAAACAAGAGGAAGCAGAGATTCAGGAGCAAAAAGTATGAATGCTTCTGTCTACCACTTAAGGTACAAACTGATCACAGAGTATGGAGCTGGTGTTTTCTCTCTTGCACAAAGCCTGTGTGCCAGTCTCTAGAGGAAGGACTTAGGGATGTCAGGAGTTGTTCTCATTGGTCAGATAGGATTTTTGCCATCAGACTGCCATTATGCTGTAGAATTCTGTAGTATGTAGTTAGATATATAACAGTGGGCCTGAGAGCTGCAATTTGGCTGAAACTGGTAGCTGAGAAGCACTCAGACCGTTCATTATCAGGTAGGTGGGATGTATTCTAAAAAATAAACAAATGACTACACTCAGTCTGTAGTACATTCACAAATGGAAAATACTGAATAATTATGAATTCCATCATCTAGAAGTGAAAGATCCATTGAAGGATAAAGGGCTAGAAGTTAAAACCAAATGGAATTTCCAAAAGAAGAGTTGATTAACCATTGGAACAAACTCCCAAGGGTGGGAATAGATTCTTCACTTCTTAACGACGGCAGATCATACCTGAGTAACTCTGGAAAATCTGCTTTAGTATATACTAAGGGCTCAATGCAGAAATAACTAATATCAAATTTTACAGCTCATGTTATGTAGGCAATCAGACCAAGTCATCTGGTAGTCCCTTTCCCTCTTAAGACAGAAGGCCAGATCAGTTGTGGCTTGCAATGAAAAGTCTAATTTCTCATCTCCAGTCTTCACCTTTTCTGTGAACTCCATATTTATGAAGCATAAATATGTGTAAATATTGTGCTCTGTTTAAGATTTTACCAGAAGAGGATGACTATGGATTTGACATAGAAGAAAAGAACAAAGCAATTGTGGTGAAGTCAGTTCGACAAGAGTCTTCTGCCGAGGTAGGACCGTGTGTTCATATTTTGGTATCTAAGAGTGTTTCAATACGTCTAAGTTACAAACCATCCTTTAAAAATCTGTTTCCTTTAAAGGCAGCTAATAGAAGATGGCTGTCTTCTACAATTCCTGGTAATAAGCTGTTTCTGTAAATTGATAAGTGTTCTGGCTCTACTTGGGGACTTGAATCCTATTGGTAAGTGATAGGATGAGAACAGTATCTGTGTGATGATAGCTTACCTCAGGTTCCTTAGCAACTTAATGACGGAGGGAAAGTAGCTCTCTTCAGGATAGCAAAGAAGTTCAATGGGAAACAGGTTTATTTGAGTGAAAGCTGTATTTTTAGATATATATTTTTCCCTTGAAAAGCATTCAGTCATTTCTCTCCATGGTATTTTTTAGGAGTTCTACAGAGTATATTTGCTTTATAGGATCTGAATATTTCTTAATCACCCATTTAGCCCTACAGAACCCTTATGTGGGTAACACAGTGTGATATTCCATTTACCAAAATAAGGCACAGGTAAACTGATGGTGATAAGAGAGGACTAAATGACTTGTCAGGGTTTTCACAGTAAATTGTGGCAGCACACAGGACAGAGCTTCAGATTAATAGTCCTGGACAACCGGGCTTTTACAGAATTTTTGAACGTCCACGTTAAAATTTGTGGGTTACTCCTTTGGACTACAAATAACTCCTGGGTAGCTTGCTTAATGGAAATAGCTGAAGTGGACAGACTGGTTTTAGCAAGTTGAGAGTATCACATGAAAAGGAATTTTGAACTGAAGTTTAGTGTTAGAATGAAATTATTTCAGCATTCCTGATTCTCATTTGGTTTATGGTCACCCAAGAAACCAATCCAATGCTTTATCTATTGCTCAAAATCAACATAGGTTGGCCAAAAATTATTAATCTAAGCCTGTGCTGTGAACCATTGCCTGCCTGTGAACCAGATAATCCTCTGCCCTTTTTTCAGCTGGAATTTGGGGAATAGCCTGCGAATCTGTTGTGTTTGAGGACAATGGCAGCACACCATTTTCTAAAGGGTCTTTTTCTTGATCCTTCAAGATAATCTTTGATCATCAGCCCATCTTTTGAACTTTATCTAATAACAGTGGTCCAGCAAAGAACTAAATCTGCATCTCCCTGAGCCAGAGTGTATGTGAGAGTAGTGCTGTGTGGACCTCTTTTTTCAAGTCAAGAAACTTGTCAGTGGATTCCAGGCAGAATAGAAAGGTATTGCCACATTTAAAAGGAAACCCAACTGCTCATCTGTAGCCATGGTTGGTGCTGTGATGTTTGGGTTCTCTGAAACTCTTTCCCAGACACTGTTCTGTCAACAAGAAGCACCTTTTCCTAACCGTAACCTTTGTTTGCATTCCTTTCCCTAGGAGGGACTTCTTCTTGATGTCCCGCTGACTTAACCAATGTAGTTGAAGAAAGTTTGTCTTTCTTCCACCCCTTGGGTGGTTCTTTGTAAAGCAGTATAAAGAGAAAAAATCCCTGGGTGATAAAGATTGGAGTCATTTAAGGCTTCTGACCTCGGAGTCCGTGTCGTTGTAATCTTGAACAGCGTCACTCAACCTTGAATTAGAATTACACAAAGTGATTCTAATCTGGAAGGTTTAATAATTTTTTAATGGTTCCTTGATACCTAAAACCTAGCCCTAATGTTCTTATGTTATATTTTACCTGGTAGACATCATCACGGGGTATGTTTGAGGCTATTTTCCAGTGGGCAGGGTAGGGGATCTCTTGTCATTGGATCTGATCATTGCCAAATAACTAAAGTTAGGTGCAAAATCTAGGGATTAAAATCAAAATTTTACAGCTTTTTAGGCTAATGAAAGCTAGCACTTCACTTAAAGCAGAGACAGTTTTTATCACCACTTCCTGGTTACATGTACTGATGTGACTGGGTAGAGGTTGGTTTTGCAAGGCTGGTGGCTGAAAACTGTGCACAACTCCTGTGCCCAGGGTGTGTCACTCCTGTGTCTCACTGGGTATCACAGCCAGTGGGCCCCTAGTTTTCAGTTGTATTCCCCCATCCCTTGTTTTTTTATAGTCTCATTTTTTAATAGTCCCTTTAAAATTTGTAGCAGAGAAGTACTAAGATTTATCCATTGCAAACTAAGATTCATCTATAGAGTGGCATATTTCTAAGGATACTGGCAAAAGATCATTTTCTGTAAATGCAGGAAACTTTTAAGGGGGAGTGACAAATGACTTGATGAACCAACACTGCTCACAGAGTACTCCATGTGAAAGTAATCCTAATAATGTCCAGAAGTAGGGAACAGTTGAACCTTTAAGCCTGATCTTTCAGAGTTGCTGAAAGTTGCAGTGGTCCAAAGTGCTCTTTGGTGTTTGTTCCCTTTGCAGATGGCTGGCCTGCAAGCAGGAAGAAAAATCTATTCCATCAATGAGGATTTAGTATTCCTACGCCCGTTTGCTGAAGTGGAAACCATCTTATCCCAGTCCTTCTGCTCACGGAGGCCACTAAGGCTTCTGGTAGCCACCAAATCAAAAGAGTAAGTGCCAAGATGGGCAGAGAGAGAAGATTATTGAGAAATGTCAGTTCCTAAGTAGTATTTCTACAGTTGTAATGAAACCTGTGTGAACACTTTGCTGTGCAGAGGCCTCTCAGTAGGAAAACATGACAGAAATGAGAGGTACGAGACTCAAGGCTTGTTTTTAGTGATGACCCTTGGGCTGTTAGGAGAGGTTGGCATGTTTTCTCTTTATACTGCAGATAACTTTTGGTTTCCTTGTGCACACACAAAACTGAATCACAAGGATTGTCATTTTCTCAGGTAGGAAGCTTCTCACACTCTATTATGTGCATGGGAAAACGACTTCCACCCATTAAAGCTTGGCTTATTTTTGGACGAGTCTAACAATATCAGCCCTTAGAGTTTTTCAGTCTGTTATTATTTCTTATAATGAGAGTTGGCCCTGTTAGTGTCTTGTGTATTGTTAGATTCTGTAATCCTAGAGTTGAATGTCTGGAATGTAATGTGCCATAGAACTGAACGTCTCAGTGAACATTGGTTGCTGAATTCTAGTCCAGAATGTCTTGTCTAGTCTGTTTTGGTTTTTTTTAAATTTTTTGGTAGAAAAATATCCTCTGCTGGTATAGGTCAGCATAACTGCACTGAAGTTTGCATAGAAATGGAAGTGAATATGAATGCCTTAGAAAGTTTCTGTCAAGTGTTACTCACTTAAAGATGTAATAAATTAAGGAGTGCCAAATTTTATTTAACAAATAGAATCTCCATCTGCCTTGGAGACTGAAGATGGAGTATATTTCTTTAGGTCTGTTTATTTGTTATTTATTTGTTAACACTGTGGATGCTTTCTTTCATCCAAACCCAGTTGTGAATGCCAAGGAAAGATGCTGTTAAGAGCTGCCCAGAACTCTGGCAGCCTAATTTAAAACCATGTTTTCTCTTCTCTTTGATTTATCTGCAGGATTATTAAAATCCCAGATTGTCCTGAAGCACTTTGCTTTCAGATCCGGGGAGCAGCACCACCGTATGTTCACGCAGTAGGAAGAGGTAAGTAGAAATTCTGTGGTACAGTTAAGTTGGGAGTACAGCTGAATAGATAGACGTGTATATAAAGGGTGTGTATGTATACATATTTCAATAAAGACAGATCCAGGTTTCATTGTCCAGCTTGTTCTATACAAGTTCTGACAAATTTAATGACAAGAACCTGTGATAGACAAGAATCACAGTCACATAACCATAGAACAGTGTGAGATTTCCTGACTCAAACTGCTTATCATCTCAATAGCTTCTAAGACAAGCGGTATCATTCTTACAAACTGAGTCTTGGGTCTCTAATCCCATCAACACAATACAAGGAATAAATTAATTCCACAGTGGAAGAAACTTGAATGCTGCAATACACAGTACCATGGATGACTCTTTAGAAGACATTATCGCTTTAGGTCTTGCAAGCTAGAAATGGACTTGCTTAGTGACCCTACCCTTGTTTCTTCTGGAACTACTAAGGTAAAGCTTAACAGCCACAGGGGAAAAAAAAAAAAACAAACAAAAAACCCAAAACAAAACAAACCCCCCAAAACCCACAAACAAACAAAAAACCCAAACAAACAAAAAAAACAACCTAAAACTGAGATGGTTGAGAAAAAGTTGAGGAATAATGCTGTCTGGTTTTTTCCTCAATATTTTTGTCTGTAGTCATCCATAATTTCGTTCACTGGGTTCTGAAGATGCTGTAGGATCAGCAGGCTGGTAGACAAGTCATAACACGATCTGGACGCCACAAAGTATGACATAAGACTTGCAGACTACTTCTCCCTTTACACAGGCATATATTGCTACAAATTACCAGTATAAGACAGAGATGAACTGCTCTCCTTGATCTTTTTAAAAGGAGAAAACACAGTTTGAGAGAGAGATTTACTACTTCTGTACCCAACGTATTAACTGAGTTACAAGCAAAGCACAGCTTTAACCTTTATGTTAAGCAGATGCAGAAAATAGACCTTTTAGACATATACTACTTCCTTCCTTCAGAATAAATGTGTGTCTCCAGCTGAGTGCAGTTAGCTTAGGCGGCACCCACAGCTGGCATTCCCAGGGACATACATTTATTACACCCTTTTATAGTAGCACCTAGAACCATTTTTTCATAGTTTGGCGTGCAAGCTGAAAGCTGCAGCTAGGAAGACTGTCCTTGTTTGGGATTTTGCCTGGAAAAGACAAATTACATTTGACATCATAGTCTTTTTCTGTGGCAAATGGTGTAACATGCAAGTTTTCTGTCTTCCAGGTGCAAGAGGCTGGAACAAATAAAACAGTGTGTACTTAAGCAAGAATTACTGCAGCTAATGTAACCATAAGGCTAAAAGAGAACCTTATAAGAATCCCAAATGATTTCCCACAGAAAAGTCAATTTCTAGCAGGAATGCATTTAGATCTAGGAGATTGCTGTTTTTCCCAGCAATGCTGAAAACATGATGGATAGACGCACCATGTTATACTTACACAGCAAAGCTCTCGGAAGAGTAGCAAAGGCTTAGTTAGCAAAGGAATGACAGGACTGACCCAGCTCTCCTTACGGTTTCTAACCAGAAAGCTTTTGCAAACTTTCCAGTATTCTCATCCATAGGCAGGTGGCATTTCTGTCTAACTTCTCTCCTACTGTTTTTCAGGTTCTGAGGCTGCAGCCGTAGGCCTTCATCCAGGGCAGTGTATTTTGAAAGTTAATGGGAATAATGCAACACATGGAAGTTACAAGGAAGTTCTGGAGCACTTCACAGCCTATAGAACCAGGCAGCAGGAAGCACTGGTATGAATGCACAACCTCAAAGGAAGCATATTAATTCCTGCCCTGCTTCTGCCCTGTACTTTTATGCTTACTAAATATTCAGAAGAAGAGCATCTACACATTTGTTTTGAGTCATTTCCTTCTGTGCCAGGGCCCTGCTATCACTGAGGGGAACTGATTCCATTTCCCATAGTTGCAAAACACCTGCAAATAATATGAAAGCCATTTCACGCTTACAGTACTGAAAATTACCCACTATTACTAAGGAGAGAAGTTCACCCAGCTATTATTGATCTAAATTTCACCTTCTCTGAAGTTCAGAGACAAGCGGGGGAAATGTTGATATTTCAGCCTACTTAGAAGATAGATCGCTAGATTCACCTTTGTAGTCCAAATATTTGGAGATTGGGCATTTTGAGGTCCTAGCTGAAGCCTGTGTCTCTTGAAAGGGGTTGTACCAGTGGGTGTACAGAACACATGAAGATGCTGAAGAGGACAGAGTTCAGCAAGCAGCATCCCCTGCATGTTTGAATGGCAGTCGCCCAGGCTCCAGCAAAGACAACTCTGCACTAGAAGGACATGCAGAATTGGAGCCTCTTCAAAGCAGCCAACAGGAATCAGGTAAAGATTCTTGTGGGGGAAGAAAACCTAGGGACAATTCAGGGACTTTCAGAAGGAAAACCACAGTAGAAATATAAAGTATAATTATTATTGTAGAATATCTTTTGTCTTAGGAAAGCTTTGTAATTGAATGAGGTCTGCCAGAGAAAGTATTTCTTTGCTGCAGTTTATTCAGGGGAAGAAAAAATTGGGATACACATAGAAATCATGCACCTGTGATTATCTGTTCTTTACAAAACAGCCAGTTATGGGAATGAAGAAACTCAGCATTTTTAGAGTCCTTTGGTAGCCCCTGCAAACCGTGCATTTATGGGCAGTAGCTGATAGAGAGGGAAGGTCTGCATGTAACGCCACCTAGGATAAACTGTATTTTCTGTTATTTTTGATTACAGATTAGGATGTTAAATTACTTCGATCTGGAGCAAGTTTTCAAGACATGTAACCATTGTGTCAGGAAAAGGTGTGGGTGTATTTCCTCCACCTTTTGATAGAATATCTTAAAAAAACCAGTTGTACTTTCATGTTGAGAGCTTATTTGGAAAAGCAGATGTTAAGGAAGACTCCTAAAGCAAAATTTAATCCAAAGGACTGAATGCCATTGGTAACTTCTCCAGGAACAGATGCACATGTGTGGATCCCGTGTAAGGTCTGGTGATGCTGTAATCCCACAGTCACACCACAGAGTTCCACACACTCTGCCCTGGTAGAAGTGTGTGAGCAACTTCCTGGCAAATCTCGATCTGACTGGAATTTAAATCTGGTCTCTAGTGACAATAGAATTGCTTTGTGTAAAAAATGTTATCTCCTCATCACATCCTTGCCCTCACATCTCAATCTTTCAGAGGGTTATTGCAGACAACAGGACTCAGAGATTAACATCCCTTCCCAAAAGGGAAGCTTCTACTAGGATCATTGAATAGAACTAGAAGTAGTGCCCTCAGCATGGATATGTGCACATATACATGGAAGAACATCAGAATGGGGACTGGAGCATGTGTATTATCTAAAACTCTGTCGCTGTCTCCATTAATGGCCAACAGCGATTGTCTTCCTAAGAATATTCTCTCAGTCTCCAGCAGGACAGAGTTCCTTGATCCAAAGGTTGTGCCTCTGCATTCAATACTTCTCAGCAGGTTTCTCTTGCCTGGGCAGGTCTGTGTTCACATGTGCTGCCAGATGCCTCTAATGACTTACTTTGGTTCCAGCCCAGACACCACAGACTGTTATGTCTCCACTGGTCATTGGTGAAGAAACCCCTCTCATCAGCCTGACTGTGGATAACACCCACCTGGAGCATGGGGTGGTGTATGAATATGTTAGCAGTGCAGGGATCAAATCCTTTGTCCTGGAGAAAATTGTGGAACCAAAAGGTTGCTTCAATCTCACTGCAAAGGTACCAAACACCATACATGGTCAGCTTTGTTCCTAAACAGAATGGGAAACCAATAATAAAGCTTATTATTGGCTGCTGTGGGCTTGGCTCTTAAGTTGAGGTTGACATTGGTCTTCTCAGCCCTGCTGAGGGATTTGTTCATTAGAACGCAGTGAGTTCCAATAGCCTGTTTGGTATGAGTGAGTCAGCAAGTGCTTCCAGGACTTCAGCTGTTGAGGCAGATGGAGGGGAGCCCTCAGCTGTGGAATTCTTGCTTTTGTCTGCCTGGTAACATATGCTCTGCTGATAGTTAAGATAAATCTTATCATGCAGGAATTTGCTTTACCTTGCAAGAAAATCAAGCAGCTTTTTCCCACCTGAGAGGCTGGATGGGTTGCTACAGAATTGAGTGGAACTGCTGCTATTGGAAAGCAGCAGAGAGTGCTGAGTAGCTTGGTCATCTCTGACAAAAATGAGCTGATAGTGAACATTTGTCACATCCGAGTAATGTTATTGTTATGTCCCATGAAAGCATGCTAGAGCAGGAACTTGGACAGTGGATATTTTGATCCACTTCCGTGATTCTAAACCTTTTTAAGGAATGTTACATGGCTCTGAGGATTAGAAACATTAGTGGTTCTCAGGCAGTAATAAAGGAAGCTTGTTCTGGAGGCAGCTTTATTCAACCATGGGGTTTTGCCACTCACTGAGTGGAAGAAAACTGTATTTTCCCTCCCTGTCAAGACTCACACATCATTGACATCCTGTCTTTTTGTTTAGATTTTAGAGGCCTTTGCTGCAGAGGACAGTAATTTCGTAAGGAACTGCAAAAGACTCATATCCCTAAGCAGTGCTGTGGCTACCATGCCCCAGTATGAATTCCGGCAAATCTGTGACACTAAGCTGGAAAGCATTAGCAGGAGGCTCACGAGCTACCAAGAGGTACACCACTACTAGTTATTGGTGAAGTCTTGAGACAATACCTCATTGTATGCAGTGGGTCTTAGTATTCTTTATTAATGAATCCAAATTGTTTCTGAGGTGGGTGTCCTGGAGGCATGTGAATAGCTCTGCAAGTTACTGAAATTGCAAGTTTTGAGTGAAGAATACCTTGTCTGTAAATCACTCCTTTCTGCTTGTCAGAACTGCGGGTTAAAACATATTATTACAGATTCATTTCCACTGTATTAATGAATAAATGTGAGAACAGATGGATGCATGTCTTATTTAACATGAATGTAACAACAGTGCATCATAGTGTAAACAAACAAAGTGTGTGTGCTTTTTTTGTGCAGTTACCTGAGCAGCTTGAAAAGAGAATGGTAGGAGCTATAGCTAATTGCTTTTCTTTGTTGTTTTGAGAGTGGTTTTTTAATGTGTTATTCCAGCTGCAGCAGAAATCTGAATTCCTGGATTTCTAGAATAAGAGGCAGGAAGAGGAAAAAAATTGTCTGTATTGTATCAAATTTTTTTGAAAGTGCAGTAGCACACCCCTGCTTTATTTCTACCAGTTTGCAGATGAATTGAAAACAAAGGTGAGCCCAGCCTTCAAACAAGCCGTTATGGAACCACATTGCCTCAACAGCATGGATTTCTGCCCCACCAACTGCCATATTAACCTCATGGAGGTATCATACCCCAAAAGCACTACCTCAGCAGGGAGATCGTTCAGTATTCGCATTGGACGGAAACCTTCGATTATTGGTCTTGATCCAGAGCAAGGTGATAATTAACTTTCAAGTCATACTGATTTTATCTGTATAAAAAATTGTGGTTTTCCACTGCTCAGCAAGGTCAAATATACGTTCCAAGGAAATATAGTCTTACCAGTACCCTTTCTTCCTCCTTAATATTTTATAGTTAAATGGCAGCCTTCTTGTGTTGTGAAAAAGTAATGCCTTTAAGCATAGAGGGGCTTCAGGTGCCGTTTTTTTTGCTAGCTAAACTGCTTGGGTGTGATCTCATGGGAGTTATGTGGCCGGGCTGCTGTTCCCTTAGTAGAGGTGACTTGCTGACTAAAAGTGATCAGAGACTGATGGCAATGCTAGTGCTTCATTCACGGGGAAAACTGAAGTCAATCACACTGTAGTGCTGCTTTCGACTCTCGTTATTAAATAAATTCCATGCACTGGAGTTGAAAGTCTCTACTCTGTCAGGGGATCTCTTTTCTGATAAATTGCTGCTATGCAGCATTTCTCTTACAATCTGGTTGTTTGAGTTCCAACATTTCTTTATCATGATCTAACTTAACATGATTCTGATTCATTGCCTTGTGAAGGTCAGGGTGCAGGAATGTTTGGAAGAGGAAAATGTAGACTAACCAACCTTCTGAACAATGGCATTGACTATTCAAATTGAGGTGTATAAAGGAGCCCTGCTTGCTTGGGCAAAAGTATTTTTAATGTGAGCTAAAGTAATTAGCAAAGTATGCACCAAAACTGTCAGCAATTCTAAATGAAAAAGAATTAAATTATCTACTATAAGAACAGAACCCTATTCCTTTATATGTATGTGTGTGTAAGTGTAAATGTCTGTAGAGCTGGAATAATAGCATAGACTGACTCCTGAGAATCCAAATTCATTAACTTTTCAACAAATGCTTTTAGAGAGCTTCTATGTTGTCTGTATGAGTGTACATATGGACATAGGTCTTTACTTTCATAAAGTTACTGAACTGCAGTAAATTCAAAATACCTAGTTGGCATGCCAGAAAAAAAAAGCCCAACTTCTTTGGGTTTTTTTTCAATGATTTCATCATAGAATGTAATTATATAAAACAGTTCTGTGAAATTTTAGTTTTTCCTGTTAAAGCTCCACTTATCCTAATGATGATCACTGGGATGGAGTGGGGAAAGCCAGGACAGCCATACTAACTAGATCCTTTAATGTTTAGTAGGTACCTTAAATCCCGTCTCATATACTCAGCATTGCATCACCACTATGGCTGCACCATCCTGGAGATGTCCAGCCCCAGAAGATGGAGATCCTTACGGTAGCTTTGGCCAGCAGAATGGAGGAACAATTTGGGAAGAAAGGGGACTCAGTTTTCTGCTGAAACAGGAAGACCGGGAGATGCAGGACTCCTACTTGCACCTTTTTAACAAACTTGACATTGCAGTGAAGGAAATGAAGCAGTATGTTGTTCAGATAAATAAGTGAGTACAAAATCCTGTATGCACTGGAGAAAGAAATTCTTATAACATTGAGGCAGTAACCTCCAAAAACACATTGTGCTGTTGGCCCCAGCTGTCAGCCTCTAGTCACCTCTTCACACCTGCCCTTGTGTGATGGGTCCTTGCTGGTTGTGTCAAATCTACTAGGCAGATCCACCAGCGTTTGTGTTATTGTCCTTTACTTCCCAAAGTCTACCTGAATTTGACAGCCACTGTTTTGCTTACTATATATTCCAAAATAAGAGTTTATTTGTTGTCAAGAGCCCTGAGGAGTTTGTCATAAGGCAGACTGAGCAAAACTTGTAATTGCAGGCCAGTTTCTCTATGGAACCTATGGTTTCCTTTCCTCTTTTTGTCTTTCTCTCTTTATCATCACAGGTCTCCTTGTAGCAGTAATGAAAGATGGAGTAGTGTGTCTGAGGTTTGTGCATAAGAGGCAAGGTTTTGGTGGCAGGGGCTGCAGGGATGAGCTGGGTGGGATGAGGCCATATGATGTCCTAAGCTGAAGACAGCCACTTCCAGGAATCCCAGTAGTGAACAGAACAGCCTATCGTGCACTGTCATGGTTTGACCCCAGCTGGCAACTCAGCCCCACACAGCTACTTCCTCAGTCCCAGCAGAGGGATCAGGAATGGAGTCAGAAGAATAAAAGTGAGAAAACTTGTGGATTGAAATAAAGACAGTTCAAGAGGTGAAGCAAAAGCTGCACACAAACTAAAGCAAAACAAGGGATTCATTCACTGCTTCCTGTGGGCAGGCAAGTGTTCAGCCACCTGTCAGAGAGTAGGGCACCATCCTGCAGAATGGTGACTTAGAAGACAAACACTCCAAGTATTTCCCCTTTTCTGCCCACTTTATATGCTGAGCATGGTGTTACATGATCTGGAATAACCCTTGGGCCAGTTGGGGTCACCTGTCCTGGCCATGTCTTCTCCCAGTCTCCCAGCACCCCAGCGCCCTCCACAGTGTGGCTGTACGAGGGGCAGAAAAGGCCTTGGTTCTGGGTAAGCTCAGCAATAACAAGAACATCTCTGTATTATCAACCTTACGTTCAGCACAAATCCACAACAGTCCCATACCAGCCAATGGAAAAAAAATTAACTGGATACCTGCCAAAAGCAGCACATGACCAAAACTTCACCTGAGTGGAAAGCGCATGGAGCCTTGGATCCAGCATGTATACAGAAGGGTGGTAGCTGCTGGGTAGAGCCAGAGAGCTGAGGAGGAGTAATCCAGTGCCTTGGAGGAGGAAAGTGAGGACTTTCAAGCCACCATGGTTACAGTGATTAAACTACACCTTATAGAAGTAGGGTGGAAACAGGACCTTTTGGGAACTGGGATTCATGGGAATCTCCTGAGGTTTAACAAGACCTAGTGCAAGGTGCTGCACCTAGTCAGGGCAGTACAGGCTGGGGAATAAAGGGACTGAAAGCAGATGTGCCAAGAAGGACTTGGGCATGCTGGTGGAGAGGCTGGACATGGGCCATCAGTGTGGACTGACAGCGTCACTCAGTCCTGGGCCATCTGTGTCCTGGGCTTATCCCTGCAGTGTGGGCAGCAGGTGAAGCCAGGGGGGAATCTGCCTCTCTGCCCTGCTCAGGTGAGACCCTACCTGCAGAGCTGCCTCCAGCTCTGGGGTGCCCAGCCCTGGAAGGATGTGGGAGAGAGTCCAGAGGAGGCCACAGAGATGATCAGAGGGACAGCTCTGCTGTGAGATAAGGCTGAGAGAATTGGGATTGTTAAGCTGGAGAAGAGGCTTTGTGGTGACTTACTTGTGGCCATCCAGTACCTGATGGGAGCCTGCAAGAGGAGAGAGGGCCTGGAGTGGCAGGACAAGGGGGAATGGCCTCAAACTGAGAGCGTGTTCAGATCAGATGTTAGATAGTAGTCTATGTAAAATGCTCACAAAGTTAGCTCTGATTTCACATAGCTGCATTTAGCCTTAGTCATGACAGTTCACTTGTGGGACTGAGAGCTCTGTGTTGTGCTTCTGCAGACTTTTGTCCACCATAACAGAACCTACAGAGGCTGGTGCCTGTGAGCCACCATCTACTGAAGAGACATCCTCATCTTCCCTGGGAACAGAAGAGAGTGATGCTGACAAGGCTGAGCATGGTGGAATCAAGAAGGTCTGTTTCAAAGTTTCTGAGGAGGACCAGGAAGACTCTGGACATGACACAATGAGTTTCAGAGACTCCTACAGGTCAGTCTGAAGATTCTGCTTTTACCTTACTAACACAGTGTTTCAAAATTCTGATTCTGGATTTAACAAACAGATTGTTTTCCAGTCAATTATCTAGGATTCACTTAGCAGAGTATTCACTTCATTTAAGTATTCATTGTATTTATTACCCTGAAGACATACACAGCAAAAATACTTCCCCCAAATTAATGCCACAATACTAAAACTTCTAAAAAACTGAATAAAATTAAATAAATAGGTCTAGTGTTACTTTCTGTATCCTGTAGCCAGAAACTACAGAAGTCCAGACTGCAGAATTCTTAGACTTCTTGGTCTTATAATAGCTGATACTAACATTTGGTTCCATAGCCAATTTTCCTGAAAGTCTAAGACACTGAGAAACAGAAATTGACATTGAATTTTTTTTTGTTTTAATGGGCCTTTGAAACCACAAACAGAAATGTTTATTCAGGTATCTCAAAATCTTTTTGAGACACCTGAATAAACTCCCAATTCTCTCTGATTTGGGGAGAAACATTTGGAAGCTCAGCTTCAGAATAAGCAGGATAACAAGTTGTGGCCATGTCTGATCACTGCAATTTAACATTCTTAATAGGCCATTTTTACATTTCTAGTAAGACCATAGAGCTGGAAGGATTCCAGGGACCTGAATGAATGATCTGTCTGTAGCATCCCTGCTGCAGTCCTGATGCTTTACTTGCTGTTGTTGGGCACTCGTTCTAGTAGCAATAGGACTGCAGAATGGCAGAACGGGAACAGTTTGTGCTGGAAGGAGTCTCTGGAGCCTGCCCAGTCCAGTCCCTTGCTCAGGACAGGGCCAGTAAGATTGGTTGCTTGGGGTCTCGTCCGGTTGAATATTGGCCGCCTCAAAAGACAGCAAATACAAAGTCAATAAAGAAACAGAACAAATACTTGCAGTGCTAAGATCTGGGGCATCTCTGTTGTGTCAGACTTCAGTCTTGGAGCTTTCTGAGTGAAACATGCTGTATCCCTTTCACTGTTTAAAAGGGTATCCCTGTAATTTAATTTATTCTGGGTAACAGAGTGACAGCACAGTCTCCCTAGGTTTGTCACTTGTTCCTGAATTCAACATGTAAATCTGAGAAATGTTATTCTGTCTTCTCTTTATTAGACAGAGGCAGAGAATTAAGCATATATTACAGATAATAGTTACTTGAGGGGGAATGTGTTTTTATGGGTTTTGATTTAAAAGATTAGCTACAAACCCAAGCAAATTGCAGATAAGAAATTAGCTTGTTTGCAATAGCCATGCTTCTTTTTCTGGGATCATTTGGAGGTGTAATTCATAAGGTTTTGTACTACAGAGTAGTTGCCATAAGTATTAATCTTCCTGAGAAAAAAAACAGATTTCTTTGAGACTAGATTTAAGAAAGGATAGCAAGAATCCCAATTAGGGTTCTTTCAGTTGCTTTTATATTTTTCTTACATCTCAGTTAAAAAGAGGCAGGGACATCAGAGGTCGTTACATCAGAGGCAGAGACAGTGGAGAACTTCTTAAGCTTTGTTTTGGGCTTGTACCTTTGGACACTGTCATTGTCACTTCATTGGAAGGGGACAGCCTGAGATCCATAGTCTTTTTGATTGCTTTTAGTAAGAATAGTTAAAATGAACTTTAAAGGGAGGAGATTCCCTCTAGAATTTTCCAGGTGTGCATGAGCCCTGACTGGTGTGGAGGTGACTGTCGTGACTCCTCTGTTTCATTATAGGATCTGCAGTGCCTGATTCTCCAGAGGCTTACATTCCCTAAATTTTCTCTCCAGTACCTGTGCTAGTGCAGCCTCCCTATATGCTGGATTTGGATGCTGTAATACCCTGAGAATTGGCAGCAAATGTTTAGCAGAGATGTCTGTTTGCATTACTGACTGAAGCGACATGATGTATTAAGCATTCAGTGTTAACTGCAGATAGAAGGCAGCATCCTGTGGCAGTCCAGCTCCGGAGTCCTTGCTTAATGGCTGTTGTGCATGTCATTAGTTCCAGTCATTTCGTTTTCACAGAACTAGGTTTGGGGAGTGCTAATAAAGGCAGAAGAGCAGTGTGGGTGCCTGGCTGTGTGGACAGCTGTTGTTCAATCCCCTCTGTGCTCTCCTTGGCAGTGAGTGTAACAGTAACCGGGACTCCGTGTTGTCCTACACCAGCGTGCGCAGCAACAGCTCTTACCTGGGCAGTGATGAGATGGGATCAGGTGAGTGTGTGCACAGATCACAGGTATCCTTCTCGTGCCCAGCCCTTCCGCAGCTCAGAGAGAGAGGTCTTTGCTGATTATAAGCCCTTGTTTGCACCGGTGGTCTCTTCAAAACTAATCGCAAGAACATAAAGATACAGATTTGCTTTTTTCTAATAAACCACAGTAAATTTGGAACATGGGAGAGGTATTAGGCAGGGATAAGTTTCTTTAGTTATTGGATACTTACATTATGTGAAAATAATTAGTATTTTGATCTAAGAATTGGAGATCAAGCAGCAATCATTATTTACTTCACCCGGTCTGAAGGTGTACTCGTGTTTCATCAGAGTTCATCACAGATCATGTTTGTAAATTAAAAGCTTTTAATTTCTCCTGTATTAGGAGATGAGCTTCCCAATGATATGAGGATACCTTTAGACAAGCAAGACAAACTTCATGGCTGTCTGGAACACCTTTTTAACCAGGTACATAAAGCTTTATTCTTACACAGAATTGCTTTCTTTTTGTCAATTTCAGTCAAGGAATTGAAAATTCAAAATTGTGTTATGAAATAAGATTTTGAGGAAGGCATACTATTGAGATTTTGGGGTACACTGTAAGCAAGTATATTATAGGACAGTTTTATGAATCACTTTTGTCTGCATTATTAAAGTTGCCTTGTCATTTAAGCAAGGCTGGCTTGCCCTACCTAAGGCGTGAGACTAAGGGGAAAAAAGCTTTTCTGGAAAAAAAGGACAAAACTTTTAATACTTTGATGTAAATGGATTACATTTGCAGATTTCAGAAGGTTCTCACAAGCTTGGCGTGCAGATGTGTTTGTGGTGTGTAACCCTGGAGAGTTGTTTGCTATTCTCTTACCTCATCAGCACATAGATCATTGTTGTGCAAAATGCTGTTATTAAATGTGAGAGGCTGTTGAGGCCAGTTTATAGCTACAAAGTCTGTCTACTGTGTGTCAGTCATTCCAAAATACAAATAGTGTAAGGGCTTCAGTAGTTTCTCACAAGAGTTCTGTTCAGATTTTCTTTTGCAAGTGTAACTGACACTGATCGATAACGTTCCAATTGTAGGTTGATGCAATCAATGCACTTCTCAAAGGACCAGGAATAAATAAGGCCTTTGAGGAAACCAAGCACTTTCCCATGGACCACAGTTTGCAAGGTAAAGAAATAGATTGACTGTATTTAATAATTTGATTTCCAAGACGTAAGAGCTTAACACGAAAGCATGTGTGCTATGGCTACACAGAGTTCCTTAATTCTGCAGTCTACAGTCATGGATTAGTACCATGTCTGACCATTGAAATTTCCTATCTCTAAGAGGTTATTTTCACAGGAATTCCTCCTGAAACACACAGAAGCCTCTTTTGTTACATGCTGCTCAATTCTCGCAGCTCTTTCACAAGTTTCCAAATCTCTGCTTTGATGTGAACATATTTGAAAAGATACAAAGTAGGGGTAGTCAGATTGAAGGCGATATGTTGATGAGGGACTGACCGCTGGAGATCCAAGGCACCAAAGGTTCTCCCTCAGTTTGCTTAATGACTTACTCTGCTTTTCTTCAGATGGATGATTGCCAGAGTAAACTCATCCTTGCATAACACTTATTTTGAAAACTGATTCCCATAGAGAGCAAACAGATGACACCATATTTTCTTTTTCCTTAGGGAGTATGATGACTCTTTGATCTTAATGTTTTTGGGGCTCAGAATGTCATTTCTTTTCTGCCTGAAATACGCAGAATTTTATTTTCTAAATATTTACTGCATTTCCTTTCCCACTTGAAAACTGAAATATTCCTTACTACTCCTGCTGTACCTCAGGTGCTGTAGGACATGAGAGCTCCAATCTCTGAGAGGCTCTGGTTTTTAGTCATGGTGGCAAACTCTAGAACTACAGATCTTTTCCTGCCTTTTTTTTTTTCCTTGACTCCACAAATAACTCCTGTGAAGTTCTGTTATATGTACTCATCTTTATGAACATATTCACATTTGTGTAGAATGTTAGCCTTTCCATGCATTGTAGGAATGAAGTGAGGAAATAACAGACATTTCTTTTATTTTGCTGAAACAGAAACTCATTTATTAAAAGTAGATTAATTACCCTGAGAGAGTCTTTTAGTTAACTGATCACACTGAGAAACAGACAAGCCCTGCTTACACTCAGCTGGAATCCTGGACCACAGTGTCTGTTTAATAGCTACCATAGATACCTTTTTATGATGGATGGACATTGGAATGCTCTCCTGGTCCTGTCCAGTTATTTGGCACAATTTTTTTTGCTTCTCTGTCTGCTTATGTACTTCATCACCAATAATGGGGTGTTTGACTTAATTACATAGCCAAGTCATAGAGAATAAATTTTCTACTCTGTAATTAAATAGTTAGCTTTCATCAGGTGAAAGAAAGCAGGATAGTTCAGAACTTCTCATCACTATGGGATGTGACAGTTGCGGCCAAGAAGTTGATCTTATTCTCTGGATCTACCCAGTACAGCTGCCTGCAGGCCATTAAAGGCAGGGGAGGCAGGGATTCTTTGTCTAGTGAATGGGGCAGAACTCCCTGCACTGTGCATGTCAGCCAGGCCCACAATCCTGAAAGCAATGCAGGGAGACTGCTGATAATGGGACTAGGGGAACAGTTTTTTGCCCTCTCTATTATTTCTATTTCGGGACCTTTGGAATTCCCAATTACTGCTATTGGTACTATATCTGCTTTTATCTGCATTCACATTATAACTTCTAAGCCACTCTTAGTTATGTGCCATTTCCTAAATGGCTAACACACTCCATGTTTTCTAGAATTTAAACAGAAGGAAGAAACCACAGTTAGGTGCCGAAATAATATTCAAGCTAGCATTCAGGAAGATCCGTGGAACCTTCCACTGCGCATCAAGAACCTTGTTGACATCATACAGAAACATGTGGAAGGTCTGTAAATAAGGGAATGTTTGTTACTAGCTTCAGGGAGATCTTAATCAAATCTAGCAGTCGATTTCATACCTTTAACTCATTTTGTAATAAGGCTGTCCTAGGCTCTAGAGAGGACCAGGTAGAGCATGCTACTGTTTGCAGAGTCCTGTTGCTTTATGGTAAAATTGCACTTGTCCAGCAATTTCAAAGAACTTTTCCCCCTTACTTTATTTCATCATCCTGTTCAGATTGATGTCAGACTAATCTGTGTCCCTGTGCTTTTTAAACCCTTTTAGAAAATGAAGAGAGAGATGCTTGGTATATTCCAAACTGTGAAGTGAATGCTAATCAGATACTACAACATCCTAAACCACTGCAGTCTGGTTGAACTGGAACAGGAGATGAAACTGGTGTTTACAAATCATTGTGAAGCACTGGATAGAAATCACCTCCTTAGGGATTCATCTGAAATGCAATTTGTTTATAATTCGTGGTAGTTAACAGAGCATGTAGCCAGTAAAATTCTTTGCTTTACACTTAGTTATTTTCAGTCACGAACATGTCTGTACAAGTGAGGGCTACCATAGTAAATAGACATAGTCATGCCGGTGCTGGGGATTTGGAGGGAAATGAGGAAACTATTAACCAGCTGCAGTCACATCTACCTTGGTATTATGCTGACTACAGCATTTCTGTTCTTCACTCTTTTAGATGGGAAGAATCAGCTGCTTTTGGCCTTGTTAAAATGTACAGGTAAGGGCTTTTCATTTTCTACAAAACAATGTACCCAGAAAGTCCCCTAAGACAGGGTTTCTCTGTCTTCATTTTTTCCTTTGTACAACCTTCCCTCCAAGATGGAAGAGAACCCTCCTTCCTGCTGTGCTGAGAACATGCAGCAAAAATTGGATCTGTTGCACAAGTTTTTTGAGCCCATGGACTCTTGTAATCGTTCCAAACAGAGTAGGCATACTGAAATTACAGCCAAGAACAGACAAAGACCTTAAATATGCAAGGAGAACCCAAATACACTGGGGACATCAGGAACCTGTTATCACACACCAAACATTGTGCTTGGAGAGCAAGGGACAGGTCTTTACAAGGACCCTGGGCACAGTCTTTTTTAATTGTAGCACTTACTTGGTATCGTTTTGTTTGACAGTTATATAATACATAACTGGAAACTGGTGTTTCACCGTGCCACACTTGATTCTCAAATCTTCATAGAATGAAGATCAGAGGTTTGTATGTCTCTCAGCTCCTGCCTGGGCTGGTCTGAGTCTGTCCAAACCAAGTTGTATGCCAGTTTACTGACCGTAAAGGCTGGATTTTGATAGCAGATAAAATGTTTCCCAAAGTGTGCCCCATCTCCTGCAGCATTTCCACGAACATCCACTAGAAAGAAGGATGGTTGCCCTTAAGCTGAGAATATGGCCCAGGGCCTGGAGTGTGTTAGTCAGTCTATTGTGTTCAGTGCTTATAAAAATAAACCGGACCCTTCAAAGCCTCTGGGTGATGTCTTCAGCTTCTTTCCCTAGGGCACAGTGCCTTACCAGTGAGAGGCTGCTGCAGCACTGCAGAGACTGCTGGAGACGCTGGGGGCCCCTGGGAAAGAACTCTTTACTTATTCCTGGGCCTCTCTGGCCTGCAATCCCCTGAAGCATGACAAGATTGATTTGACCAGCATGTGGCTGCCTGGCAAGTGTACTGGAAGCAAAAGTAATGCACGGGACATTCTCCCAAGAAACAAACCAATTGGTAGCTTATGGATGGGCCCAGTTAATGCATTAGGCATTTGGGAAGCCCACAAAACACAGATGGATGGGGGAAGATTAATCTCTGATAGCCCAGGAGAGAAGTAATGGCAGAGACCTTCTTTCAATAATTCTCTTGCTCCTGTGTAAACATCAAAAGAAGGGAATCAATCCAGATATGGCCGTAACTAAGGAGTTCGTTTCTTTCCAGTAGTTAGCTTCTTTCCAGTCAGAAGGAGCATGCAGATTGTAGAGGGAGTAAGGAACAATTTTCTAGTTGGACTAGAAAATGTTGCAACATGCACATGTACCAGCTGTGCTGTCTATCCACCCAGGTCACACAGCAAGGAGAGGTTATCTGTGAAGTCAGTGCAAAGCTGCAGCAGAAACCGAACGTCGTGTGCGTGCACACACACACACACACACAAACTACTTTGCTGGAAGTGAGAAGGAGGATGAGTATATTCATGACTTCTTTATGCTTCTCTCCCCTTCCCTGACAGATACTGAGCTACAGCTGAGACGTGATTCCATCTTCTGTCAGTCTCTTGTGGCTGCTATTTGCACCTTTTCAGAGCAGTTATTGGCTGCTCTCAACTATCGGTACAACAACAATGGGGAATATGAAGAGAGCAGCAGAGATGCCAGCAGAAAATGGCTGGAACAGATAGCAGCCACTGGAGTTTTACTGAACTACCAGTCTCTTCTTTCCCCCGCCGTGGTAAGATGAAGAATTGTGGTATCCTCGGGTCAGCTTACATTTGCCTGGGTGATTCTGTGCTACTCTGCACAGCCAGAGCTGTTGAACCTCTTACTTGAATTCCAGCAGCATATTCAGACTCTCACTACTGCAAACTCTGGAGATTTCTAGAGCTGACAACCAAGTGCCATATTCCTTATCCAGTCATACTCACCTCTTCACAAATGCCAGACCCATGGTCACACTAGAACACTATAGAAAACAGTCAGCTTTCATATTTGGAGCAATGCATTTAGAGAGGTTTTAGTGCCCCAGGTGGCATGAATGTCCCCTGCCATCCCCTGGTGAGGACATGCATCTTCCAAATGGTTGAAGAAGTTCTGAGTATTGCAGGAGTTCAGACAAACAGATAGAGTGCAGTCTCTCTCTCAGGTTTGTGGTGCTGGGGCTTGAGGCATCATGTGTAAGGAGAAGAGCTGAGCTTGCATAGTTCCTCTGCAGCTAATGAACAGGTGAGCCACAGCTACAGGAGATCAGCTGCTGAAACTCTAAAAATGCTAAGAAAACAGGCATAAACCAGACAAGTAGCTCTGGCATAGAGAAAGCAGGTTCTTTTCTCTACTTTGTAGACATTGTAAGATTGAGGGTGGAGAATTTTTATAAAAGACAATCCAAACTATCTATGCATGTAACTGCTATTTGTTTGCATTGCATAGAATGTATCAGTATTCATTTTGCAGTGACTAGTCAGCTGTTCTCCACATTTGTAGGTATAAAGTTTGGAAAAAGAGATGCCTTCAAACTTAGTCAGTTCTTAAACTTCTCTACTCGTGAATCACATCAAATGACATCTAAGCAAAGGATGGTTAAAGTTTTATCACACAGTTAAAAAGCCGTTAGTGATTTTCCTGGCTAGGATGGAGCTAATGGAAATCTCTGCACTCTGCTTTAGGTTTCATGAACCAAAACATTCCCATAACAACCTTCCTGTACCTTCCTGTCACTCACTTTTGACTAAATAATAACCTATTTGTATCTGTGGCCTTCCTCTACAGAAGGAGGAGCGCACCATGCTGGAAGACATCCAGGTCACTCTGGCTGAAATAGACAAAGTTGCCATTTTTTTCAAGCAGCTGGATGAAGGTCTTGTAGCAAGTGAGTATTCCACGTTTCTTTTTCTTTGAAGCACTTTTTTTTTTTTTTTTTTTTTTTTTTTTTTTTTTTTTTTTTTTTTTTTTTTTTTTTTTTTTTTTTTTTTTTATGTTCCATGGATTAATATCCTCTATGATTGTAAATCTAAGAGATCATGTCACACCTGGGTAGCACTGGGCAGCTTCTCTGAAGCACTGCTATATTCCCTCAGCTCCCCCTGCAAGCAAAGCACACAGCTCCTAAAGCAGGACTGACACCATGGAATGGTGGTGTGTGTTCTGTGGCCTGTGTCAGTGTGCCTTATCTGTGTGATTCCCTGTGAGGGGAGGAGATATGACAGAGAATTAGCACCACGCTCCCTCTGGTGAATTCCAGCTTTTCTGTGTCTGTCTTACCCTGCCACATCTCTCTCTGCATGTCTGCTGGCTATGAGATGCCATGAAACAACATGGGATTCTAATTATTACCCATATTTACTGTATTTGCATCAAATATACTAGGTCACACTAACTATGATCTTTTAAGTATAAGATTTCAGAACCTGCATTCTCTCCATAAAGGCTTTCCCTTATTCGCCTTATGGTGGAGAATGTGATATGTCATTATGTAATCTAACAAACGCAGATAGCAGTGGTTTCACAATTCTCCTGCTGTGGTAAAGCAGCAAGTGTTTTATCTTTATTTCTCCAGATACTCCTGTCTTCTACCACATCGAAGGAAGTCGTCAGGCCTTGAAGGTTATCTTTTATCTTGACAGCTACTACTTCTCCAAACTGCCTGCTCGATTTCAGAATGGGGGAACCTTGAAATTGCACACAGTGCTCTTTACAAAAGGTGTCTACAAAAAGCTTTCTTGAGAAAAATAAGCCAACTGCTGATTTTGAAAGATCTAAAATAAAGAATGACCATGAAGCTCTTAAAAAAAGCAGCTGAGACATAGAGACTCACTTTGGAAGCAGATATTTCTATTTTAGGAAGCCCTGGGGAGTGCTAGGCTTTAGAATTAGACAGTCATGAGAGCACAAGATGTGCTGGTTTGGGGCTTTTTTATGCCTCAGATGTCTCAGCCATAGAGACATTATACTGGACTACATGGATAGGTTGATCTAGTGTAGGATCAGGAGATGTGCCCAGGTTAGAGAGAAATGTTTTAAAAAGCAAACACCATGACAGAATCATCTGGGCTAGAAATCGACTTGATATATTCACACCAGAATACAACACAGGAAATTCCTTTCAAGGGACCATTAATGGGGAGTAATTGCTGTCAGAACAGGACTGCTTTCTGTGAAGCTCACCTCTGTGATACTACCACTGTACTCCCACACTGGGAAAAGCATTAAAGTTATAGAGTAATAGAATCAACCTTTACATGATACAGCAGTCATCTGCTGAGCAGTGAGATGATAGATAAATAAATGAATTTTTAAAAGCCACTAATTATATAGCTTCAGTAAAGTGTTTTCTTCTTCAGCTCTGGAGAGTACAGAGGGGCAATCACAACCAGCTGGTTCATCCCTAGAAGAACTCCCACAGCAAATTAATGGCATTTCACTTGAGAAAGTGCAGCAATACTACCGTAAACTCAGGTATTTTGTGCTTCTGCTTTGCCTTAAAAAACATTGAAAAATTCAGAGCACTTCATGCTAAGGGCCTTAAAATTTAATGAAAAAGATGTTTTGTTCCTGGTGTGGTTTTTGCACAAATAGGATTTTTGGAGATCCTCACTGTGGGGGAAACTTGGTAATTTTCTTCCAATGGTTTAGCCCATTCAGGAGGAATGCCAATTTGACCTCAGGATTTTGTGCAGAGCTAGAATTGTATTTTTCTTAATGAGGATTTGGAATATGTTGGTACAGACTCTGTGAATTACTGCAATCACGATGGTTCAATAAGGAAGCAGATCTTCAAATGCAAGATTTTTAACATAGTTTTCTCAGCTGTTTTATAGAAGATTGTATACATATATGTGCTTGAAGTGGGACAAACCCAACTAATGTAGTACCTGCTGGCCTTTTTGCAGGACATTTTACCTAGAGAGGTCAAACTTGCCCACTGATTCCAATACTACTGCAGTGAAGATTGACCAGGTATTGTTTCTGCATTTATTTCTGCAATAAATTCTCTCATGAAGGTATTATTTCAACATCTCTAGAATTCCAGGTGTGAGATACCTGTGTGGCAGATCTATACAAACCTAAACAGCATTTTAAAATATTCCCAAACTTAACGGGGGGGAATCTGAATTTCTCTGAAGCTTGGCTACAGTTCTTTTATTCAGAAGAATATGTGCAGAAACTGGGTACACACAAACCCCCTTCACTGCAGCACTAAGGAGACTGTGTGACCCTGCCTGCCCTTGCCAAACACGGTGTCTGAAGCCAGACAGAATAGGCTCATTTTCCTATCCCACAGATGCATAAAAAGGAACAAATGTTCAATTTTCAAGTTATGCTTTGTTCCAATTTGTACTCTCCATTGCAGAGAAAACAAGAAAATAGTGCTGCCCAGCATCTCAGGTATAGGCAGTCTGTCTAACTGGGCAGGTGACACGTGGATATGTGCATGTAAAGCATTAAAATGCTAATGCAGGGAATATCTTTGCAATTGTAATACACATTGCAAACAATCTGTGTGATTTGTGATAAAAAATTGTCCCAGGCCTAAGTAATTTTATTTTACCACTTCCAAAGTTCATATATATTGTAGACAGTTGTTACTGTGTGGCAGCTACTCTGGTGTAGGATACTGTGCTTAGACAATAGGATAAAGACTTGTAAATGTCCTTATCCCTTGAAGGTGATAAAATGCTACTGATTGTTTTTGTATTGCTTTGTTTAGCTTATTCGTCCTATCAATGCAATGGATGAGCTTTGCAGGCTGCTGAAGTCTTTCATTAGTACAATGTCAGTGCAGTCAGGATGTTCCAGCAGTGCCTCATCAGGAGCTGGCCTGCTGCCCATATCCTCTGAGCTCTGTTACCGACTGGGAGCCTGTCAGATCACAATGTGCGCTACTGGGATGCAGAGGTGAGTGAGTGAGCGTTAAACGTGTCTGCTACTGCTGGGATGGCAACTTCTGTCCTTTCTAGACATGTGATCCTATTCAAAGCAAAATAAGGTAAATTTTAAGGGAATGTAATAAGGACCTAAATCTGCTGGTTTCTTTACTTCAGAGTAGGTTGGAACTTTTAATACTTTTGTTAATAAGTAATATTGACATAAAAGATTCTGTGTTTCAGTTCATCATCCAATGCAACTGACCAAGTGATCTCGTTGCATAGAACTTGTAGTCAGCATTGCCTTCAATGTCTGAAGACACACTGAAAATGAAGTTGCTCAAAAATAGCTTTAGAATCTTGGTATGTGCACACATTGATTTTGAAACACACCAACTGTTCTGCCAGTGTCTCAAAAGAAAAGATAATTTTGTGAATCCCTTTAAAATGAATCAATGCAGAAGAGCAGTGACACACAGCCTTGTACTAATGATGCTGGAGACTCAAACAATTGCATTATCCAGGTGCAACAACACTGAGGTAATTTAATAGTTTTCTATGTTAAAGTTATAGAGTAATAGAATCAGCCTTTACATGATACAACAGTCGTCTGCTGAGAAATGAGATGATACAGAGATAATAAATGAATTTTAAAAAGCCACTACTAACATAGCTTTAGTAAAAAAGTAAATCAAAGCAAGTAGCTAACAGAAGCAATACGTAACAGGGAGGAGTCCTGCGCGTGCCTGTTTATACTTGAGAAGCTCCGACCTGTGATTCCCTCACTCTTGCTCCCTGTTAGGAGTACGCTGAGCGTGTCCCTGGAGCAAGCAGCCATCCTGGCCCGCAGCCATGGCCTCCTGCCCAAGTGTATCATGCAAGCCACAGACATCATGCGAAAGCAGGTGAGTGCCTGCCCGTGGCTGCTGCATGCTGATGCTGTGCAAGAACATGGTGCTGCAAACACCAGTTCATTCTGCTGTGCCACGGTACTCTGTGCAAACCTACATAGCCCAGCTCCTACTAATGGCTGAAGAACTACACCTGTGTGTGACAGGAACAAGTTAACTTCTGCAGCTACAGCCCCTACAGCAGTTCAAAACTATGCTTCGGTTTATAGTGTGTGCCTTGACAGCTAGAAAAGAGAGAATGTGCAGGTTATTTAAGACAATTTCTGTACAGAAAAAAACCAAGTCTCAATCATAGTGTTAAAATAGGAGAAATTGCCTAGTGCTAGACAGCAGTGCTTGTAAAGTGCTTGGGGACTAATTTATCTTTTAAGTAAACATAGATGATAATTGTATCCACCCAACGGATTCCAAATCTTTTTGAAGTAGTTAATCGATTCTCAAATAGGAACCATATTCCTATTATAATTTTTTTTTTCCTAAGGATCATTTGCTTTATCAATACTCAGTATTGATATTATGTCAGTACCATAAATTGTTTCCACAGGGACCAAGGGTTGAAATCTCTGCCAAGAATCTGAAAGTGATGGACCAAATGCCACAGAATGCACCTCGGTAGGTTATTATGTATTACACATTTTCTCTGAGTGCTGATTTTATTTCTGTAACAATTGTGGAGCTCCTGCTATAACCAAAGATGCTCTTAATAGCAACACTGGAAAAAAATTTAAAAAATCATATTCTTTTTTCTCCCTGTACCAAACCAAGTACACACTGTAGATGAATCAGCTTTCCTTCTTATGATTTACAGATCATCAGATTCAAGGATTTCTACATTTTCTGAATAGCTGATCTTTTTTGGACAGTTTCTATGAGTTGGCAAAACTAGTGATGGACAGTCATCTCTGGAATGTTTAGAAAGAAAAATTCCTGAACAGCAAATCTGACTGCAGATATGCAAAGACAATACAGTAGTGTGCTTACAAGAGTCTGCTGGTTTAGTTCTGGCAGAGCAGGTTTAAGAGCATCGCAGTCAGAGTAACCACACAGTAATGCAGCCCCAAGGAACTCCCTCAGTTACCTAGGGTTATATATGGGTTTGTCTAGAAGGCAGCTTTGAAAACCACTGTACATTTGTAAATCCTACTGCACCTAACAGGAGATAGAGATGTTCATCTCTCTCTACTAGAGAATAATACCTTTACTTTTAAGTCAAATATCTTGGGTCAGTTTCTTCCAGTTTCACCTCTCAGAGTGAAAAGAATGTTTTTTAATAAACTGGAACACAGCATTTTCTCACAATGGCAGTAACAATTTGTCATGGCTTAGATGACGATATACAGAATCTGTCTGTACAAATACCAGAGAAACTTCTGCTTGTGCTGTTGTTAAAGGCATTGTTTACATGAAGGCAGAACAATTCTGGCCCACAAGAATCAGCGTCAGAAAAGGTCCAGCAAAGTCTGTGCCATATCTTCAGACAGAACTAATGTGTTTGCTAGTGCCTGAGGCCTCCAGGGAGCACATTGGTTCAAGTGTTAAGAAGATGTCCTTAAACACTGATACCTTATTCACCCATTGAGACTTCTGAGTTAGTCTAAATTAGTCCCTCTTCTAATTTTTCTTTTTTTCTCTCCTATTCACTCCTCAAAATGTTTATAGAAAATGATTTTAAACTTCAGAGACTAGTGATGCTTCTAACAGTCTGGGTTCATTTTCTCAGAGACGTTAAAAAGAGTAGAATTTTGTATTTAGAACCTTATCCTTCTGTTGGACTGTAATTGCTATTTCCAAACCAAACAAAACAATGGTGTTGGCTTCCTGTACCATGGCCCAGGTGCCATCCATCAGTGTTTTGGCCGTGTAGTTATTTTGCATTATTAATGGCCATACTTTACTTTGGCTCCATCGTTACAACCACAACCATGTTACCTTCAAAAAAAGCAGTTTTAAAAACAAATCACGAGATGAGGCAGTTTTTTTCTTTTGAGTACGCTCTAAATCACAATGATAAATTCCAGAACTATTTATTTGGATTATTTCTGGGCAATAAAGCTCAGATATGTGTGTTCCTACTGCGAAATAAAACTGAGCAAAGTTAAAAGGAGATCTGGTGAATTAACTCCCAGGATGATATTTCTTAGCACAAATCTGTAATAGCTGTCTTGAAAGTTATGAAAGACTTGAATTTGTTCTGATGTAAAGAGGAAAAAGCCAAGAAAAAGCTCACAAAGTCAAACAAATGACAAGTCAACATGTACTTAGGTTTAACCACTGTTCTCAATTTGATAATCTTGTGAGTAAAAACATTTCTCTTAAAAGATTATTATTAATTTTAAGATTTGTTCAAGCACATCAACAAACAGATATGTTTTTTATGTGTTTGGTATCCCAGCCTGTATGAGGGGAAGGACTGTTTTTGTTCAGGAAAAATTATAAACTGGCTTTTAAACAAAAAGAAATAGAAAAAGACAGAAGGGTTTGTTGGAGAACTAAACTGAACCAAAATGAAGAGGAAGTGATGGAGAGTTTCATAATATTGTAAATACTTTAATTAACAAATGGCTAGTGGCACTTCTAAATTTGCAATTACCGAGATTAAAAATAGGAATATTCTTGATACGGCATTACCTCTAAAGCTTGCAGAATAACAACGAAGCCGCTGCCCCTTGTCCATGATTCCAGTCACTTTGTTATTATCCCTGTGGTCTTTAATTCCCTCCTCTTCCTCCGCACTGAAGGCTCTATAGGTTGTGCCAGCCGCCTACAGAGGGGGATTTGTAGAAGTCCGAGGCAGCTCTTGGCAGCCCCGCAAGAGCCCTCGGCTCCACGGAGCCCTGGCTGAGGACCCTGCGAACTGACCCCGTGGTGCTGCTGTGCTCCGGAGGAGAGGGACCTGCTGGCCCAGGCATCAGGAATCTGCCTGGGAACTCCTGGAGCCCATGCAGGACCCGTGTATTTCTTTGACTTCTTGAAGAAATTCTTGAAACAAACACCACAGGCAGGAATGGATGCTGCTGTCATTCACCAGATGCCTGGAAAATGACCATTATTCTTCAAGAAAGTGCAGTTCTTTTGGTGACTTGTTTGTGCGACCACCAGAAAGTTGTGGACTTCAGGACATGGCTTGGTTCAGAAATCCCTGCTGGATGCACCTCTCTCGCCCTGTACTGCCCCTGGCACACACACAGCTGCCAGCAGGCTTTTGGTCAATGTCCTCTAGCGGTAGTTTCATAAACCCCTCTTTTTCATGAAATGACCTGCACTTTTGAGCAAAGACTAGCACAATCTATGGTTTATTCAAATAGGAACATAAAGAATTTCTTCTGGAGTAATTTTCCACTTCAGCCAAGTGAGAGAATCTCTCTATGCTGCAAGTATACATTCCATAATACTTATCATTACTTCATTTTACTTACTGTAGCTTTTGGGTTTTTGATTAACTCTTTTTACTAATGCCCTGTGATTATGTACTCTGGAATACAGTGCTAGTGAAGAGGAGTGTAGGATTTTTAAGAAAACATTACGAAGAAAAAGTACAGTCTTATAATCTGATTATTTGAACAGATGTAGTTTTTAAAACAGGTCAGAAGAACAATACTTATTTATGTGGAGTGGAATAATATGTGGTTTTGATCATGTTATTTTATGTACAAGATTAAAATAAAAATTATATTGTTTAAAATGGGACCAATATACTGGCAGTTACACAGCTACTCCCAGTTTACTGAAAAAATCTACATTATTTAAAATCTTCAATATTTAAGTAGCCTTTAATACAGTCATTAAGATGTATTAGGGATGCTTTTAAGTTAAAAGAAAAAAGGAATCATGTATATAAAGTTCTTTATTTTTTTCTTGTTTGAAAAATCATTCTCCATTCTGTCAGTATTACCCTAAGCACTGTAGTTTTTTCCAAATTACTGGCTGAAACTAATCAAAGCATGTCAGCAGTCTCAGGACAGATATAATGTTCTTTTGGAGTGAGTGCCTTAACATGACCAACCCTCCCTAACATGGCAGGTGTACAAGAAACTCCCTATTCCTGTTCTTCCACAGCCTCCTTTAAAGCAGTCCCAAGTCGGGAAACCCATGAGTGCTTTGCAGTAATGTATATTTTAGAAAATAAAGGTTTGGGGGTTTTATTTGTGGTGTTGTTTGTTTTTTAGTGGGCTTAGTTTTATTTTATTAACATCCAAAGCAAGTCAAAAATTAAAACTGGATGTTTTCATTTGGACATGAAGGCCTCTTTAATTTTTCTAATCTTCTCCTAAATGCAAAACTGTTTATGGCAAGTTGGGGGATGCAGTTTGTTCTGAATCTTGTTTCTTAATTTTTTAATATTTGTTTTCTTCTCTCACAGATGGAAGTACTTTTGGGGAAGGAACTTGGTTTTGATTTTATCTCTTTTTTTTATTTCTTACTTGTAACTGTTTCCTCTGATCGACAGCAGCGTGTTGCAGGGAGCTAGGACAGCCCATGTTCTGCCAGCTTTGGGATATAGATTTGGTACTGGGTGTCCCTTCTGGACTGCAACCAGACAAGCAGGTCTCTATTTCAATGCACTTTTGGTTAATTTTGGAAAAGTTACTCTTACCATTTGCTCTCTGAAGAAAAAATGGATGTTTCTTCACTGAATCCTCAAATTTCAAATGTACATAGTACTATAAGAGCCATAGGAACAGCCCAAAATAAAAAAGAACCTGTTGGGCGAGCCCTGCCTGTGTCCCTAGCAGTTGTGCTCCACAGAATGGCCTGGGCAGGATCCTGGCTCATGCCTGCCAGCCTCTGACAACAGGAGAGATGCAGAGAAGGGTGTTCAAGGGCATTTACACTGTGCACTGTTTTACACTGAAATGTATGTGTTATTCTCACTGAAAACCTGAGAGACATTTTTATTATTAAAAGTTGGTTTATATTATAAGGAAAGAAGGTTGATCTTATTTTCTGTTACACCTTTTAGTTCCTTTGCCCTGCATTCTGTTGAGCAGTTTTAAGTTGTGATATACTTGTATGGCATGGGGAGCAGTCAGAAGTTTAAATGGTAAGGGGAAAGCTGGGTTTGAGTTCAGCTCAAACTGACAATGTAGAGCTGAACTCGTCCTCTTTGTGCAGTCCCCTAAAGCTGTGGGGGAGACTGAAATGAAGACACAGACTCCTGTTAAAGTAGAAAAGGAAAACTGGTTTGATCCTGTAAAATTGTGGGGTTTGAACCAGTGCTGGGAACTAACAGGTTCAAGTGGAAAAAGAAAAGGGCAATGCACAAACCAACCTGTCAGCAAAGAGAGATTAGGTCTGCAGAATTTCCAGGGCTAAAAGCAAAGACTCAGGCCTGGCACAACAGAACAAGTGCAGATTGTGTAGAGTTGGAACATCTGATGCAGTGGAAGTGAGGAAAATGTGGCAAACAGTCAAGATGGAGAACACGGGAACTATAGCAGCTTGATAATGAGGTGGGTGGGGTTGGGTAGCAGCTGCGAATTCCTTGTGTATGTGTCTCATAGCTGAGTTTGCTGAACATTTTCCTTAACCACTGAAGCTCAGATATTGGCAGTGATATTGGAGTGATGCTGATTTGGGAGACACTTATCTTGGTACACACATGAAAAACACAATGAAGGACTTTGAACGCTGAAGGGGATGAAATGAGTGGGATTAGATTTTTCCACACAAATGGCTTATGCCATTGAAGATTGAACAAAATATTTCTTATTTCTTATTAAGTGATATATATTTCTTACTAATAAGTGATAATAAAAGGACCACGTCATTGAGTTTGTCACAAGAGGCAATTTGATAGAATCACAAAAGCTCAGCCTACACTAGGAAACAAATGGTCAGTTATGATGAAGAAGTATTCAGGCCTTAAATAAAAATGCAATAACTAGGTGTTGAAGAAAACAGATGCCTTTATAAGAAAATAATGAGAAAGGTGAAGACAGTTCAATCTGAACGTAAATACAGCCTCAAGGAGAAAAAGTGATCAGGGCTAAATACTGGCTAAAAGTTTTTCTTCCATCAAGCTTTGACAGAAAACGAAATAACTTGCCTGAAGCAAGTTGTAAAGGCAGAAGCAGTGCCTGATGCAGCAAGAGAACTTGCAAGCTGTCTCCAGTTCTGATCAGGATGGAGTCTCTGAGGAGCTAAAGGGTGACAAAGGTAAAATTGTAAGTGTAATAAATGTAGGCTGACTGTATGTGGTCAATAAAATGACAGTACACTCCCCTGGGTGGAGTCCTGATCACCCTAGAGCTTACAAAGCATATGATTTGAGTGAGCAAAATTGAGCAACTGAATTAGCTGCAGAAAAAAGTGGTAAAACCCATGGGTGACATTAAGTCACTTATCGCACATGATGGTTATAATAATCTCATTGGGGCTTAAGAGCTACTATCAGAAAAATTACTGATATATTAATGCAGTTTTTTCTTAACATATCCTATAGAACCAGTCAGCCAGTGGGTTTAATTCTTACAAGTTGCATATCAAAAAGGTAGTTCTTTACTAAAGGAATTTACATCCAAAAATCTTTCCTATTTTTGGAGGGTTTTGTTACACCTCCAGGAGTAGGTGAGAGGTTAGCAGGTACAGAGGGTCTAGACAGAAAACTCCCAAGAAAACCAGCCCTACTTTTGCAAGGGTCTGGGTCCTGGGTCGAATCCAAGCAGATTGCTCAGACTCTCTATCCATTTCAAACTGGATTTGAAAAATGCACTAAACCTCCCGATTCTTACACTACTTAACTGATCTAACGTGTTCTCTATCCTGTTCCAGCATGTCTCAACAAAGCTGTTTCTTTGCTCTAGGACACACTTTTCTTCAGCATGCTTGCCCCCTGGCAGCAGTGAAAGCAGAGAGCAGTGTCCTGGCTGGTATGAAGAGCAGAGAGTTACTACGACTTTTCCTGTCATCCTGGAGAAGCCAAACTGCTGCTAAATAGAGCTGCTTTCACTGAGCTGCCAAAGCTCCCTTGGAGCTCTTGAACAACCCCTTCTGGTTGTCATGATTCACTATTTGGAAAACAGTTCTCCTTGCCAAAATGACTAATTTTGTAAAATGTCAATTAATGCCCTGCAGAGTCTGCAAAAAATAGGTCTGTTTTTAAATGAATTAGGATTAAAATCAGTAATTAATGTTTGAATCAAGTGATTATTTTCTTGATCATACTTTAAATTTAGTTATATGCACTTTAAAGGCAATGTGGAAAGAATCATTATTGTTTAATCGGCTTTAAATTATTTACATAATTACTTACATCAGTGACATATTTTCATCTTGAGATAATTAAAAATAATTAGTATGGTTTTATCACAGTTTTAATGTGCAAAAATCAAATTCATATTATTAGAGGTACTTGAATACTGGGGGTGTTGATGGAATTTATCTGCAAATTATGGCATGAAAGTTAATGTGGCTATCACATGAATGCAATGCTTGCAGAGAGTGATTTGTGAAGGATGCATCATTCATCTCTGATTTCATGTGAAGTCAGTTCTGTTTTATTTTTCAGGGAGTTTATTATAGTTTTTGGAACTAATTAGCAATTTTAGAGCTGGTACAACACATGGTGTCTCTTGCTGCAAGAAGTAACAAACCTTGAGCCTTATTTCTTCTGCCTGCTTGGGTGTACTCTCAGTAAATTCAGTGGAATCAGTGTTGCAGAGTTGATTGCAAACCAGCAACCATCAACAGATTTGAGCATATAACTCAAACGCAACAGAAGTTTTCAACTTTTTAAGTGGTAGTTTAAAACTCTGAAGTAGGGAGCTATTTCACCTCTGTATGGATGGGAAATGAGAACAAGATTTAATTCTAACTGAAATTGTGGAGTGACAAGAAACAAAGAGTAGTTTTCACAGTGGATGGGTGTGATCAGCACGACACTGCTCACGTCTCTCTTGGGATCTGCCAGGACATGTTCACCAATGGTGTGATAAATGGGATAAATGGTCTGATGAGGAAAAAAATTATAAAATATCATTTAAGATAACAGAATCCAAAGGCATTTGAAAAAAGCTGCAAAAGAATGTTGCAGTAATGAGTGTCTGAAGTGATTTAATGGCAATAAAATGAACTATCAGCTACTGCAGAGCATTGGTCACACAAAATAAATCATTAGGCACTAGAGGTACAAAGTCAGGTTTTAAATTTGATACCCAAGCTTTGGAAAATCTTTCAGAGTTTCCATGGACCATCCCCTGGAATATATAGTTCAGTATTTTGTGGCAAACTAAAAGACTCTAGAATTGTTAGGAACAGAAAAGATCTATAGCTGAAAACCTTATTAATTCCATGGTGCCTGAGTATTAAACACTACAAGAATTATTATTGGTTTAGGCATGAAACACTTTTGAAACACCTTGAGAATCAGCACACAAGCAATATGTCCTGTGCCATACAAGAAAGTTTTTGCAGCACAGAAATAACTCAGTGTCATGGCAGCATAGGCATCCTCTGACCTCTGAACCACCTGTACTTCAAATTTAGCAGTTTTGCCTCCTGACTTTCCTCTGTATATACCCCAGAAAGGCTTTGATGAGAAACTCTGGGTTTCTCCCTTCATCAGGTGAGATTCCTTTAGTTTGGGCTTTTATAACCATTAAAAATGACAAGAATACTGTTCAGAATTTGCCTTAATAGCTGAGATCAGACTCAAAGTCTGGTCTTAAAGTGGTGAAAAAACTCCATAGGAAACCACATATTTCTAGCTTAATTCCTGGTTAGTAGTTGAGTTTATTCATGGATACTCGTAAAATTGTAAAATACATTAAATCTCATGGAAATATCTGTATGAGCAGCAGTAAGTAAAACCCCTGCTGGTTTCAACAGCCTTTTTGAGACATAAAATCAGGCAGGAGAAAAGATTTTATGACAAGCTACCATGGCTTACCAAACCACAGTCCCATTTAGTATGCCTCTATGTGATAAAGGCTCTACAAGTTTTGCAATTTGCAGTTAGTAATGGAATTAAAGCTACAATTTCAGCATACCTGTGCATTAACAATCCGTAGAAACTGCCTTAGCTGTGCATTTACTGGCTGATAAATAGCCTTAACCCTCTTTCCATGTGGAAAAGTTAAACACAGAGAAGGTAAATTACCATGTCAAGATAGGAAAGGAGAAAATAATATCCCTCTTCTCCTCAGACAGAAACTTCTTCTGCTGGGCCAATCCAGTCTTTCAGAAGGTTGCTCATCATCAGCAGTCAATCCAAGACTTTTTCTCCTCCCAGAATAGCGAAATACTAGGTAACCATTAAAGTTGTGTAATGTTTATCACAGTCAAAATCTACTTCTGGATTCATGTTTAAGGAAACTCATAAATGGACAGTGCCCTCTTCCAAGTTAATGCTTTGTTAGATGTGAATCTGAAATTTCCATTGTCAGATTCTAAAAAATGGCAGGTGGCTGTAGAATTAAAACTAAAAAAAAAAGCCTTATCAAGCAAAGAAATTTCCACTATCACTTTACAATTATGCTGCCTATATCTATCTACAGCTGAAAGGAGAACATATTAGGCCCAGGTTTGCAATGCTGTCTTGGAGTAGTTGGATCCCCTAAAGACAGAAAAGAAGTAAATATTCAGCTAGCTCCGCTGGGATAATTCGGCTGTTTTTGTCAGCAGGACATTTCAAAACACATCCAGCTACACACACCCGTAAAATACCGAGCTTTCCAAAAGAGATGTATGTCCTGAAACTGATACACAGAGTTAACTGCAATCTGTTTAAAACTACAGAAAGCCTTAAAACAGATTTTAAAGACAGGACAGCTGTCCATTCCTACTCCTTTCCCCTTATTACACCAGTATGGCCTGAATATATTGAGTGCTATCACCTGTAATGGAAGCTGCTGCTGGTAGGTGCTGAAAGAGGATGTCTTTTCCAAGCACTTGAATTACATTAAAGTGGCAGGGGTTTGGGGATTGTCTAACTATTCAGTTATTGACTAGCCTTTCGATAGGATTTGTTTTTAGTTTCTCAATTTAACCTTGTGTTCCATTAAATTCACTACAGTTAGCACTCAGATGAATTGCATTTTGAAAGATTAACTAAGTCAGATGGTAAAGCTACGTGTGCAATTCTCTTTCTGACAAATTCCTTACAGTTCATCAACTCTTGTGATTAAAAAAAAAAAACAAAACCAAAAAAACTGAGAAAGATAACAGTCTTTGAAAGAGCAGGATTGAAAGGGATTTTAATCACCAGACTTTTTTTTTTTTCCTCTTTTCCACAAAACAGTGGAGAGCATGGGACAACCAAAGGGAAGACTGAGACATACTTAGTTTTCATTTCCTGATTGAAAACACCTAAGAAATGAGTGCTTCACAAAAGCATGTCAGGATGCATTTTCCCCCGTGGCATTTAAGACAGCTTCTTCACAGGAGGAATGATCACTTGATATTAACATTAAAATCACCACTAAAACATCAATAGCTAATCCTGCAAATGAATCTCATCAACAGGAACTAAGAAACTTTTGGCTAATTTTTTATAATACATCTCCATTGAAAGCATGGAGATGTATTATAAAAAAATAAAAAGAAGACGTAAAAGATGTAGAAGAAAGACTGAAGATGTACAGTCTAAGGGGAAGGAGATTTTGGTTTCCTGCATTCAGATCACCCTATATACAGCTGTTCCAGTCCTGCATTAAGTGCTACAGCATGATTTAATGTGGGATGCTGTAGAACAAAGATGAAAATATGCCAGATGGTAAAAATAATAATTCCTCTCTATTTATAGTTTCTTCGCAATGTTCTCTCTTAAATAGAAGAGATTTTTAATAAATTACTCTCTCTGCAGAGCCACAAAACATCAGCAGTTCCTACATAGGACACCCATGTGATTGATACATCAGGCAACATGGAAATCCTTCTCTCTTAGTCTTTCCCTAGACAGAACTTCTACAGAAACCAACAGATTTCCCTTCATTTAATTTATTTCCATGAAAATCTCTTTCTTTGATTCTAGAGCTGCTTGGCACAGCAGTCATGTATGCTTAAACAGGGAGGTTGCCTGAGAGCAAGGGTGTATGCGTACCCCGAGATTTGGTGCTGCAGCCGACGGGAAGGGCTCCAGCCTCGTAGTTCTGGTGTGTCCTGGGCCAAGTCTGGCACTCATCCCACTTCTCTGTGAACTGGTTCAACTTGCTAACTCAGCAACTATCTTTTCATTCTTTTGCTGGCGTGCTTTCTGCTCAGTTAGCAAGCTGAATCAGCTCACAGCAGGGTCCAGTGAATCACCACAAGGTGCCAGAGCAAAGCAGGGAGTGCAGATCAAGAGAAGCACTCTGTCCTCCTCTCAGTAGTACTGTGTTCTCCATGGGGGAACCTTCACTCTGAGATACTTCAGGAAAAGCCAGTATTCAGCTTCCTGGAACTCTGGACACACACATATTAAGTAAAGAGTTTCCTGATGGCCAGTTGAGGGGTACAGCCAAAGGCACTGTCATTACTGTGAAGAAGGCTGCGGGCAGCCAAAGCTGTTACCATTGCCAGGGGCTTATCACAGCCCTGGTGCAGCTCGGGACCCTCCAGCTGAACAAACAGTTCATGTCAGTACTCTCATCTGCTTCAGTGCAAAGTTGGAGGGCTCCCTTTATCTCTACTTGAATGCTGTTTGGTAAACACGGGCAGACCGTGACCAACTGGCAGTGAACAGATGGGTAACACACCTTGTCAGCTCTGTCTGCACCTCCTCCAATGGCATACTGAAAACTGCTGGTAACATCCATTATCTTCTGCATAGTGATCACAGCCACCAGTTTTAAACCTCAGGGAGGGAAAGCTGAAAGGAGATAAGGAAATTAGGGGGTTCAGCTAGATGAAGGACCCTGTGAAAAGATTATAATGCTTTCTTTTTTTTCAGCAGAAGGGAACACTATGAAACCTTCTACACATGATGGCTCTGTACTTTTAAGAGATCTAGAAAAGTATAGACTTGACAGTCTGAAGGTTTCAGGTTTTAAACATGAAAACTCTAAAACCATTCCTTGTGTTCACTGCTTTTTGCACTTTGACTAAGACCAGCAGGCATTGTGGGAGAGAACAGGAAAAAGGTGCTGTCTTTCACCAACTCGCAGCTCAGCAAGGTTGGCAAGTGTTTTTTGAAGTGAGTTTAAAGATCAGTTACCCGGTTAGAAGTGAAATCTCTTGCAACTTCCATTATTAATGAAGGCCAGAGAGAATTCCTTTGTTAGTGATAACCACATCAGATCAGAATACATTTTCAGATGCTATCAGTGAACCAGAAAGCAGCAAGAGGATTTAATGGAGAAAGAATAATCTTATCAGTCTCTGAAATGAGTGCTCTGCTGGCCTGCTGAATGTGGGTAAAATCCATGATTAAATCTGCAACCATTCCTGCTTTACTGTCTGCTGTTAGACTTTATATCAAAGACAGGTCAAAGTCTTAATCTGAGTTCATCTTATATGTCTACTAAAGATAATTAAAAAGCCCCAAAACTTACCAGGGTCAGGTTTGATTTCTTCCAAATTATTTCCTTTTACAATTATCTGTTCTGCTGCACAGGGGGTTTTTGGAACATTTGGCTAATACATATGATACCAACATATGCATCTTTGGGGCATAACAAAATGCTCACATAATTTGTTTATTAGAAACAGTTAATGGGATGAGGGGAGGCCTACTGTGTATGAGAAAGAATACTGCACAATAAGGTCTGCTCTTTAGGAAGTAAGAAGATGAAAATCATTATACACAAAATCCTTTATCCTGAAAGACTAGGAATAACAAAAAATGAGATTAAAGGTTGCTTCTAATCTTATTGAGAAGTGTTGTCAGCTTCCGGCCAATTTTTTTCTTTCATGCATCCAATTGAGAGAGTTGTGGAATTAGACAACAGAAAGGATGTGAACAAGCACAATGAATCTAAGTGTTAAACGGCGTCAGGCCCCTGCTCTCGTTCTTTAAGGACGCTTTTCTTCTTGTAATACTCAAGCCAAAGTGTCAAAATGCTGTACTGCTACTTCCCAGCTTTATCTCCTTACCCATTAGTCTTTTCCAGACACACAAGGTACAAAGCATACTGACATTTCGAAATGCAACTTTTATATAGCACTAGCTGGCAGATCCACTCCGAAGTGGCTATACTTAAATGGGCTTTTTAATCTACTTCTGGCTATGAACTCAGAGATCACAATGAAGGCAAGTTATTGGAAGATAAAAATTAGGAAATGCTCATTCCAGACTGATATTTGGGTAAATAAATATTTAAGCTGACATATTTAAGTCAGAATTTTCTGATGAAGAAAGATCATAGAAAATGTAATCATACTGAAAATTAGATTTTTAGGAGAGACATAAAGGTCTTACGGAAATGATTGCTCCTAATATATGAAAGGAAATAGTTTTGTCCCTTCACATGCAGGGATTTTTCTATTTCTTAAACAGCAAGGAAAGCATAAGGTATTTATTGGCACTATATGACTAGGACTGATGATAGGAGTGATGGCATCCAGCAGCACCTTTAGCTGTTCACTCCAACAGATTTTTATGCTCTTGAATGACCTGTGCTAATACGGTCACTTTAGGAAACAAAACAGAAAGTACAGACTGAATTTATGTGGATCTGTAACACAAAGGAGTATTGTTGATCTGTAAGGGTATTGTTAAAGAAGTCTAAGGCATTGTCGGAGGAAAGAGTACTTAAATTGTCCTGCTTTTATAGCACAAATAATGGATTTACTTCCATTTACATATTACACTAATAATGGAACAAATGCACGAATTCGACTAGTCAGGACCCATTGGACCAGACAGTCAACCTATGATGAATTAAGTGTTCCCTTTTTCTCTGAATGCTCAGATAAATAACTGGGATAATAGTCATGGAATGGCCTGCACCAAATCCACAGAGATCCCCACTGAAGATCCCTGCTTCCACAGAGTGGAGCAATGGTACAGCTCGTGAGTGGGTGGAAGGATTTTAGAAATCTCTGTTGCTTGACCAGGAGATGGCAGTGATTCCCTTTGCAGAAATAAAAACAAACAAAAAAAAGACACAGAACTGCATTTAGGAGACAGGGAAAGACATGAAGAAAACAGCCTGCTTGAGCTCAGTGAACAAAATCACATTGCAGATAGCAGAGGGAATACAGCTAAGCTATTTTTCTTGTTTCTGTGACTATCTTTACTATTTCTTTGGTCTCTAAAAGAAAGAAAAATTCTTGGAGATGCACAGCTCCCAGAGCTTCCAGTTTGTTATTATTTTAGCACTAATCATACTTCAAGAAGAGCAACAAATTTATAACTGTCAGTCAGCAGCCGTATGTTAATATTACTTGTATTTTAGTGTTACTTGTGAAAATATGCTCAGAAGCTTGTACATTAGAAAAAACCTGAATAAGCAGAAGAGATCACCTTCCCCCCATGCTCCTCCACAGAGAAATGCTGCATATTCCTGTGCCAGTGCTGTGACTCAGAACAGGCAGATTCTCAGCACTGCTCCCTGCCACTGCCCTCTTGTGCTGTGCCTGTCTACTCCCCTTGCAACTTCCTAGATACCACTATTACCCTAGAGCACATCCTGGGTATGTTCTGTAAATCCTCTTCAGCCTTGGCCCACACTGACAGCATCACTCCTGAACTGCCCGGGGAGGCTGTGGGTGCCCAGAGACCAGAAGTGTCCAAGGCCAGACAGGATGGGTTTGGGAGCAACCTGGGATATCAGAAGGTGTCCCTGCTCATGGCAGGGAGAGTATTGGAACTGGGTTTCTGCAATTCTGCAGAATGCCAACCCCTGGCATTCTGCAGAAAAAAACTTGCTTTCCTAAAGAAGCAGTAGGAATCGTGTGGCTGTGTAGGAAAGTCTTACTCTCTGGCCTGCAAAATCCATACAAAATCCACACAAAAATACGCTTTGTAAACAGTTTATTTCCCTCATTTAGATGAAGTTCTAGAAATACTCTACAGAGGGAATATCCAGGCCAGACTGCTGAAAAATACAGTGAATTTGATGTAGTTCTTAAAAGATATTAGGGCTAACCACATTTCAAAATCGTATTTATCCTGGAAGTATGAAAGTTACAAATTTATTAGATTACTGTGGCAGAGCCAGGTGAGATTTGTGTGATGCTGCCCCATTAATCTCAATTGAAAAGAAATTTGCAGATTTTTACTGAGAATCTGGCAGAATAAGTGCAGTAATATAATTTGCCCATTCAAAGGAGTCAACACTTCAAAAGTCACAATGGACATTCCTAGTAAACAGCTCACAGAAGCTCCCATGAGAGAATTTTTTTACATCAAATAGTCATTACATCACTGTAAATATATACCACAAGTTAGTCCACAATGTTAAGTAAGAAAGGGCATGGGTCTTCCTGTAAATTATGTCTTGTGGCTTTTAAAAGACCTCTGCAGGACAAATTACATAAAACAGGCCTTTCTCTGCATCTTTGTCATTTGCCTTTCAATAGGCATGTGTGATGGTTTCAGTAGTAACTGCTGTCATCTGCATCCCATAGAAAAAGTACTTATCCCCACCTTGTCAGTCTCAAGGAGTCTAAACTCCTTCTACCCAGCAAGAACAACTCCTCAAGCTATCTTTTTGAAGGGTGGCATTAATTACTTCCACATCATGTAATCCTCCATCCTCCAGGCAGATACACTCCAATCCCTTGGAGGTTATAAGTGTACTCTAGACTCACACTGAAGCTCTGCAGACAGAGCACACTAAGTTCAATAGATTTGTTGGATCACACTGTGGCAAGAAGGCATTTTGTAAATAAATGTGCACATACTCTGTGTGGAATCTAAGCAAGCTGGTTAACTTTATTTGAAGCCAAGAAGCTGAAAAGTCACATTAACACAACCTGAAACATTGTGGAGCAAATTTACCTCACCCACAGGGTGGAGGACAGAGATTGCCTTTCACGCCATAATTCTTGTGCATCTACAAAAGCTAGTCGTGGATGCAACCAGTCTCCACTGATTCCACTGGCTTAAAAAAATTGCACTTAAATTTGGATAACTATTGTAGTCTATCCCTAAGGAGACCAGTAAATTCTCTTTCAGGTGTAAATTAAAAGCAGCCTTTAGTCTCTTAGTGGCTAGAAAATGTATGTCAACACCAGCTACCTCAGTGTATGTCACCTGGATGGAAGGACACTGCCATGGTATGGAGGAAAACAACAAGGAAGAGGTTAGCATTATTTCTCCATTAAACTTCTATGATCCTGTCCTATAACAGTCCAAAGAGAGAAATGTCAGACTTTGCACTAATATGCATTTGTTTTATGGTGTACTGTTATATACATATGAAAAAGTGTTACTGTTAAACATTACTGCACTATTTGAGCAGGATAAAGGGTGAAGATTTTTGTCCCGCTAGCCAGTATTTATTCACACCATTTGCTTTTAGTAAGTTTCTTTAAACACTTTTTACATTCTTTGTAAACTTTCTCCTATACTTTCACTATAGGAGGAGGATTATTCTAGTCTAGTCTAGTCTATTCGTTTAGATTTATACTGTAGCCATCTGATACAGCTTCAAGGATTCATTTCTTCAGTGTCAACTTTCTGGGTTACCCTCATACAGTCACAAAAACATCGAAGCAAATACAAGGCTATTTAGCTGAATACATCAAATCATGAGTTAATTGCTTTTAGTGAGAGAATAGCTTAGTTCCAACAAAGACAGGTGTCACAGCACAAATCAAGTGTATCAGAAACAACATGATTAGCAGGAAAATGAAAAGGTCCAAAAAGCTATTGTCCCTTGCTCTTTTACTGCAAACTAATGTGCATATATATGGTATGTATCAGATGATAAGCTGGAGAAGTTACATTTTTGAGGGATGTGATTACTATAACTGCAGTAATATGTCTCAGTGACAATAAATCTTGATTATTTAATCTCAATCTAATATTCGATCCTTAGAAGGATCTACTTCTTCTCAACGTCTCTTTATATTTTTCTTGAAAAGCACCAGTTCTTTCCTTTTGTCTAATCAAAACAAACTGAATTAAATTGTGCTCTGGGCCTGTAATTTTCCAGTATTTTGTAATCTATTAGTTAACAGGCATAAATCTCCTTTTTCATTTGTCCTTTACAAAAGCTAGGCCCTTGCAGTTTTGGCCAGATACTTGTTGTCTACTTCCTTGATAGGAAATCCTATTTGCATCAGCTGTATATTCTCAAAAGTTCAAGACAAATACAACCAAACCCCACTAGGGTCAGTGATTCCATTTCAAACCTGTCAGGACATGTAGTCTTGAAAACTAACATGGTATGTTATCCAGTAAAATGAGATCCACTTCAATTTACCCAGAAGTTATGGCCCACAGAGTACAATAGAGCATGGATTTCCTCACATCTGGAAATCAGAATCATGCTCACAATCAACATCAATTTCCTTCCTTCCTAAATTTCAGCTAATGTCATTCTGGCCTGAGTGCTGGCATCAGTAGATGTGCCGCCTTGCTTAGCCATTACCGCTTTTTCCAAATGGCCTCTAATCTTGTTGGTTGTCAAGCTGCAGAATAGAAAGAATCTGTCAATACATAGAGCTCCAGCTTCCTAAATGCCTCTGTAATTCTCATTCCAGTCAATGTCAAAGTAATTGCAGTTTCATATGATCAATGTCCTAGCCCAAGTACAGTCCTCCGTCTGCATAAATATTTCCTAATCTGTCTTTTCACCCAGCCCTGGGAGATCTGTAATTGTTTTCTGTTATACTTGTTTTACCATTTCAGTCTTTAGCCTCAAATTCAAGGTGTCTCTTAGTTGCCATCCATGTGAATGTTATTCTGTTTTCAGCATAATGTCCTTCCTCATTCAAACTGTCATATCTCCTCCTCTGTTCTCAGTGATAATTGCCTGTCCTTAAACCCTGTATCTGGATAATATTAGAACCTATTTCCTGAACAGGACACATTTCAGTTACTCCAATTACACTAGATTTGTCTTCAAGCAGCAGATGTTCTTGCTCTCCCAGTCTTGTTCACCATTTCCCTCCCTGCCTCGTCATGCCCTCCAGCACACAAAGTACTCAACTGCTAAACAATAAGCAGAAGCTAGTCTGCCTCACTCAACATTTTTCATACCTGTCTAACTGGAAAAGGGGGTTGTGTGGTTATTTACTCTGTGAAATAAAAATCTAAGATGTTATATCGGATCAGGGTTAGCCCCTCTTTCAACAATAAAGGGTGCTCAGTATAACCTATAAGAGAGACAAGGCAGAACAGCATTATAGAAGAACAGCTTTCCCATATTTGTAGCCCTCATAAGCTCCCAGAGAGCCAGTCAGCTGCAACAGCTCCTATATGGCTTGTAAAAGAACCTTATCTCTGTTTCTGGTTAGTAGTTGCTAAAAGACAGAACCAACACCAAGGCCCCTGTGAAAAACAGGTCCAAAACTCATACATCCCTGTGGAGATTTTGACTTCAGTCAAGTATTTTCTGGGTTTCAAAGTAAGGTTTTTGCCTTTCTTTGAAATCCAGAAATGTAGGTTCTGCCATTTATTTCTACAGATGTCTGCATTAGTGAAAAGACTCTAATATATCCTCCAGCTGGAGCCATTGCAGTTCATCTCACTCTGCCTCTTAGTGGCAAGGGGATAGGCATGTAGGCTGATGATTTCTGATGATTTCAGGAACCCTGGCAGTACTAGTGCTACAACTTTCCTCACCAGAGGCCTCTCCTCCTGCTCCAGGGAAACACAGCTTAACCCCCAAGTCACCTACTCTAGTCACAGAAATTGCATAAGGTTTTCCAGCTCACACACTCACTGTGCACTTTATTTCGTTTTTATTTTACTTGAATACATGAATTACATATGCATCAGGCCAGTTATGCCAGAAACATCATCACAAAAACATATTTAATGTGACAGCCTGCTGAAGTGGAACAGCAATGTTACCCATTACTTACTAGGCTGAAAGTCTACCAGAACAGAGACTTCCAGTGGAAGCTTTCCTTCTCTTTTGAGACCTACCAAGAACAGAGGAATTGCTCTTCTCTGTCTCAGTTCTGAGCAACAGATCACCATGCTGGATTCAAAGTGCATATAGTCAGGAGACAATACAGACCTTTTTTGTTCTCAGACTATCCAAATAGGAGTAAAAATGTAATTCATGGTCAAGTTCAGCAAAAACCAACTATGCTGGCTGTGTATGTTTACTCTCATCCATATTACTTTCTGAGCTACCACGGCCTCATTTCTTATCTACCTCAATTCAAATTCTAGAGAAATTTCAAGACTTACTTTCCCACTCCATATGAGCACCAGGACTAAAATAGCAGCAGTGGATTTACAGAATCCTGACGTGCCAGGCAATGAAGTAAGTCCTTTCCTTGCTCCTCAGGGAAATACAATGGGATTAAAAGGACAAAAATTGACCATGTTCTTACTAGGCCGGCAAGTGTGAATCTCTGGAATGAGATCAGATCTTGATTGTCAAGGTTTTAGTGAACCTGTACAATACTCCAAAGCTAGACAGCTGTCTCTGGGAAGAATAGTGCAATATGAAAGTGTTTTTCAAAACAAAAATGGCAAACTTTAAAACCAGGGTCTGATGGAAATGGAACAAGGCTTCTCTCAAGTGTTACATGAGGGATAAAACTGGCCCTGATACATTAACAGTGAGTGGATTGCTCATTTAAAAACATCTATCATAATCCGAAGTGAAGAACACATGGTCCATTGCTAGTTAATCCTAAAATAGTTAATACTGTGCAATTCATGCTAAAATTAAAATCTAGATTTGGCTAATATATTCAGTTACATTCAGTTACATTTTTTTAAAGTAGCCAAAAATGAGTTATCACTCATTTCAGAATGGAAATTGTTTTTTAAAAAGCAATCTAGCTTCACACAAATCTAAACTAAAGTTATTATCACACTGGATTTCAGTCATATTCACTCATTCCCATTTCTAGATAGATACAGCTAAACAGCTTCCATGCCCTCAACAGTGTTTTGGAATCCACAAAAACGTTGAAGCAGCTTGTTAGCATACGGATATAACATATTCATTATATGCCAGTTGAAGTATTGCAAAGTTTGGCTCTGTTGTCATGAAGATGGATTGATACTACGTAGGATTCATTACAATTTTACACCATTCTAACCTGCATTGTCCCTGCTTTCAAGCTAAGCAAAGAGCTATTTCTCCAGCAACTACAGAACTATTCGTTTCCATCCTTTCACAGTACATAACATCATTACCTCAGTGCCAAAACAACCTTCTGATGGAAAGCCCTTCTAAATGATAAATTGTACATTCAAGAAGTGTAGTTTAGAGGACTACTACATTCCAAAACTGTTCTCTCTTGTATTCCTAACCTATATGTGTCAATGAGCTGAGGATTTCCAATTTTAGTAACTATTTTACCACTGGGTGTATATATCTGTTATGCAAATACTTTCACTAACAGCACACAGAGAACTTGTACATTCAGCTGCAATCAACTAATCAGGTATATTTGCATTCCCTATTTACACCCACCCACAGTCATGGGGAATGTACATACAACTTAAAATCATACTTTTCTGTGTATATTTGCCAATTTTTTTTAAGTAGCCAAAAATGTGCTATCTATCATAATCTAAAAATTTGGCCAAACATATGTATAGCCATACTTGAAAGCAGCACAAGCATTTCTGAATACCAATTACTGCAAGCAAACATTTATGCAGCTGCACATGCAACTGAGCCTGTACAAGTGCAGAGCACCATCCTTCTGATTAACTGTGCTCTCTCAGATTTCATGAATACACATGTACCTCAAGATAAATTATCAAAATCTAATTAAAAATTTTAAAATCCCCCACTATTTAAGGCTCTCCATAGAGTCTACAAATGGTGACAAAATAAGGGTTCATCACCATTTTCATTAGGGATTATATTATTTCAAATGTCTAAAATTAAGTAAACCCATTAAAAGTACTTTAGTTATTTATTTGAATCTTTACTAGTCTTTAATATAAGAACACCATTCCATACATATGGTTCCCTTGACATCCTGTCAGTCTTTTGAAGAAAGTAATAAAAGACAGTAAAACCTAGCTGTTACACAGTGTTTCCACTAGTAGACCTTCAAGTTCTTTACAAAAAACCTAAATCTCTTTGTAGTCTTTAGTTTCACCAAGTGAGAATCAATCTACACATGTGTATCCATATTTTGCATGTAAAAGAGGTGCACTAGCCATGTAAATTATTATTATTATCTCAGAGATTGCTCCGTTGAAAAATACACCTTCTCTGGTTTATTACACTTACAATTTGTTTCCTAAGGACTGGAAGAAATGGTGAATGTTTAAGTGTTTAAGGACTGGAAAAAATGTTCACATGATGCATTCACATTCCCAAGGCTCATGAAAGTCAGTAAAAGTCATATTTCCATGCCAGACTATCATTTACATATCAGGTAAGAAAACAACATCAGTTTCTCTTGCCTACAGTACAGAAATAATAATTAGTCCTCTTTATTGGATTCATTTTGCAAAATTTCAGCACCATTATAGTTCATAACTCTAATTTTCATAACCAGAGTCCCTGCAAATGAGATCTATGCATTAAACAAGAAATACAATCAAGACAGAGCAACATTTTTTGAAATGTGACCAGATGAACTTCATGGAATAGAAAACACATGCTTCAAAGAGGACAAGATGTTCGGTAGTTGTCAAGCAGTAATTCAGCTTTAAAGACAGAAAGCACATGCACTTTGGGTCCTAGTCTATTTTTACTAATCTGTATGTTTGCCTTGTCTCATTCAAACGTTTACACAGCTTGAAATACATCTCCATCTGCTGAGAACTATGGCATGTTGAAATGATGCTGTGCTTTCACGATGATTGAGTGAACTAATTCAGACCTCAGACCTCATTACACAGGAATGTCTAACTCCAAGTTCCTTCAACCACATATTAGACTGAATCAACTTCTCTCATTTAAGAGAAGGTAGTCAATTGTGAAATTTCCCTTGTCTCAGATTAGGCTGAGGGTCACCATGCATCAACCATGTCAGTTACCCTGTTATACAGCTGTACTTTCCACCTCAACAACAATTTTGATAATAGATGGGCCCTTCCTTCACGTAACAAATCATTAATTAGTAGAGAGCAAACATGTCTAACAAATAGTGCAAAACGAGAGTCACACCTAGTTTTCCTCTAGTGCTTACCAGTACCAACACAGGGGGATGATCAATTCCCACAGAAACTTCCTGAGCCTATCTTCCATGAAGTGAACTGTACAAGTGATGCTCATGACACTACCTGATCTTTGACACGCATTTTTCCTCTTAAGAATACAAACTATTTAAAATCCTTGAAACCCCTTCCTTCTTAGCTAAAGGCCTCAAAAAACATGCACACATATGGCTGCCTTATGAGAGAGGCAACTGTTACATCTGAAATGTTTTTCTTCATTAATCCAATATAAGGTTTTGAGCAGTGATATTCTGTTCATGAATTTCTAATGCAGGTCATGGCTCCGTACTCATACCATGGTTGCTGTCAAGCGACTTGTGTTCCCTACTTTGAGTTAACTCTGTAGCTCTGCCATCTTTCCCATGATCCCTTCCCTAACAATATCTCCCACTTTTCTTGTCCTCAGAAACTCCCAACCAAATCTATCATGTCCTACCATCACTCACACTGCTGCCCTCTCCCTTTTAGAATAGCAAAGACCAAGCTTTTCTGTCTTTTCCCTCTTTTGTTGTACTTCCTGATCAAATTATTTTTGCTTACTCCCTCTTTTCAATTACCCTTTCCTCATCAGGGAATGCATCCCAAAATGCAGCAAAGGTCTATCACACCCGAGAGGACTCCAAGTACTTAGGCAGGTAAGAGGCAGAACAGGCTGTTTGGCCCATTGGGGTAGGTCACTTCCAACTGGGCAGCTGTTCTGTGAGAGACGATGGACACCTCAGCTGCTTGGTGGCTGCTCAGTCAGCAAGAGCCTGTGTCCTGGATGGTCAGAAATTTGGTTGTGCTCTTTCCTGTCAGACCTCAGGGGCAGCAAATCATGTTGGCTGCCCTTTAATTGTTGTTACGCCAAAGAAATTGTCCTGCAAAGCACATGCTGCACAAGTCTTTCCCAGAGCTTCTCACACAGTAACTAGGTGACATACCAATATTTCTAGGCTTTCACACAGCCTCATCTGTGGCGTTCATAACATTTTTGCATTTCAGCTCCCCTTCTACCAATCATATGTGACATGTTATGTTCTATTTTAAAGTATGCATATGTCCTACCTTTACTTGAGAATTTTAAATAGGATCTTTGCACAGCTACAGAACATACGTTTGCTCCTACTAATTGATATAAACTGCTTTCCTTTTTAGAGAGCTCTGTTCAAAATAATTGGATTTCAAGCGGAATGGATGATAACAATGTGCCGATTGTTTGGCCCATTATTGAGGTGGAATCCTGAGGGAATCTAATGGTATCAGTTCTGCTTGGCCAAGATGTGACTCTAAACGCATGATGCTTAGTTCCCCTGCCTGCACAAACAGCAAGCCTATTCTGAAGGCTTGTGTGTGGATTGTAGCATTTTTGTATAGCTGATGAAAATTATGAGTCCACACTCAAAGGGTTAAAAAGATTAAAAAGAGCAAGATTATTGCAAGATCACAAGATTTCAAGTGTGCCCAACACAGGAGCTGATATTTTCACATATATGGAAATAAGAGAGAAAAATGTTTTCCTGGGGATATCACCTCCAATCATCACATGGAAATGAACATTGAAATTACACTTTTCTATGGATGATTTTGCTTGGAGTAAGAAGAGGGTTTTAGGGTAAATGGCAAACCATAGTTAGCCTATTTTTCAGTAAATGCATAAGAGCATATTCCCATTGGATACATAACATACCCTAAATAACAGAACAACATAAAAGCAAGGAACGTGTCTTGTTTTTTCAACTCAAATATTCACTGGAAAGAAGAAATTACAGAAGAAGAGTAATTTACAATAGCCTGGTAGCTGTTAATTTAAAAGGCAAAGAAGAAAAATGTGTCTGAAACGCAATAGTGAATCTTTATCTAAAGTGGAAAAAATAGGCAACACACAATGATTTTCTCTTTGGAATCCTTGCAGGCCAAAGGTTTGCCAGACTAATCAGCAATCATGTTAACTAAGGAGCCAGGTCATTGTCACAGTATCATCATGATGAAAGACTTTCCAACTCTTTTAGAATTTATGACCTTGAGGCTTTTGGTCCATATTTTTCAAGCAGCCTGGAATCTAGCAGATTTGAGATCTCATGGTATTTTACTCTGGTTCAATCCCATTTAATTGATCTTGCACTAATTTCAGAGATATTTGACACTTAGAAAGATGCCTTAAGAAGAAGCAAGTTCCCACAACCATCATTAAAGACCTGAATAAAGAAAACTGAGACTTAAGTCTTTCCTAAGGGGTGAGAATAATTTCTGTTCATGTCTCTCCACTTTAGGCCACTTATTTTGGTTTGTGCTTACCCAGTTATCACATGGATTCCAACACACATTTAGCATCAATCACAGCAGATGCTGCCTTTCCTAGTACAGACAAGGGAATGGGAAGAAACACTGCCTACATGCTGAAGAGCAGGGAAACGTGGCATGGAACCAGAAGCATTGCGGAGGGATGTGAGTTGCTGCACTAGAGGGAGTAGCAACATGGTGCCTTTATAAACTAGGCCACATTAATTCCAATGCAAATTAAAAAATTGTTTTGCTGTCATTTTTAGCCATAACATAGATATTACTGCAAAAAAACCCCATGAATATGGAACAGTAAATTAATAGAGTATTCAAAATGCATTGCTATCAATGCAAAATTTTCATGTCATCAATTTTATTCACTATAGCCACCTATCCTGTCTGAAGAGAGCATGCAAAGTGCTTTAAAAAAGCAGACTTTTCTCCTATTCTGCATAGAAAAAGATTGAAAGAATTTGAATAACCTGGGAGATGCAGTCTAATTGATCCAGTCCAGATGGAATTTTCATAGCCTTTTCTTCATATGGCAGTATTTTTAATTAAGAGAAAACAACTAATTTGTTCCTCTTCTTACTAGTTAGAATTCTTCTTTAGTTAAGAATTAATGCATGAAAAGATTAAATAAATTTTATTAAAATGATAATGTATTAACCAACATCATTAATGTTCTCATTGTCTGTGGGGTAGAAGAGTGGGAAAGAACCCTCTGATCCATAAAAATTAAACCTGGCACCAAGGTTTAAAACTTGCACCTAGCATCATGCATGCTTGTTGGCATTTCATTAAAAATGTCATTGGAAAGCTGCTGAATAACTTCCATCTTAAACAAGTAAGCCTAAATAGTGACTTGGGCTTCTCTAGATCACTCATTAGAAGAAGCTCTGAGTGCCCAGTACAACAGACTCCCAGCATTAATGTCAGTTGCAAAGTAATGCTCAGAGTATTCAGAGACACACAAGCCAAGCTATGTATCAGAAGACCACTAAGAAGTCAATTTTGTGGAAAGCACTTTATCTGGAATTGAAACACAGGTTGTCAGGCTGCCAATGAGAAAGTGTACCTAACAAAGAGAAAAGAGAAAAAAACAAGGACAAGAGTTTATTAATAAAATAGCAATACAGGTGTTTAAACAGATGTGGGTTTCAGTGCTCAGCCTAAAAATCTGATCTCTTTTGGTTTGAATTTCTGAACTTAACGCTCTGGAGCACAAATAATTTTCAGATGACAGTAAGTCCATGTAGGAGAGGAACATACTTGGTCTTTAATAAGGAAGCTTGAAGCATTCACAGATGGAGAAAAGATAACAGAACAGTACAGCCATAAGTGATTGGCTCGGCTGGAGAAATACTGCATAGTATGGTTACTCTTCCTAAGCAGAGGCAGAGGATGATAGCAATGATGGAACTGGCTGGCTACTTTAAAAACACCTAAGAGAAGAGTGTGTCTGTTCCCACCTTACAAAGGTCTGGGTTACCATGAGAATCGGTCAGCCCCATCTCCTTCAGTGAAAGAAAACACTGTCGGGCTGAGCAAAAGTACAGTACAGAAGATAAGTGACATGTTACAAGCTGAGAAAATTCTGAAAGCAAAGTAAAAGCCAAGAGTATCCCCAAGAATGCTTCAGGAAAGTTAATGGATTGACAAAAAGAATAAATTTGAGACTTGGAATCAAGTTACAGATGGTTGAAAAGGTTCTATCTTAAACAAAAATTGTATTGCCTGACCCAAACACCAGAAGTTCTGCAACAAGTTTTGTACAGTAGAGAGGTGCCTTCTGTTGGTTTCCTGTTTTCACGTGACCCTTTGTAAGAGCCATTCAGGGCCTGTTACTGAATGAAAAAGCAATTCTAAGCACAAAGCTTTGACTAAAAGAGCAGATGGTGACCTTATCCCTGATTGTTAGCTCACCAGGCCTTATGCATCCGGCTTTCACATTAAAATTTAATCAAGATGACCGTACAGATGTAGAACAAAGTGGTTTCAAACTGCCACAAAGCAAACAAGGAATGTGTCTAAACTGGGCAGCTTTGAATGGCTGAAAACAAAATAGCTTGTGACTTGTTCTTAGTAGGCTTGTTCAAATGTCAGAACTAAAGAAGAATTCTCTCTAGCAGTTTATTATATATAACAGTAGCAATATCGCATTCTCAGTTTATAGAAACGTACATTTCTTCTTATTCACTCTGGCATTCTTCAAATAATAGTATTAAGATTTGTATCTTTACATCCTGAAAATCCTGAAGACAATAAAAATTTCAATCTTTAGCTTTTAAAAATTAATCTTTTGACAAAACAACCAAAACAAATTTAAAAGAGAAAAATGGCTACCTGGCCATAAGGTCCACTAGCTCAAGCAGTTACAAGGTGAGCTGGCAGGAGCACTTATAAGCATACACCTTATAAGATCAGATCAGTCTGAATGCAGAGAAGTGCAGTCACTCTACAACAGAGTTCACACAATTCTTGGCTGGTCCAGTGCTACATTACAAAGATGGCACCTCTGCAAAATCTTCATCTTCTATGAGAAACAAATTCATATCGTCCATCTATTTATCAGAACACACACACATGCATACACATATTTCCCACATGGGAGTCCCAAGAAAGGAGCAGGTGGAACCCAGATATGCTTCCTTGCCAAACATCAGAGACAGACAAGTAGGTATTTCCAGCAAAAGCACTGCCTGGTGTATGGTTAACCATCAGAAACTACTGTCATATTCTGATCACAGACAGGATAGCAATGCAAAAAAATCTGGGAAAAGTGGAGAAATAATTAAAAGAAGCAATGGAAATGAAAGAGATGATAGCTATATACCACATGTAGGGCAAATTAATGGTACAAAGGAACCCAAAAATCAGCCAAACGTACTTAAAAAAGTCACACTTATGCAAAAAAGTACAATCATATTTCTGGTTTTCCTAAAGGCTAATATTACCTGCAAGACAGGCAAAATAATTATTCTGGGCTCTTTAGCGCTGCTAAGACCTCTGCTGGAATGCAATATCAACTCCATCCAAAAAAATATCAAGAAACACAAGAAGAATATGGAGAGAAGGGAGAGGAGAACAAGAATGACCAGAACAAAAACCTAGTGCAAAAGACTGAAATTAATTTTCTTCAGTCTTAGGAGACCAAAGGGAAACATGGCAACAGCTTTTAAATCTGTGGGGGGAATGGACGGGCCCATTCTAACAGCAAGCATAGTGAAGCAAGGGGACAGGTCGCCAAGTGGACATTGTGATGGTTGTGAAGTACAGGCCAAGCAAACATATTGAAAAGGACAATTGTTCCTGGTTTGAACTCAAGGAATGTTCTGATGGTCTCTCAAGTGTACCTTCTGGCCCTATTTGTCTAGGGCCAAACTAGGGAGCCATTGGGTCAGTTTATATTCAATTAATATCTCATGAACCCACCACAAGGTTACTTAATATTAAGAGTTTGGATTTTCTCCCTCCCCTGCTTTTAGGGGTTTTTTATGCTTGGTTAACCTAGTTTCTGAACCGGTGTTAAGTACATGGCTTAAAGAGCTGGGTTTTTAATTTTTCTTTCTTTAATTAAAATGTCATACTTGCACAATCCCTACTGTGAACATCAATAAACTATATTTAAATCTTTTTACCAATATGAAGAACCCTCTCTCCACTGGAAAATAGCTATTGAAATGTCAGGTAATGATATCCATACTGCTGCATCAGCACCATGTGATGATTTGATGTAATAATCTGGCTCTGTAAACTCAGTCTTTGGAAAGCATGAGAGTCCCAAGACGGTAAGTGTGACCTTTGAACAGAAGAAGGCTTTTATGGTTTCATCCAGAGCCCCATAACATTGTCCAGTGAATTCCAAACCATCTTTTCTTAATCAACAAATCAATTTTTTTCACAGCTGTCCCACACACAGTTTGCACACATTCTCTTTTTTTCAAATTTTGAAATACCATCTGTACAGGGATTAAATGTGAGAATTGCATACAGAAAAGAAAAATCCAATAGCCACAAACTACTCTCTAGACCTCTGGATGTAAACTGAATATTTCCACAGACAACATACATATGGTAAGCACAGAATATCGGATCCATAATACTTGAGCTAAAATGGCTCAAATAGGTTCATAATCACATTTTGTGATTTAGAAAAATCTTAATATGTGAAAATTTTTCACGCCTGTTCTGATAGTCAGCTGAAGTTTTTCATAAACAAATATATTTCATTTATTTATTACAAGTGCAATAGGTCAAATACAGAGATTCAATACCCATAGACCAGGGTAACACTGCTGAGTCGAGAAATTTTAAGGCAAGACAGTTTTTTGAACTGTCCTTCTATTAAATGCTGCCTCACGGAAGTCTAAGAAGGCATAATCATTAACCCCAAATTAAACTGACATTAGAGTATACGATTTGCATCATATAATATAATGTGATAGTACTGAAATGCTGAAAAGACACAAAAGACTAAATATTTAAATGTTAAGAATTTCCAATTAAAAGGTAGCCAGTAAACCTGCAAAGTCCAATGAAAAACAAGAAAAAGGATTAAGATCAGCAGTGCTCTCAGTGACCTAATTTACATGTGAAAGAGCTCAAATTTTGGTTAATTACATTGCAGACAAAATCCTGAATATCCAGGGTATGGATATTAATTGCTCAGAGAAATCTCCACCATCTTTCCCTATTTTCTTAAAAGATACTTCATCACACTGGTATTCACAGATCTGCAGAAAACATCCAGGTAAAATATACCAATGAAAGTGTAACAAATAGTGAGGTAAAACTTGTTTTGGTATGAGTGTTTTATTAATTTCAAGATTGTTTAGCTAAATATTCTGCTTATCTCTCCCTCTGCTGGATGCTCCTGTGAGTCCCCTAAGCTTTCTACCTTTAATTCATAATTTACATAGAAATAAATAGAAATTCACGAAACCTATGCACACCTTGGAAAAAAAAATCTTCACTTACACATTCCTTCCCTTAAACTTCTTTTCATACCTATTATCACTGAGGTGACAAAAAAAGAATTAAGCTATAACTGAGATCACGTTCCTATACTCCATATCCCTCCTGTCATAGCCTCCAGAAGGATTGTGATTTTCAGTGAAGTCTTTGGCACCATTCACTAGAGAAGGAGGTTTAAAACCTTTATAAGCTCTCTTAAAGATCTTTCTTCTCCTCCATATCATATTACACTAGACACATGTACATAACCCTTTAATGTGCTTTCTAAAAGCATATTGGAATACTAAATTTTACAGCTCTAGATTTATAGGAGTTTGTGTGTATTTTGTGTAAGAACCTGGCAAAAGAAGGATAGCTGTTGCTCCTCTTTGTTTATTAATTTACTCCATAGCATTTTTTCCTACTTTGTTCCAGACTGGTTTGTTTTCTGGATTTCACTTCCAAGATGTATTCAAGTGGACTCCAAATATAAAATACAACACAAATTAAAGTGAACAAAATTTACTTGTTACCAGGCTAAAAAAAAACTGATGCTGTATTCATTCAAGGCAAATCCACAACAAATCTCAGCTGAATTTAACAGCTCATAAAAAATAATGCAACTTCAATAATACTCCCTAATATATGTTTCCTAAAATTATATATGCACATTCAATTTGTTCTTCTGGACTTCTACTGTGAGATACAACTGAATGATTAAATTTCACCTTTAAATCCATCTGTTGACAGGGCAAGTCACTTCAGCAACAGCTATTTAGAGATTCACACCCAGAGTCTTGTCTTCCAGCCTTTTCAAACACACATGCATAAACTGAGATTCCTAAAATGATAGCCAGGATTCTCATAGGTATGTGGAGTGTACCCTGATTTCAGCAGGGTTTTGTAAATACTTGGAACATTTCATATACAACTTCACAAAGCAACTCTGTTGGAAATAAGTTTCCTAGTTAATTTTTAATTAGTTGTGTGCAGTGCCCACTTTTGGCCAGTGTCAGTTAAGTTTCTTCACAGACATCATTACTTTTATCCTTAAAACATCCAAACCTAAAGTTTGCTAAAACTAACACTGACAAACTTCAATCCCTTCAAAACCAAAGGGATCTAAATAATATGGACCAGATTAGCATGAAGAGTGAGAAATCAATAAGCAATAGGGGACAGAGCACTAACTAATGAAGTGAGTTTTGTGACTTTGAACCAATGAACATTAATTTCTTTGTTTGCTAAAAATGTATAGATAAGTGAAAAAGTCTTGTATTGGGGTCTGTGCAGAGGCCAGAACTTTGCCAGCTACACACACACCTCTTGCCCAAGAAAAAAGTACTGTCTTACTCCCTAACACTAAAGAGGCAAAGAGTCTCATTTATCCCAAATATTTCAGTGGATTTTGCTAACACCTCCATACATCAAAACATACAAATTTGCCTGTTCTCTGAAATTAATAGCTTTCCCTACGTAAAAATTGACTGCAACACTCATTAAAATTTATTAATACAAAGCATGGGGTTTGATATTTTACATATTTCTGTTCTAACACCTGGTGGAGGATGATAGGACACATGAATATATGTTTACCCTCAACATATATATGTAGCCTCAACTCATATGAAGAGGAAGGACTTCTGGTACTACAAATTATTTGAAGTGCTTTTTAACCTTTCCTGGTATTGACATAATTTCCTTTGGGAGTGGAACAGACCCAGTCATAAGTTATAGCTTCTATTCAGCACAGTAGATCTCATCTAGTCTGGCAAACATTCTTCTCTGGCAATTAATTTCATGTTTTATTCATTCCAGAATTCTTTAAAGCTCCAAATCAAAATTCCACTTTGTGCATTGCAAACCACATTATGAACAGTCTATATCACAAATAAAGGTGCTTTTTGCATAGCAATCAGATTGCCTCTTTTCAGAGAAAATGAATCTAGCTCTGTATTTATCTCACTGATTGCACTCATAGCATTACAAATTATCATCCACCTCCCATTTACATTATTCAAAACTCAATCTCTGTAAGTTACTAAACCAAAAGTGAACCGTACATTTCCTCCTGAGACCCAGAAAACACATCATTTGAACTGTTGATCTATATGAACTAGATTTACCAGGAAAAAATTTAGATACTATAATTGATAAGAGAATAATCACCTGAGGGCACGTGTGTGCTGTAAATGCACTGCTTACGAGAAAAGAAGACAGCTGACCTGGCACATTGCTGAATTTACGTCCCTCTGATAATCATAAACGTGAAGATCCAGTGTCTTACCTGAGTTCAGTCAAATTCAAGAGATAATGTAACATCCAAATGGAAAGCACTGAGCACTTTTACAGCTTTCCCCAAAGATGCCCTCACAGCTCTAATAAGTTTATGGCTAAAGTTAGTCGGTTTTCATTGTTCCACTGCACAAATGAAAAACAAAAATCTTCCATAAAGAGTTACATAAATATGTGTCCCAACTAGAAAGAAAAATGAATTCCACAAAGTTACATTTCAGGGGCCAGGATCTACTGCTGTTATTTAGGCCCAGCTCCCACTGTGTCAATGGGTTCTTTTGGTTGAAGCTGTACTGGGTAAAAACCAAGAGACTGAACACCCAGTTGTAGTTGGAGCTTAGAAAGTAGTGGGGATCAAGGTGGCAACTGTATAAAAACCAACAGGCAAGCTACAGTGGAAAAGAAGACAAATTTTCTATGTGGCAGAAATCACTGTATGAGACCGCTGTTTTAAAGGTAAATACTCACTGCTGTTTGATTCCTCTTGTATGAACTACTGAGTTTTTGTGATCATTAATCTACCAAATTCCAGGTTTTCCTTTTCAAAAATTTTTAGAAAATTCTTGTAAATAATGCATGATAGACCGTACCATGTAAATATAATTCAGTCTAGCTTTGAGAAAATGATCTAAACTAATCACCACCTGATGGAAAATGTTCCTCTTCTTTCCTTAATGATGTTCATGTGCAGTTCATAGATATAACATATATACCAGGTTAAGACTATATTCAAAAAGCACAAAAAGCCAACAAAAAAGGTTTGTCACTTTACATTTCCTTCTATTGCCCTACTTAATTTTATTTATTGTATTTATTTGACACCCTGATAGCCAAATGCCTTTATTTGTTAATTATATTCCTCATTTATCCTGAGCAATATAGGTGGGGTTTTTTCGGTAATGTGAGGAGGAGATACTATGGGCCATAAAAGCAACTCTGTTTACTACTGCCATGTTGCATCATCTCCACCCCTTGGCTTGAAATTTATTGGAGGTGACTGTGATCAGAATTACACGGGAAGTCTGCATGCAAGCAGTTCTGGCATTGCACCATAGCTACAGCCAGGCTGAAGGCCTGAATTATGATCTTGGTCCTTCCCCTCCTGCCTTTCATGGCCACCTTTTTCTTAATGTCCTTTTGAAAACCTGGCATCATAACAATGCAAAAGAGTGGAAAGAATGATGTTCAGAATCCCTTGGATGTACTACTTTGGTTGATCGCATCCCCAGTAAGCCATCAGCCAATAGGTTTATCCTTGGGGCTCTCAAGAAGAGAAATACCCTTATATATCTCCTTATTATCTTTCTTCTCTTTTCCTTTCTTCCTTTTTTATGTCTTTTTTTTTAGCAAATTAAGGTGTGTTTTGTCTTTATTTCTGGTTTTGTAGGGAGATGGATTATGAGAAATTATAATTAGGGGAGTTTTTTTGCTGGTTCAACTCAATCTGAGCCTTTGCATTTCAGCACCAGGAAGCATTATGAATTGAAAGCTAAATAGATACAATTTCTCTGCAACGAAGAACATGCCCCCTTTAAACATGGGTTCTATGAAAAGAAACTCTGTTAAATAGCTCACAAGAAACACTTCTACAGCTAGCAAAAGGCTTTTGTACCATTAGCCCACTCAGCTTCAGAGGATTTATATTTTTCTGGCAAATATGGTCCACTGTAACTACTTTCCTCACTTTGTTACACAAACAAGAGAAGGACACTGAACAGATCTTGCAATCAAACAGGCAGGGGTTTTATCTGTAATAAACTATGTATAGCATGAATAAAACATTTGTTTGTAATTTTCTGCAAACAGACCTTAGTATTTATGAACTTGTTGGTTATGCATAACTTTATTTCTCAGTATGTTACAGCCTGGCAGGGTTTGTAAAACTGTTGTTTTTCAAATGATTTTGTCTATTTTGTACTTTGTGATTTACACATTCAGTTATTGTTTCCTCCAAGCTGGAAATAAATAATTAGTCTTTTCTTAACTGTGTATATATATGCAGTTTTCCCCAAGAACTAAGACAAACAAAGGTCCATTTACATGAAGGTATAATGAAATATAAAAAGGAAAAACTGTCTAACTGCAGTTGAACTGAATGCATTTGAGTAACTTCCCTTGAATGCAGCTTCACAGTGTTTATTTAGCTTCATCCTTTAGCTTATTTGGGATTTTTACACTAAGAAATAACAAGAAGCGTCATGTTCCTGCAGTATAAAACAAGGGTCACCAGTTCTGCTCTCATCTAGGAATTATCACCTCCTCCTCTCAGCTCAGGCTTCATAATCTTTTCAGACATGGTGACTCACTAAAGCTCTAAAAAGAAGAATGACAATAAGAAGGGTAATGCTGCTGCTTGCAGTAGTTTGAAGTGAAGCCTGTACTTGAATACTTGCTTGTATAGAATTTTCAAGCAAGTCTTCCAAAAACAGACTTCACAGCCACTGGTCGTTTTGTTTCCACCAATAGGTGTGCATGCACTAACACCATCAGAACGTTCCATCTAAAAATCAGGCTTTTGGCTTTATCCTGTCCCTTCAGGATACATATATTAGCTCCCTAATGTTTATGTATCTGCTTGACAACTGTATCCATGATGATGGAATTCTGCCAATCAAAATGTTGTGTTTCATCCTTACTGTAAATAGTTGCTTTGAAGTGCACCAGGTTTATTGAATAAACAAATAACATGTTTGTGTAAAATACTGAGGGAAAACGTCCACAACCCATCAACATATAATTGCAGCTTTCCTTTAGATTCATACAGTATATCAACAAATCTTCTTTTAAATATACAGAGGCTCTTCCATTTTAACTGAGTTTCCTGACAGAAATAGTACTGATAAATCAATTTATCTTGCAGTCTACAATATTGACTTTTAATAAAAAGCCAATATAAAAATGAAGTGAATCTCAACCATTTAGAATCAGGAATTGGAGTAAGATTAGGCTTCTGTTCTGTATTGCTCCTGTAAGAGTAGTGGAGGAGCTCTCTCTCTCTTTTGACTATGTAGGAGCCAAAGGAAAACTGGGGTTTTAAATCAGATGTGCAAGGTTAAGCTGTGTGAGAACAATCACTTTACACATTCACACTCCCCCTCACTAAATTAACTGGGTAAGACTTCTCCTTACTATGTTCTGTCACCTTCATGCATCAATAGCATGAATCAGATCAGCAGTCATAAATCATCCTTTACTCTGTTTGCTTAGGATCTCAGCACCTCATTATTTAGCCACAAGATGGATATAATGACACTTGCTGCCATTAAGGTGTCATTCTTTCAAACAGGTTTGAGAAAAGTGCTGGATAATGTTATGACCAAAAGATAACCACATAGAGATGGAAGATTCTGATCAGGAAAAGGAGCATTAGGGTCCAGGACTTACAGGTTCCCTTATCTAAATTAGTAGCTCAGTACAAACTCTCAGAGGGGAGAACAGTATCTGATTCTCTTTTTAGGTTGTTTGTCTTCCACTAAAATGTCAGAAACTGGGCAAACCTAAAGACCCTAGTGTACATCAGTTACAAAGTGATCTCTAATGTACCTACCAACCCAAAGCATCCTATGACTGTTAAAAAGTTTGGCCAAGTGCTGGCATCTTTTAATAACTAGAGGATGTGTCAAAGTGAGGATGAAGTACGTGCTCAGCCAATGTCAAAGAAAACAAGCTCCACTTCAGGTGGCAAAAATGTTGCATGTATCAAGCCCAGCTTACAAAGGTTTTCCTGGTTTTTATCAAACCCATAAAATAAAAGCATCCTATAACATAATCAAAAGGAATTCAAAATCTATTTCTCTTCAGCTGGTAATACAGACTCCATTTCAGTTCAGCATAGTGTGCAAGAGCCAAACATGGAAAAAAAAAAAAAAAAAAAAAAAAAAAAAAAAAAAAAAAAAAAAAAAAAAAAAAAAAAAAAAAAAAGAGAAGGAATCTGCTTCCCTTTTAACCTTTTATACTGGAGTAATTTTACTTGATTCTTATTCCATAGTCCCACTGCTGGATCCTCTCAACTAGCTTTGAGTGCTGTCTTGAAAGACAAGTTCCCATTCCTCAGAAAGATTTAACTTCTCCCCTGCCAAGCCCCATATTGAATTCATCTCCCCCTTCATAGATGCAACACTAGCCTCAGTTCAAGATAATGAACTCAGCTGCTTAATCATTTTGATACAAAGTTCCTCCCTGAGTCTGATGTCTCAACCATCAGACTTTCACATTGACTTTAACCTGCTCCGATTGAGCTACAATCAAATTCTATCAAATCAAATTATTCAAATAATTTGAAAAGCCAGTATCATTGAATATATTTTTTCCATTCATCGTTCTAAACCAATCTGTTTAGACATAAACATAGAAATGAATCACACTATCTTTATATGAAGGAAGTGTTGCTTGGCTCTTCGTGTAATTCCTTCCTCAAAATATTTGCTCTCAAATAGGCTAATTGTTTTCCTCTACCCACACCGAGTCTGTCAGGAAGATAAGTGCACAGCTAACCTTAATACACACTTTCCCAAGGAAGAGAGAAATTTATCATCATAGGAACTATAGTATATCCAGGAGACATTAATGGTTTTACAGCCAAGTGACCTATGTGTGACAAGGTAAAACTATAATCAGCACAAGAAATCATATATACATAAGAAGCATGAATCCATCTGGCTCAATGCATCCAGCTCCCTGCTTTGAGTGTAATGAGCAAATCAAGCACTTTAAAATCTTTTTAAACCTGATTTAAATGTTTTAATGGAGACGAGTGAAGTGTGAATTCAAAACTGTTAATTTTGTTAAACAGTTGGCTAAAGCTTGAAAAGAATCATAGACCCCTGTGCAACAGAAGAAATGGATTAAAGTGAATAGTAGGTGGCAAGAGAAGTTAATGACAGCAAGTCAAGTATGATAGTCAGTTTGTATCCATACATTAATTTTTAAAAGAGCTCCTCTACTTATATCAGCAGAAATAACTTATATGGCTTGTTTTCTCACGTTTAACCTGAAGACCTGGTCCCACTGTTCACTTGGAACTGAGATGCCACAGACTGCTAGCACTGATAGAGCATGATTCTGTTTTCTTTGTCACTTTGTAGCCATGAAGGTAAGACAAGCTGATAGTGGCTGCAGAAGTAAAGGCCCCTCTAGATCAGTGTGCAGAATACTTGTGTATCATATACTTCCTGGGAAGGGCAAACACATCACATGAAAATAAACCAAACTGGCTGGTGAATTTCAAATGCCACTGTTTAGGTGACCAAAATGGTTACAAGAACAGTTTTCCTTTTTGTGTTTAAATTTCAACTGATTCTATTCCTTCTCTCCTATTTTCTGATAATTTGTTCTATATTAAATAACAAAAACCTTGGTAGCTTGGTAAGTACTCTGCCTCAGCAATGCCCTAGCCGCCCCCTGCAAAAGTCATCTTCGGACTTTTCAGCACTATCAGCAGAGAGTGACAAAATCATTAATTTGGTAAGAAGGAAAAATAAAAGAGCAGTTAATACACTAAACAGTCACTAATAGCAGTAATGTCCATTCCTGTGACTGCAGCAGGAATCAAAGGATAAAACATATTGGAATAAACCATATTCAGTAGATTTGTAATCCCGGTGATCTACTAGACTGCCAAGTACTGCTTGGCAAGTGGACTGTGAAACTGAACAAAGTTTCATTTGACATCCCATGTCATGTAACGACCTATTTTCCTCTGTCGTGGTAAGATCTCTTCTTCCTTTAATAGTTGTGTTCCAGCTAACTTAAAGGATGTAAATTAGCTGGAACATAATTTTTAAGGATATATTCAGCCCTGTGTTACTTGTAAATAAATCATGGTCTCCAGAGAAAGAGCAGAAAAGGGAAAAGATTTCTTCCTTCCCAGTCACTATGAGCCTCAAACAGTTTTCAGACATCTCATTTGGCCAAACTGCAGTTGCTTGGAGAAATACAGTGGTTTGTAAAGGTCCGTGCAAATAGACATGTGCAAAGGGATGAAAGTATGGTAGGAAAATATTTTATAATAATGTCTGTGCAAACCTAGTCAATGGTCCTCCAAACAAGGTGCAGAAGGAACATTATATGGCTTAATAATGCTTGCTTACTGAATAAATTGAAGTTACTTCAATGTTGGAAACAAGGAATGAACTAGTTATAGAGAATTACCTGCTTGTCATTACTTAAAACAGTCTCACAACTTACAGTACTTTGAACTCTTACCAAAATTCTAGTGGAACTACAAGCAGCCATCATGGCATTCTGGAATTTCCACTGAAAGATCAAAGAATCCTCTGCTGAAAAGGGTAGGGAGAAAAACGGTCTGTAGACAGTTTTGTCTCAACATTTGCTTCAAATATTCTGTCTGCAATTTTTCTTCTCTAGAAGACAAAGTAGGAGGAATCTTCTCCCTGATGCTAGTGTGAATTTAGCTTGTGTGTTTGTGTCTCCATGGAGACAATGTAAACACATCTGTTTTCTTTTATGCTTCTGATGGTAGCATTCTAGACAGAATTCATCATAGCAGGGAACAAAAACATTATCTCCAGGCAGAAATGGAGATCATTCCTTACACAATGAAAAAGGAAACCTGGTCTAGTTAATTTCCATCAATGTTTGGTGTCACCAGAAGAGCAGAGCAGTGGAGTTTACAGCTGTATCTGAAAATTCAGGGTTTGCATATCTTGATACTTGAATAATAAAATAATGATAATGAAACAGTTGATGTTAAGCTTGTGTTACAAGGAGAGAAAAAGAAATATAAATGCAGGATACTCATTGCCATCAGGAGAAATGTAATATTCTACAATTCTGAAGTGTCAGTATGACATTATAATGCTGTCACATCTGTTATACATTGTTACCCTTCATGTGGTCTCTAAAATTAGTAATTCCCAAGACCTGACAACAAAGCTACATTATCAGTAACTTTATTTTACGTTTCTCCTAACATCCATGCACATGCACTAATGAAAGAGGAAAGATATTGCACTGCAGTGGTGTCAGTTTTGTTCCTTTCGTTAAAGACATTCCAAGAACTAGCAAAGGAAAAAAGTTTAAGCAGAGTTCATTGTTTCAATAGCTGAATGTCCATTCAGCACGTTAAGCTGGTTTTTACCAGTCATAAGAGCGTCCCATGCTCCTTGCTAATCCACTAACATAATGGAATATACCACTTGCAAACATCACTGTCTGCAAAAGGAGAAAATACAAAAAAAAAAAGAGTTCCTGACCAGAATTTTAGTGATTTTCACAAAATCAAGTCATTCATTTTAGAAAATCCACACTTATTGCAACACACTATCTTCAATATGTATTCCTAATATTCCATAATTTTATTAATCATTCCCACTTGTGCAAGCTTTAGCCTACAATATGAAATAGTCCCATGATGCACTAATCAATTATTGGCTGTGGCCACAAGCCTAGGAATAAGTTCTTTTTGTAAAGTACCTTCTCTTAAATAGAAATGATTACTCTTTGCCACACAAAGTCCTCACAACAGTAAAGAGATAGAAAGATGTTTGCAGGATATATTGGAAATTTCAAACACCAAATCTTTTTGTCACGGACTAGTAACGTACTAGTAGTTTCCCTGGTGAGTTATATCATCTGAGGAGCACCCAGCTCTTCTCTGTATATCTTCCAGTGTGCTGCAGCAGTGTCAGCACATCTTATGTATTAACAGACTAGTGCGACAGCTCTAGCTGGTCTATAGCTGCACAGAAAAAATTAGGCATAACAGTCACCAATTCGACCAGCCCAGCTGGTTAGAGAATAGCAGTAAACTAGTCCCCGGGTATGATAATGTAGGGTGAACTCAAATTCAAACAGGGACCCAGCCAACCCCATTGAATCATGAATGCAGACATATCTTTGGTCAGGGAGCTGGGCGGTGCTAAGACCTCAGCCGACCATGTGTGTAAGCGCGGGAAATTTGAAACCTCCATAAAAGGGGACGCCCGATAATAAACTTCGGCTGCTGCTGCACCGACTGGGTATGCTCTTGTCGCATTCCTGTCTTCAACATCAGCGACCGACTGGGCCCATCTATTTCTTCCAATGCTGCTGCCTGCAGCTGGAAGGAAAATGTGAACTTGTGCTCCAGACTCCCTCCCCAGTTGTCACAAGGCGCTGAAGACACTTTTGATTAACTCTGGATTGTGCATTGTGGTTTCATCACCATCCACAAGGAAAAGCAGTAACAGGCAATAGTCCAAGGGCCATACCAGATCAGGAAGTTTCCTAGTGATGTCCTTAACCTAGGCTTGGGGAAGCAACCTACAACTATAACCTACCTTTCTTTTTGCCAAGTCACAGAGTTTGGCCCTTCTGCCCCTGGCAACACCTCTGGTGCAGATGGGCTATCACCATATCATGTATTGATCGGCCTCGCACATCCAGAGCTTCAATATCTTGAAGTCTCATTCTGGTCCTTGCAAAGGGATCGAATCGGCGCTGAGGGAACATATCTGCCCAGCCCATTGTGGTTAGTGAGGACGGCACGGCACGGCCCGGCGCTGAGGGGAGGACGCAGCAGCCAGCTATCCCCTCAGCCTTGGCTGTGCCGGCGCTTCTCACGCGCAGTCTGCCCGCACGCGGCGCACTCCGTTTAAAACATCGCGGGGCGCGTGGACTCTTCTCGCGAGAGCTGCTGGCCTGAGGAGAGTTGCGGGCGCTGTTCGCTTGAGTGCTTTCCAGTCGATTATCTTTCCATAGATTCAGGGTTGGTTTTTTTTTTCTGTTTTGTTTTTTGGGTTTTTTTGTTTGTTTGTTTGTTTTTAAATAAAGGTATCAGCTATCCCGCCCTAAGAACACCCTGCAGGAGGAAGTATTGGCATTCCTATCGCTATTGAAGCTGTTTAATTGNCTGCCGCGCGCTCCGTTTAAAACATCGCGGGGCGCGTGGGCTCCTCTCGCGAGAGCTGCCGCGCGCTCCGTTTAAAACATCGCGGGGCGCGTGGACTCTTCTCGCGAGAGCTGCTGGCCTGAGGAGAGTTGCGGGCGCTGTTCGCTTGAGTGCTTTCCAGTCGATTATCTTTCCATAGATTCAGGGTTGGTTTTTTTTTTCTGTTTTGTTTTTTGGGTTTTTTTGTTTGTTTGTTTGTTTTTAAATAAAGGTATCAGCTATCCCGCCCTAAGAACACCCTGCAGGAGGAAGTATTGGCATTCCTATCGCTATTGAAGCTGTTTAATTGCCAGCTAGACAGGCGGGATATCACAGCTGCAGCGCAAGTGTTCTCTGGAAGGACAGTTCAAATTATTAAGTTGGAGCCATTTCACAGTCGTTTTACAGCTCTTTCAGCTAGGCCTTCATTTTTATGCCTGTCACAATACTTGGCGAAGGAATTTAACGACATGGCCATACTTAGGGTGAAAAGGGTGCAGTCCACATCTTAGGCAAATTACAATTAAAAAAAAAGATGTAGAAGCAGTATAATATCAGGGTAGCAGAAAGAGGCGACAGGTGAAAATCAGGACAAAAAGGGCTGCTAAGGGGATCTGGCTTTTGGGTACCGCAAGCAGAAGGGTATAAAGGAAAAGAGCCGTGGAATAAATTGCCTACACATACATCTGCTCTGCTACTGGACTGCAAGGTAGCTTGGTGGTTCTTTTATTTTCCTGTCTTCTTATTTTTCAGAAACATTTTTCACATATAAGCCAGGAATTAATATATTTGTCTATTCTAGTGAAATGTCTGATTTTTCAGTAGAAGAGTACTATGGCATAACATTACATGAATCAAGAATACCATAAATAGTGAAGAAAAGATTTACTAAGTCCAGTAACTAATATTTCTGCTGTGTGCCCCAAGAGTTCCCAATCAATGCAGAAATGTTGCTGAGATGGAGGATCTTCTGTGATCTTAGAATTACTTTTGATGGTACAACATTCTGTGTTACTGGTCAATGATGTACCTGCAGCATGGTTCACAGGCAGAAGCAGTACAAAACCACCTAGGGTCTGTCTTGCTTAGCTCTGAAGCACTGCTCCATTAAGAGACAAATATGAAAGGACTCGATGGTATGTCCTCGATGGAAATTGCAGGGAAAAAAATAAAAAAATATAAGTTATATACTTGTATTAACTTCCAAAAAATGTTCATGTTTCACTGTCAAACAGTGAAAATATTTTAAGCGGGATCTACACTTAGGAAAGATAAATGAAATGCATAAAAGCAAAATGGGGACCATCTGGCAATGCATCATTTCAGCATAAAAACATCTAATGCCTATGGTGAATTAATAACATGATGCTCAAACACAAAAGACTGATCTCATTCTGGGAGGCATTGCTACAGGAGGCATATGTAAGACACAGATGCAATCTATTGCATTCCATTTGAGAAATGAGGATAGTGTTTCCAGGTTGAGGAACCAGATAAGAAAAAGCAGAATAATTAGAGAGATTCTAGAAGTGTGGGAACAGCAAGAGACATGGGCAAAACTGACAGAGAAACTAAATATGGAACAGTCTAGAATGTCCTGTAACACAGTATGTCAAGAGTTATGGTGAAAGGTGCCCCTGAAAAAGAGATTTCATAGTAGAAATTAATCTTAGGACAGAGAACCAGGAGATCTTTATCCAGACTGGCAGAATAAAACTTAGCCATGCATCTAATAGGTTACTAACTTTAACTCAATGTAAAAACTAATTGAACTTCAGAAAAAGGCAGTCAATGTTTTCCCTCGTTAAAAGTACAAAAATAAAACTGTCCATAAAGAAAGAACAACTCCTACACTTTGTAAAGCCTATTCAGTACATACTGCAATATTTTCAGAGTTGAAGCAATAGAAGAGAATGAGGTACCCTAGAGTGCTAGTAATGAGAAAAAATGTGACTGTTCATATTTGTGATGATTCCAAGGTTAGCATTATCCAGCACTTTCTGATATGTTCTTCCCTTGTAGTTTAGAGAATGGCTTTGCTCTCATTGTTGTGATTAATATTTCTTCAGCCTTGGTGAAATCAACCTCTAACTTACTATGTTGACTTTTAAACAGGAACGGCAAACAAGTAGTGAAGATTCTGTGGGTATTGGGTAGAGGGTTGCAATTCCCATTACAGGAGGAGCTCCCGCTGCAGGAAAAAACGCTAATGCAAGAGCTACAGTCCCTATACCTCCCTGTTAAGTCTTTGCCTAATTATGAAGGAAACATACAGATACAGTAGGTTCCATCTAATTCTTTTAACTAAATGAACAAAGAGTGGCAGGCTTAGCTATGTACACTCACTGTTATGCCAGCAGGCTTCTTAAACACATAGATACAATTTAAAATTCTGTAAGCTTATATAAGCCAGTGTTCTGGCTGGTTATGCTATCATCAGTTGGTTGGTTTTATCTTTTTTGAAATCCTAAACAAACCAGTCTATTTCCACAGGCAAACCAGTTACATTAAATGGTGTTAGGCACTAAGCTATCTTTTAATTGTATTCCATTTGTACTTTGATCATTAGCACCCATTTACCTAATCAGGGGAAACAGGGTTGAATAACTCAGCTGAAAGTTCTCAGTTTGTAATGACTGGCTGTGAAATCAAAGCTCTTTCTGGTTAGCACAGACTTAGGGGGGGAAAAGGGATTTTTTACATGCTGATGCCCATTTTTGGACAGCAGAAAAATAGCTTATTGCTGTTCCACTACAGGTCCATTATTATTCCCTCTGTGAATTTATAATACTCAAACACTGACCAAAGAAATACTGGAGATATTTATAAGCATATAACTGCAGAGAAAAATGTGCTCTTTCATTGCTCTATTTCATTTCAGAATATACTCCTCTACAATGATTCAGCATTAGAAATAAGTTCCTGTATCTTCCTTTCTCCCTGTGGTACATCCACCCGTTTCCATATTGTATGTCATCCTTTGGTTTTAATTTCCCATGTCTTTTAGTGCACTATTGTCACTGAATGATGATGCAACAATATAATCTTCTTGGGATCATGCTTGACAGGCAAATGCTTCTTTGGTCTAATTCAACACATCACCAACAATAAATTAACCTGCTACTGTGTGTACTATAAGGGGGTGCAGGGTGTAATTGCTAAGAATCTGTCAGGACCTCTGTTTGAGGCCCGTTCCCCATCCACCCCTTCTCATTCTACTCCCTGGAAAAATACCCTACTCAAATATGGAGGGATTCTCTCAGGTAACAGGAATGGACTTCATTCTTTTGGTTTTATCTTCAGCAATAATTAAGATTTAAATTAACGTTGGAGTGTACAAATATTATTCCTGTGACCCTTTGGGAGCAGCGCACACATCCCCTGAAAACTGCAGTCCCAAAATTCAAAATTTACTTCGTAGCACAATGCTTCCTTCAGGACAAAATGCCATACTCCTGAAAGCCTTAGCATTCTCTCTGCTCTGCTGCTGAAGGATTGCTATTCCTAGAAGATTTAGCTCTGTAAGATAAGTGTTAACACATTCTTTCTTCAAGTCTCCAGGGCCTGAAATTTGAATTTAATGTGAACTGAATTAAATGTTTTTGGTTTTTTTTATCACCATTCATCCATGAACTCTGATTTGAGGCCAGTATGTAACTCTGAGGTAAATTAGTTTAACTCCAACTCCCTAATCCCCGGATAAGATCATAAAAACACCTTACTCAGTACTGTTTAGCAAAAAATGCCTGCCTTTCTAATAATAATGAAAACTCTGAACTCTAGTCACTGGCTTCACAAAGGTAATGGCTCTTTCAGGTGAAGGACATGACTGTATGGAGAAGATGGAGTGCAGCCAACATAGCACAGTAACTTTCACTTCAGACTGATGTTTGATTCTGGAAATCTACTCAGAAATCTACTTTAAAAACAATGAACCACCCTCTTGCCCACTCTTTCTCTCATAAACAACAACATACACATACTTTTATACATGGTCCTTCTTAGTTAAAACTCATGCTCTGCCTTAGGTAAAATTCAAGAATAAAAATGGGAGTAACCCCTCATGTAGACCGTTGTAATGACAAGTTTAGTTATGATTATTCAGTTTATTCACATGCAAACATAGATGTAGAGACAGTTGCTTTAAAAATTAGTCTTTTCCTAGAGAAGGAAAATATTCAAATATGCAACAGGCAAAATGTTCTCATTCATATGAATTCACTGTTATTTCAAACATTGGTACCAACCTCTCTGGATTACTTGCTACTAGTTTCACTAAATAGATAATTTTGTAGCTAGAACATCTACTAAACAACTAAAAGCAAATCAATAGCAAGAATTTCACTAAAACAGAAAAGTATATCTAAATTTCATTTCAATGGCATGCGCAGATACTGCACATTTAACAGCATGAACCTGATGGTGCTTTATGTCCTGGCATGGAGCAGAAACAACCAATACAGTGAATCCTCCCATTTCATAGGTAAAACCTAACTAAAGAAGAACACTTCTGCCAATTTAATGACATAATCTTGCATAAAAAGCATCCATTAGAGAAAATGCAGAGGGAAGCCTGTGAACTTCTTTAAGGTTGGTTGCACAGTAAAAGATGAACTCAGCAGAACACTCTCAATTTTTTTCTCTGAAAAAAGCTTCAGTATTTTTTATTCCATCATGAATTCTTTCAAAGAACCTTTCCTTCAAGCTCAATAGACTTATCAAACAAACGTTCAGTTAATAGGGAGATGGGAGTTTAAAGAACAGAAAATAGGCATAAGCCTGTAAATTGATGGATGCCAGCATTGCTCAGATATTTTTTGTAGAATTTAAGCGACTACAGTCAAGCGCATTGTACTCGGGTGAGCTCTCGAGTGCTATTCTAAGTTCAGAATCATTTAATTATGTAGGCATAGGCAGAGTAGGTCCAGATTTACCAAAAACAGAACAGAATTTGTTCAGACAATGTTGTAAAAGCTTAATTCAAGATTCAACTTAGCCCTGGTGCTTTAAAACCACAGGATTTGCTAGTTTGAGAGCAGTTCCTCACTAATCTGCACAAACAGCAAACCAGTTTAGAATGTGAACAGAGCTATCTCACAGCTGTCCACATCTTACTGTGACTGTTCATTCAAAGGTAGTTGAAAACATATTTAAACTAAGGTTAGTAATCAAAGAAAACTGAAATAAGGGTTGCTACAAAAATAGTTATACTGTTTAAAGTAAACCAGTACTAGTCAGTGTGTATAGATGAGTCATAACAGTTTTTGTAGTTCTCAGTTGAACTCAAGTGCACTGAATTATCTAACTCCACCTCTAAAAAAGAAAATAAAAAGCAGTTTTCATTTGGCAATTTTTAGGCAAGGGTGACAGATCCTAACAAGAATATGTTGGCTCTATCTGGGCATGCATAGATATTTTACACAGTACTAAATAAAATATCAGTTTAAAAAAAAAACCAAAAACCAAAAACAAAAAACAAAAAAAAAAAAAAAAAACAAAAAACAAAAACAACAAAACAAAAAAACACACCAGTGATGTTCAAATAGGAATTCAGAGTTAGACAGTGATATTCTTAAGAATATATGACTTTACACCCTGGATTAAAATGAATATGTACTAGTCTGAAAGATGTTCATACTCAAAAATCCATTATTGATTATGAATATATTATCATATTATGAATTATTCTGTGCTGCAGCATTTTATTCCAGAAAGGTTCACACAGGGTCCAATTCAGAGATTTTCAGGACTACTTTTTTCCAGTTCATTTCAGACAAACAAGAACATTATCACTTTGTCTTATATTTTGTTTCAATCTGAATTTCTTTATTCGGTTTCCCTCCTCATACTCCATCACCTCCCTTCTCTTGTTTGACTTCTTTCTGAATAACTTTTGAGTCTAGATTTTACACACTTTCAACATGTATTCATTTTTGTTTCCATGCTTGAATCTGTAGGTTTCTTGCCTACACACTCCCCAGATGGCAACATTCTCCAGTCTGTGCATGTATCTCTTGCTGCCCCTCTGCATGGACATGTTCTCTTCAATGAGGAGCTCTGGGAACAGGTAAGAAATGAGTAACCAGAGGGTATCAGGCAATTGCATTAGAGATCTCTCAGATGAGGGGCAGGAGGAAAATGCTTTTAAGCCCCAGCTTTTCAAATGGAGGAAAGATCTCTATTAATACAAGATAGACTGATGTAGAAAAACCAAACTGTCAGGGAAAAAGAATGTTTAGGATATAGTGCTGCACAGACCTAAACAGGAACAAAGCCTCAAAAATGCAGGAATTCTTTGTACATTCATTTGAAAACTAGAGCCAACCTCTCTAGTGTGTATTTCAGTTCAGAGGTAAAATATTCGTAATACCCACCAGCATATACACAAGAAGTGATCTTAGTTAGCTCTGCTAAAGTGGTTTCTTCTGCATTTGGTTTTGGGATGGGGGAGAGACATAGGGATTTTTTTATTTGTTTAGTTTTTACATAGCAAGAACTGACTTGGTCCTGGCTAAAACTTCAATGCCACTGAAATATATTTGGATCCAAAATACATCAAATCTGAAGTGCCAAGAAAACAACATCAGCATTCAGCTCAAATATGGCAACAGAACACAAACACACAGGAATAAGGAATATTTTCTTTTAAATGCAAATCTACATGTAGCAAGTAAAGTTTTGTCATCTGATAAGAGGTCTCACATGCCATTCAGTGCATGTTTCCAGTAGTAAATAGCTAATTTTCCTGCACTGCCTTTGGAAACAGTTTGGGCCTATATTTGTAAGGATAAGAAGACAGTGCATGCTTGTTGCCTAATAGGACTGGAAATAGCAGCAAGGCTACCATAATTCCCTGATGTTTTCAATGGGACCCAAACAACAAAAGGCAAAGTACTGAGCATGCCAGGCTATTAGTCTGCGGGCAGGACTAGTCTGCGGTGCGTAGTGATACTGCTGCAGAGTTTATAACAGACAATATGTTTTGAAGAAGTAATTATTTTACTGGTACAATATTGGTGTAAGATTAAGTGAATAATGAAGTTAATATGATTTAATCTTGCTGTGACACATATGCTAATGAAATTATGGTAACCAACAGGTTTACCCTGACTTTACTGTGAGGTTATGCTATACATATAATAATGGATATGTAAATCAGCACCAAGAAAGAATGGATCCTAAATAATTATTTTTTACAACTGTTCCCTATGGTCATGCTGCAATGCCTGTTGTATATTCTGTTTCAGGCAAATCGTAGCGGGAGTAGGAAGGCTTATGTGTTTTGATTCTTCCAATAAAGACAACTCCTATCTGTCTGGATTTGGCAGAAATTCCACTGCCTTATAATAATTTATGCAATATTGTTCCCAGAGACGAGCCATGTAATGTCGTTCACAGCTGCAGGAAACTGAAGAGTTACAATTAAGGGCAACAGGCATAGCAAAGTATCGTGTTTGCAGTGTGCTATACACTCAATGCTGTTTGCTAGAGGGTCGTTAATATCCTCCTGGCTCTGAGTTCTGGCAGCTTCTTTACCCTGCAACAGCATGGTGTGAATGTAGACAACTCAGCCTCATGCTATGCCTGAGCTGAAATATCTTCACAGGATCTGGAACCTGTGGAAACCCAACAATTTATCACAGAGCTTAGCCGCAAAGGCTTAGAGGTGGTTCCATGACATGGAGTATATATACATTGCACCCCTACATGTTCTTTGGCAGCCAAACTATCCAAATTTTTCTGTATCTGAGGGGGATCCTGTTCTTCAGCAGGTAAGCTGTTAACTCTGTAAAGATTTAAGTGCCAAACCCAATTATATTCTGTTACAGACTGATCTAAAGCTCCCGAGGCTATTGATCTCTTCTTATTTTGCATTATTAGAACCCAGTATTTGTTCAACTCCCCCTGAATGGACTGGTGGACAGAAGGTGGATAACAAGAAATTACCTCCATCGTAGATGGGGTGAAATGAATAGCAGCATACTGATTAGGGGTTTGATGGCTCAGACACCTTTTACTCCATAACCATGTGGTAAGAGCAAATTACCAGATGTACCGCAGTGACAAAGATGCTCATTAGCAGAGGTTGTTGTTTTGCTAGGGAAGACAGCCACTTCAAAAGCAGGATTCTTCATGCTGGAAGACAGTCACAGCAGCATTTTGCTTTTTCAGCTTTACAAATTAGAATACGTATTTGTCATGTCAGGCTTCTATATATCTGTTTAAATGTTGCAAACATTTATGACTTAATTATTATTTGTTCCACAATAGCTGTAAATCAGTTACTTAGGAACCTGTCATCCTATTTATATTTTCTAAAGAAAAATCTAAACCATAACAATATGAAAATAAGCTAAAATTTAATCTGCATTCACTATTTATAGATACATAAATTGGTGCATACATAAGTTTCACATAACATGAGGTAATTTTTTTCCTACTGGTTACATTTTGACCTAAAAAATAAAAAAGTGCTGAAAGATATATTGTGATCACATTCCATTAACAGTTAGGCAAAACATAGATTATATGGGCCAGGGTTAGACTCTCTACTCAAAGAAGCCACCAGCTTTAGGAGTTGCTGAATTCAGCAAGCTCAGAATTACAGAGAATAAACCCCTAAAATCAGCAATAAAAATAAATTACCCATAACTAAATGGGTATTTAGTTATTACTGACAAATAATAAGGGCTCAATTGACAAATATTTAACATTGGAGCTTTCCTTCCTATACACCTTCTTCCAATATTAGTAAGATAATAATTTCAGTGTTTTATGAATGCAAATGGTCTTTTCTGCATACTCAGTTAATTTTGTCTCTAAGCAATGATGATGTCTCTTCATTGATTCACATTACATAATCTGGATCATTCATACACTCCAGCCAGCAATACTCACAATTTGTATTCTTCCCTCACAGTTTGAGAATAGAGCAAATATAAATTGGTAGCACAAGTGTAACAAAAGGTCCTTTAAAATCTTTTGTTTTACTTTGCCTCTTCTGTAGATATGATGTATTGAAAAAGACATGATGCCAAAAGGCTCAGCTGTAGCCAACTGTTGCTTTCATTACCATTCTAAGATCCCAAAGTTTTGTCCATGAACACAAGTCCTCCTGGGTTTTAACCTTTCTTGCTGAAGAAAGCCCATAATGTAGTCTCTTAGTCAATGGGTGCAAAAAGAAAAAAAATTAGCTGTGCCTTTAGTAGGTGGCAGTCTTAGAAAGTTAACATTAAGTAATGTTATTTCAGTGCATTGGAGGAAATTACGTGTATAAGGAACACACTTGTAATTGTTTAACACCTAAATGTAAATTCCTCAAATATGGAGAGTGGTGAACAAGACAAAGTCAGCCCCCAAATAGAAATAAATTTTACCAGACAATGTAGGTGGCTTTTTGAATTTAAATTACTTCTGGTGGATACTTGCTCACTCCTTTTCTAATAATTTTTTAATTAAAACTTGCATGCATTAAATTTTAACATTGTCAGAGAAGCCTGGAAACACTTCCAAAGCTTCCATGCAGCTGACACAGAACTGATCACCTCAAATTTTACACATTGCTTCATGAGAAGTATCTGCCCATAGATTTGACATTATTTTTTTCCATTTTCAAGCAAATGTGGGCTATGTGACTTAAAATAAGGGTTCATTCCCTCTCTCACACTTATTACCCTTTAATGATTATTTTGACTTACATGTATTATAGATGAGTAATGCAATGGTTGGCTCTCATAATTAAGAGATGAATATTATGTGTATATGAAGAGACGTTGTATAGATATCTAGTTATGTTATTATGGTATGTTCTCCTCATAGTCCTTTCCTCTCCCCCTGGTATTGTTGTCACTAGATGGCCTTGGTAGCTGGGACGTTTTGGGGAGGGCTGGCTGGTTACTAAGAGGCACAGCATGGCACCACCTGATCTGCAATCAAGATGCAATAAAGTGATTTCCACCAATGGATGGCAGAGAAGAGTTGACTCAACTCTTCTCACACACTTTGGGAGGGGTTAGGGTTACCTGATGCAACACCAAGTGTATAAAAAGGTGGATCAGCCATTTTGTGGGTGAGTACATGGCAGTTTAGTTCCATGCTATAATTTTTCCTTATTCAGTCCTTTGTTGTATTTTGTTAAGGTTTTATAAACCTTTGAAATTTTAAAAGTGAGCAGCGTTTCTCGCATATACCACCAAGACCAATGTATAGAAGATGAATGAAGCATAGTTGAAGTTATTGACTGCCTTCTCTTCCTTGGGGCCAAGGTTCCAGCTCAGTGGCCATCAATTCCCAGGAAATGCCTGGTTCCTGCAGTCATTATTGCACAATTGAAAGGAAAGCAACCAACACAGTAGAAAACATGTAACCTTCTACTGAGAATGTATAAAATCCAGGCTCATACTGAGGAACTCTTTCCTTCCATACCCTCAGATCAGGAGATGAGAACAAACTGGGAGGGGAAATAAATCTGAGGATAAAAAGAGATTCAACAGCAAACCAGCAGGTCACAAATAACATCCCCCCCCACAAATGCCAACCAGTTTTGTTTTTCTCTCTTTCTTTCCTTTTTTTTTCCCCACTTCTTCTTTATTTTTTTTCCTTTTTTCTTTCTTTTTATCATTATTCACCCTGACATGAATCCTAATTAAAATTTTACACAGTGTGTATTTTAATTAGCTGTGACTGCAGTGGTGAAAGCTATCAATATTTAGCAGGATAATTGTACAAAATTACTTTTCAAAAATGAACAGCAGGCATGAATCCACTCAGCAGCAGGGGGTTATTCAGCCACACACTGTGCAAGATGGGGTGCCTCAGATAATGTGTGAGAGATAATAATGCACACAGGGAGGGACACATGCTGCTATATTTTGTGCTTCATTGGTTTTCTGCAAACAGCATTTGGCTCTTGTTGCACTCAGAACATCAGGGTTCACACAACCTTTAAGCTGGTTATTTTTTATCTTTATGTTGTTGATTTATTTTAACTTAAATACAAGGATGTGTTTAATAACAATGCCCACAAACAAACCACTGAGCTCCATGTACGGCTTGAGTTTGTATACTGTATATTTTGCGGGTGCTAACAATGAACAACGTCAAGAACATAGGTCTTCTTTCTTCTTTTTTTTAATCAAAAAGAAAAGAAAAAACTTTGCCCATCCTAGCAGAATACAAAGCAGTTGATTAATTTCTGGTTTGCAAATCCATGGTGTAAATGTATTCAGCTGTATTTTAAAATAGATTTGTAACAGTTCACTTTTCTCATAATCTTTCTTTCCTTTCTTTTGCAAAAGAAGCAGGAAAGGGAATTTGCAGCATTTTGTGCTTGCTATCTACTTTACATAAAAAAACCCACCAAAAAACAGGGAACACCTGCAAATTTTTCCTACATGCATGAGGGAAACATTCAGTAACATCACAGAATGGGGCTCCCAGGCAGTTACTCACAAGCAAGCAGTCTGTGGGACAAAGGCCTTAAGAAACTGTATCCAAGAGTAAGAACACAAATCCCAGCAACACAAATTTCCTAGAAGAAGAGCCAAATACAAAGCCCAAATGAGAGCAGTAGCAGAGGGCAAAGTCAGGTGAAATGTATGCAAGAACCAGCTCTTTAATTTTAGAATATATGAATGAGCACGTGTCTTGCTTTACAATCACAACAAAGAGAATTCCCTCAGTTCCAAGTAATTCCCTCATCTGCAGCTAGGCAGGTAGAGCAGTGACCTTGCATAAATCTAGTTAGTAGCAGGAAAAGAATAAGCAAAATCAAGGACTGTATTTCTTTAGCAAACTTTGTCCGCTTATTCATATTTTGCCTTTCTTTTGTCCTCCCATGCCATTCTTTTCATATGGATTTTTAATTCTATTAAAAATCAGAGAGATAGCTTTTCACTGTCTCTTAAATTATTAGGTGCATATTAAAATTAGAATGAATGAGTGAAATATAACATGCGATGTCTAAATAAATCCATTACAAATCACATCCCCCATATTCCAGAAGAAAATGTGCCTGAACTCTTTTAAAGTATCTGAAAGTGTTGACTCCAGCAAACACCTAAAGGAGTCTGATGATTTTATAGGTAACAAATAAAACACATGTGGATTTCTCTGATTATGAAGCCAGTCTATGTGCTTATTGTTTATACAACAGCATAAATTTCTAAGCAATAAAAGGATCCTGTTTTATGGGGAAAAAAAAAATGGAGATGGGAGAGAAAAAAAGAAAATCCTACACAAAATTTTATTCTTCTAACATAGAAGAACATGCACAAGTTCTCCAACAGAACTTCCCAGTTGTATTTGGTACAACTGGGGTGTTTTCTTTAATGATATCTGAGAATGAAAGTACATACATTTATTATAAGGAATAAACAATATATACATTAAACAAATAGAGATTGCCTTGGATTGAGTGAGTCTTACATGCCATGATGATATTGAGGAGAAGCCCCTAGGAGATTTCTGACAATTAGTTAGTTATACTGAGCCTTTTGCTAGTCTCAAAAGATTGTATCCAGATATATACATAACTCATACAGTTGCAAATAACAGAGTAACTGGAAGACCAGACATAGGAACTCTCGGGTGAGGTGTTCTTAAAAGCAACAGTCAGTACAGCTATCTGTGCTGCTCTTTCCCAGAAAGTAGGAAACGTCATCTGCAAAAGCTTTTAAATTATGCTTCACGTGTGTTACTCTGTATTACCCAACATTAAAAAGGCATACCATGTGCTACACAAAAAGGAAGGGCTGACTTTTAGATTAATTCTTCAAATAATAAAAGAAGATAAAATAAAAATGCATATGCAACCAGTCATAATCAATATTTTCCAGGTTCACTATTAGGTTATATGACCACACTTCTTATAAATTTCCACTACAGCCTTACTTTAATAGCTGCCAATAAAAACTGAGAGCTGACTTTTGAGTTTTGCAATCAAACAGAACAAAAATATAGAATTGGTGATTTGTTTATATGTGCCTACTTGTTTTTGTCCACACTATTTGCCTGTTGTAATCACAAAGCGAGAAACACAACAGCTGCAAATAAAAAGAATGTAATACAATTTATAAGAAATTCTCCTTCATATTCAGTTCTCTCATGCATTGTACTAAGAAATAGGTTAAATAAACATAAAACCAGAGTGATCAAGCAATGGGATGAAAGTTCAAATGATAATTAGCTCTCAGCAGAAATAAAATTAATTTAGGAAATATTATGATTTATTGTTGATGATTAAAAGAAAATCTAGAAAGCCTCACAAACAACAGCCCAGAAAAATCAAACCCAGAAAATAACCCAACCACCAATAGCAGGAAATAATTTGAATTTTCTTTCTAAATAATTACTGCTTTAGGTAATGTTATTCTTCAATCCCTCTGCACTGTCTTTGCTTCTTATCTTGTATAATTCAGTAGCCAAAACACCGTGTTTCATGTCTTTTAGGGCCAAACCTGAATGTGTGGAGGTCAAAGCTCTTGTCTTGGGAGGTCTCTGTTCCTGAACATTTTCAGGTTGCAAACAACACATGACAATTTTATATATTCTGTAGTTATTCTTTGTTATACCATCACAGCATAGAAATAAACATTATTACAAATACTTATAAATATTTAAGTTTGCATTCTGCCTGTAAAGATCATGATCCTTACAGCTGCTGTTCCAAGCATGTTAAACTATCTTTTGTTGTATAACTTTTGGGGGATAATTTGTATGATACTATATATTTAAAAAGGACACTACCTGGTAAAATCTACTTAATAAAAATAGACTCCTGCTTCAATGGACTTTCCAGACAAAATTTCAATCCTTTTGCAAAAACCAGAACCCATTTGTTCACTCTGGGAAATGTCCATCTACTTCAGCAGGATTTCATCTTCGTGATGAATGGGTTAAAAATCAAACAATAGCCTGGGTATTTATTTCACAATGTAGTTTCTCTCATAAGAACCATATAATGAACATCTCTGTGTGGGATCCTCATTAGGCTGCTCCTGCTTTCTAGAAGCTGCACAGCTCAGTCCCTTCCCCCTTCATGCACACATTCAGATTTCTCTACTCTGTCAATACAAAACTAAAAGGCAAACCGCAAGAATTCAAACAATTAGGAGTTGCAGCATGTAATGTCACTGTCATGGGAGCATATATTTCTTAAATCAGAATTTCTTTCTGTAACAAGATGATAGTTGAAATTGTTTATTATTTCTGTGCTTTGTACCAACGTGCCAAGCAGAAGAAGAGCACAGCATGGGACTGTACACTTGCTTTCTACATAAAGAAAGGTTATGCACAAAGAAGGATGTCTTACTGTGATGTCTCATTTGTGACTAATACCTGTTATATGCTTCGCAATCCAATTTATATCTAAAGCTCTTTGACTTCAGTCTACCACTTGTCCATCCTTCAATAAAAGACATGTTTATACACATGCATATTTTTCAGGAAAACTCTTTACAACATAAAGAAAGTATATATAAGAATATATTCAGTGTCTATATTTGAGAAGAATAAAATCCAAAAGAAATTTTGCTTTTTGCATATATATTCTCTGTTGCCTAGCATAAGCAAGTACTTTCAAGTCAACTGTCTTTGAGACCCTGGAGATTCAAAATCTGTCTTCATACATACTGACATGTATCTTACTGGTGCAGGTCTGGTTTGAGTCCAGATATTAAGTCAATAAAGAAAATGGCAATTCTCTTAGAGATTTTTAAGTAGTAAAGGCTAGCAGCTAAATCCAAGTGTGACTGTGGTTCAAACTGCTTGTCCCAAAGGGAATGTTTGATTTGAAGTCTCATTACATAGAAACACATGTGGCATATGCAAGTAAAATACTGCCTAACCATATCTGTGGTATTGAACACTTACCATAGTAGAGACAGTGGTAACCAGTGAAAAATTTGCCATATAACTAGAAAAGGAAGGTGCCAGATCAAGTCAATCTATCACAATGGTTCCTGCATTTCTTAATATCTACAAATGTATATTTGTGCAGCCTAGCCTGTAGATATACTTTTTACTTTATTATATTTTAGATGTAGAACAGGAAGCATGAAGAAATACAGTGTAAATTAACATGTGTGACTGAAGACAGGAGTAAACCAATAAGTGTTTGTTATTGGTGAAGAGTGAAACTTGGAGCCGACTGAAAGCCTTAACAGCTCACCCTTACTGTTCTTCGTCTGCAAGCTACAGATCCACTGATTAATATACCAGTGCACCTGTAGCACCACTGTATAAGTGAAATACAATCTCCAAATACCAATGGAAAAATTTCCCAGGGATAACTGTGTTAAATTCCTCAGGCATTTAAGAAGGAAGAAATTGCAGTTTTGTCAATTGACATTACTTTAGAAATACACAAATAGGAAAAACCTGTGGAATTTTAATCAGAAATATGTCTTATGCACTTTCAACCCATATAAACTGTATTAGATTTGTGCACAATCTGTAAATGGAGAGTGAGTAACTTCAGAGATCCCTCTGCTCTTAGTCTCATTTTTAATTTGCCTTGTTCAAAGTGAAATCATCAATCATGAGATCTTTACCATGTTTTATGGGATTATTTGATCTTTCCCATTACAAATACAATTAAAGCATGTCACTTATCCATATACATCATATACATATGTACAGGCATGATATATCGAAACAATCACAACTTTGTGACTTTGGTGAAATTGCAAAGCTTCATTAGAAACGAGGAGACAGAGAGCCCTGGCAGTTTTCAGATCTTTCAGGGGTCATTTATTGATGTAATGAATTTCATTTTTTTTCTGTCTGAAGGGTAGAGCAATATTGAAGTATTTATTTTACCTTTTTTTCTTCAGTTGAAATACTAGCAAGGAAGTGTTTTTTCAGTTTGGCAGGCAGCCTGTCATTTCACAGTAAATAATGTGAACCCTGTCATGCAATGTAAAGCTGTATATCTTTACAAAAATATTCAGTCTCCTACTAGAGTTCAAGGAATTTTTACTTACAAAGTGTCCCTGCAGAACCTTCTACAGCAAGTAACTTGGCCAAGAATTCTGAACTATATGAAGTACTTCCTCCCCCTGTCTCTTTTTCCCCACAGAAAGACTTCATGTATTCCTCCTCAAGATGCTTTTCCTCAACATACTGGAGATAGGAAAAAATAAAATACTAAGTCTTACTAAAATGTCTCAGGTGCTGTCTTCTACCCAAATTCTGAAAAAATTAGTTCTGTAACAATCTGCCAGATTCAGTACTGTGTCAAAACTGACACACAATACATGCAATTGCTCAGCCTCACTGGTAGTGTTCCATTATAACAATGTACACTTGCAGTACATGAATGTATTATGTACTTCAAATTAAGAAATTTCGTTTAGTTACCAACGACTTGTAAATGGACTCCTAAAAGGGTGACTTTTGGATACGTATCATTCAGATCACTTAGGCTACCAGCTGAAAAAGGCAGGATCAGTGTTCTAAGACAGAAGCTGTAGAAGGTACAACCAAGGAGTCCCATTCTTACCTAAAATGAAGGCAGTTGGAGTAAGTGAATGCATCCAGACAGGTGGATTCATCTTGATGAATTGAAATGAAAAGGCAGACTCCATGTTATAGAGGGATTGTATCTAAAATTAAATCCGTTTTGGGTTAAATGTAGAAACCAATAGAGCAAGTGATGATTTTAAAGACATAGAAAGTCAGAAAAGTAATTTTGTGAGCAGGAGTGGGTAGCAGAAGGAACTGGATGATTCTTGTCCTTCTGTCAGCACAGCTACCTGGGTTTACGTGTAGCACATCAAATGAGAAATTTAGCTTGTGGAAGGAGGCTTTTTTACCTCTGTGTATCATCTCACACCTTAAGAAAGGCAAAGATTTACAGCTACTGTCAAGCATATGCTTTATAGCTATCCAAAGAGTATGCTTTCAGCAACTATCTCTCCAGTACTGTGTCTGTGCACATGCTCACTCACCCAACTTACAGCACACTTCAATCTTTAGGACCCGTAACAAAGCCCAGCTGTATAGAGGAAGGATTGTGTGCTTCCCCAGAACTGAATGCAGAACGGATTAATTAATCAGTGATTGCAAAGCCCTTTTAAACAGAAAAATGCCCGAAAAGCTACAGATTGTTATTGCTGAACACTTCCCTGTTAGCACTGGAGTAATGATCCATTTCCCTTAATGTGCCCTGAGGAAGGGGATAGGAGACATGAGATTGCAGTTACCACAGTTAACAAAGAACAAGCAAAAACTCACAGTTTTGGTAGCTGTGTTTACACAGAAACACTTACCTTGGAATTGAATAGTCTAATCTTACCTGCTAAAGTTTAGACAGCCATTTCCTTATGTACTTCTTGTACCTCTTGTTGCTATTGTTGCTTTTCTGTTTTTCCCCTTCCCCTTACAAATACAGTTGTTTGGCAGCAGAAGACAAGGCCCTATGGGGTAGGAACTTAACATACCACTTACCATCCACTGGCATTTTCAGCAGTTAGCACTGCTCATCCATGTTTTTCCTTGCTCATTAGTGTCAGCAGCTAAATGACATTTCAACTGGTTTCAGTTCTGCAGCTTCTGAGATGAATTTGTTTGTTTAGGTAAATACGCTACACTGTCTAAATCTAGGCTAGGTCTGGCCACAGTTGAAACAGCACATTCATTTTCATAACAGTTCCTGAGTCATCACTGGCACATAACCAGAATGAAAAAAATTCCTAGCTTTTGACACTTTATAAAAAGTGGCAACATTCCCACAAATCTGCCTTTTCTTTTTAACAAAGCAACTTCTTTATGACTAAGGCTCCAAGGTATGTTTCTGATTAGTTTCTCCTTAGTTCTGGGGTTTTTTGGGGGTTTTTTGGTGGGTTCCCCACCACTGGGAGCTTAACATACAGAAAAAAAAGAAAAAGAGGAGATGAGTTAAAATTCAGACTTTGTTTTTGTGCTTGGTTGCTGAGTTCCACTTGTATGGTTTTGGCTGGTTCACTTCAGAGAACAGCCTGCTTCAAGATCTGGAACTAAATCCATGGCCCAAGTTTACACTTATTTGGATCTTAGGGTTTGCTTTTACCTTCACACTAGTATTTAATTACTGATGCTATTAATGTAACTTGATATATCTTTATTTAAAAACAGGAAGTTGGCAAGAACAATTAGATTTGTTGGATTGATTTAAGGTTAATGGATCATCAAAGACATTAGGGATTAAACAAAATTGATTATAACAGCTAATGTGTATCAATATTTTTAACTCTGCTGAAAGCATCACCCTAATAGATAACATTTTGCTCAGCTTTGCATAAAGAAAAGATGGGGAAAGAAAATTACAGCACAACTATATGCAAGATGCACACAACCATAAAACCAAAATTCTTAGGGCAAACATGCAGTCTGGAAATGGGAAGAGATGGTGTTTCCTGAGCTTATTGCTTTAATGAACACCTACTACACATGGAAAACAAACCAAAATAGTTTTTGAATAGTTTTCTTAGCGGTACCAGATCCTCATGTCATTGAACTCCCATAACTAGGCACTGTAATAATGTTTTGTAAAGAAAACCAAGTTTTTCAGAGATACAGTGTTTCTCATCGTCAACGCTGAGGAAACCTGTTCATTCTCCATCTTTGGTCTCCTGAACTATAATTGCTTGCAGCTTTACCTCTGCATGCAATGTTAATGCACTGCTTAACCAATGAAAAAAAGGCTTATTCTCCAAATGATTTTCACACAGGATCTTTGATGATTTTAAGATGTTTACTATATTTAACAAAAACATTGCCTAGATTTTAAGCTTCATTTTACACTCTACAGTAGACTGCTGCTTAGAATGAAAAAGAGAAAATGCTGTTATCCTAGAATCATAGAATGGTTTGTGTTGGCAGGGACCTTACAGATAATTTAGTTGCAGCCTCTCTGCCATGGGCAGAGACAGCTTCCAGGTTGCTCTAATTCTCATCCAGCCAGGCCTTGAATACCCAGGGATGGGCTATCCACAGCTTCTCTGGATAACCTGTGCCAGTGCCTCACCTCCCTCAGGAGGAAGTTTCTTCCTAATATGGATCTAATCCTGCCCTCTGTCAGTGGAAAGCCATTCCCCCTTGTCCTGTTACTTCAGCCTCTTGTCCAAAGTCACTCTCTAACTCTCTTGGAGCCCTTTAAGCAGTGGAAAGGTCTCTGCAGTCTCCCTGGAGCCTTCTCTTCTCCAGGCTGAACACGCCCAGTTCTCCCAGTCTGTCTCCAGAGGGCTCCAGCAGGTCCACAGCCTCCTTGTGTTGGGAGCATCACAGCTGGATGCAGTACGCCAGGTGGAATCCCATAGGAGCAGTGGAGGAAGAGAATCACCTCCCTTGACCTGCTGGTCAGCCAGCCTTTTGTGCAGCCTGGGATACAGCTGACTTTCTGGACTGCAGCAGATGTTGCCACATGTTATGATGCCCAATGATCAAATGCCTATATTCAAATATGTAGTTTACTAGTTAATTTTTTATAGATAAATAAATTCATGAAATACTATTACTAATAAAGTGCCCTTCTTCAAGTCTGACTATCCCAGATCTCACAGATGAAAGAATGATTCACAGGCAAGTTCAGCAAACTGCCCAAGGCCACATTTCAAGGAAGAGGCAAGCAAAAATACAGAAGAAAAACCCTAAATGTATCTTGCCCTATTAACATCCATGACATACATTCATGGTGTATACATGCAGATTTTGTCATATTGTTAACCTACACAAAAAGTAAAAAAAGGGTAATTAGCGAGCAGAAAGAATACATGTTTTTTAAAAGGTAAGCAACTGCCCTTGGTGTAATAATTTTGTAAATTAAACTACTCAATAGAGAAATATTAGTTTGAGACTTAAGACATAAGTTTTTATATTTACCCGCATTGTTTATTATAGCAGTGGACTGAGACACACTTACCTGCCTATGCTTTTAGACTTTGCCAAGATTTCTTGTACGATTGAACAAGTTACTTGTATTTTCACTGTTTCAGAGGTCAGTTGTGTGCCTATTTCCAACTATCCTTTGTCTTTCATATATGATGACAGCATGCTCTTCACTCAAGTGAAGAGTAATTTTTCGTGCATGTCTTTGGTACCTAGGTCAATTTGTTTAAGCGGTTAGAAGGAATTTCTATATATTAATAACATCAATAATAACATTCTTAAAGTAGTAAGACAAAACCTTGCAATAATGCAAGAACAAAAGTCTTATGCTCAGTCTTGATTAAAATATATATGGGAATAACTTAGGCTTGAGCACAGCCTTGTAAGATTAATGGAAGATTCACGAGCCAATTTATCATTCTGGTAATTGTAGCTATATAGAAATGGTTCCTTAAAAATATCTTGTAATGACATATCATCCCTTCAGATTTAGACACGTTACGCATGCATATTGTGGACAAAATTTCAACCATTTGGAGTCTCACAAGAAAGATTGTAATCACTTAATTTTGTGTACTTTTTAGACATTTTTGTAATAATAAGATAAAGCTCAGCTGTGCTGAGCCCCTTTAATGCAAAGATAAAACTTTCTTCGTGGGTGAGAAATAGAACCCATCTTTGAAAGTTACTCTATTTGGAGTAACATATTGAACCACTTACAAGCCATGTCATAAAGTATTAGTATAAAATACAGCTGGTTGGCTGCCAGGAATAATATTTTTTTATATATATAACAAAAGCATGTATGCTTAATTTAATTTATGATTAATTTAAATGCAAGATTATCCACCTTATTTTGACCCTTCCCCCTTTGGGGGACATTCACTCCGTCATAAAATTGACTGTACATCAAATCCTCAAGTCCTGCAAATTGTATCTGGTCCATACTCTGGTTTAAAATCCATAATTTGACACTGTTCTAGTGAGAAATAAGAATTTGATAGTTTCAAAAACGAAAAAAAAAAGAAAAAAAGAAAAAAAAAAAAAGAAGACAAAATTAGAACTTGTGTTAACCCGTTAAAGAAATGCACCTTTTTTCCTTTACACAGCATGAATCTCAAGATTATTTTCTTAACTTTAGGTTGTTGAAAGTTGAGATAAATTTGCATCTTTTACTTGACATTACTTCCTAAAAATATTACTCCAGAACCTGCTGGGATAAAGCTAGTGTCTTAGTCCCTGGATTTTCTCTGCAGAATCAACAGGAAACATAGGCACCTGGTTAAAAAGAATGATCAGAGAGGTCTGTAACAAGGAAATTATTAATACAAAACCAGAAGTAAAACAGGAACTATCGCTCTGCTTTTGTGAAATTCTACACCTGCACTGTATTTCAACTACTTGTTGCCTGGGGTACAGACTCAAAATGACGGACTGGGCACATAGATTGTCCTCATGTTTGTGGGAAAACCCTCCGACTGGGAACGTGAAAGGCTAAAACTCAAACCCGTTAAATAGTGAAAGAGACTTGACTCTTTTGAGAGAGCTTGCTCACAAGAGATGTCTAAGTCTAAACACAGATTTTAGCCCTGATTTTAGTTTCTGACACTGAAGCAGGACAAGACACATTTCTCCGTGCCATCTTCCACGGATGTGGAGAATTCCAGCTATTAGGTGGGAAGTGAAAAAATTTTGTCAGGTGGGACTTCATCTCCTGCACACCTGAAGAGGGTAAGTCCCATATGCAGCTCTTGCTCCCTGGCATCCCCGTCCCTCTCGCTGCCCTACCTGGTACTCCTGAGGCGGCTGTGCAAGCGGACGCCGAGCCCGCTGTGAGGGGAGCCGAGCGCTGAGGGAGAAGCGCCAGCCCTGGGACGGGGCGATTCTTAGGGGGGGGAAGGAGGCGGGGCACGGCCCCAGCCCCCTAGTGCATAGGGCGAAGAGCCCTTTGCAGGGGCTACGGGCTCCCTGCAGGCTTCCCCCTCCTCGGCTGCGCTTGGGCGGGAGCCTCCGGCAAAGGGCTGGGGGAGGCGCCTCGCAACAGATGGTTCGAGCCGGCTCCCGGCTCCTGGTGCGGTCCGCATTGGCCAGCGACGCGGGAAAGGGCGGGCGGGCGTGCCGCAGTGGCGGCTCCGCGGCGGGAGCGCAGCGCCCACAGCCCAGCTCGCTCGCCTCCAGCCTGGGTGCCGCGACCACCTCCTCTCCGGAACGTTGATCGCCTCTCACGGCTCCAGCACCTGTAAGTGTCCGCCTGGCGGAGCTGCGAGTGGCGCCGCATCCGCGCGCAGACGGCCAGGGCCCCGGGACTGCTCCGGCGGCGGGGCGGGAGGCCCTGAGGGCGCGAGGCCCGGAGGGCGCGGCTGCCGCCCGCGCTTGGGGCCGGGAGCCGGAGCTGCCGCCTCCTCCGGTCCAACCGGTGCGCTGGGAAGCAGGGTAGGGCTAGGGGGATTCTCCCCGGAGTGGGAGATGGAATCCATGCCGGGGGAATTTCTATCACCTGTAGGTGAGGGGAAACCCCCGCTCCCTGTTGCCGCTCCCCCTTTCCCTTTATTCTAGCTTCATCGATGCAGAACCACTTGTAGTGAGTAATTACCGGATTTCAGTCCTCGGCGCTCAGTAGGGAGCGGAGGACGGACTGTCAGATGGGGAGATGAGATGCGGGGGAAGTGACATGCCCAAGGTCAGTCTGTGAGGCAGTGGTAAATTATGTGCTGTACTAAAAACTTATGATTTCTAGCCCTGTGCTGGGCTTTTCAACAGCCCTGGAAGGCACCAGACATAAGTCTGGCTGAGCTGCAAGTAGGACTCTGATTAGCTAATTTACTTTTTTTTTTTTGGTTGTTGTTGTTTTGTTTTAAAAATATGTATGGATGTCAAAGCATGCAGAGGTGCAGCATCTGTCATCTCCTTTGTTTTCTCCAACCTTCAGACATGTGAATGAATGTGTAAGTGGTTACGTTTTTCTATGTAAATTCGGTAGGAAATTAATGGTAAAAATACTGTTTTTTCTGAGACTTTTACCATGGTAATAAATTTGGTTTGGGTTTGGTTTTTTTTCCTATTAATAGCGAATGTCTTCTTATACCATCAGAGTTGTTGTGAAAAGTCCTTAAATTGGTTAAGTGGCAGCTGCATTCCAAAATTAATCTGTAGTGCAATAGCTTTTATTCTCAGAGCATGTGAGATATAAGGCATGGCAGGCCATGCTTTAAGAACTTGTGCACTAGAGTATTAATGTGGTTAAGTTCTCCAAAGGATGCAACTGGAGTGTTTGTTTTGGTGCTAGCTATATACATAGCAATTCTCTTCTCTCTCCTCTCCAAGAGTAATTTCAATGCATTTGCACGAAGATATTCTGTAGTTTATCTCTGCTAATGTTTAGTGTTTCTTTTGAATTTCTCATTATGTGAAAGTAAAACTGACACCTATGAGGATATTTTTTAGATTAAAAGTATTATTAGAGTAATCAGGGTCAATCTTTTTTATAGACTCTAATTAATCCTTGCATTTCATAAAGTATCTTACAGCAGTGAAACTAAAAAGTTAAAATATGTTGTTCAAAAGTAAATTGTCCCTGCTACTATCTCAGTTTACCTTAGCTGCTCCTCTTGGTTTTTTGTGGGAGTAGGGAAATGGAATATGAGAGAAGTTTAGTAAAATGCTCAGAATCTTAATGTAAGTAGGACAGCTTTATTTTTAATCTCTGTTAGGGAGTTAGGTGAACTCAGTACGCTTTTCAACATAAATAATGGAATTCAAGGCCAAGTTTCTGGTATAACAAGGTTTCCCTAGTGTGGATATTTTATCATTTGAATTTGGAGGGGTCTGTAGGTGTTTGTTTTAGTCTCATTCAGCAAATAGTGTGTTATTCTCAAATCCTTTATTGGATTTTTTTTTTCTCCTGGACTTGGATATTTAGAAAAATAATAAAAAAAAAAAGACACCTTTAATTGTGTTTATGTTTTGTCTGTATAATAGTTGGTGGAGTTTCTTGGTGCACTGTATTTGTGGTTCTGGTGGTAAGCAACAGAGGATTCATTTTCACCTCTGTAAAAAAAGCCGGAGACTGTTTTACATACTTAATACGTGTGTTGGTGTCTTCCTTTTGTTTAGGCACTGCTGTTGAATTGGGATTTGTCCTGGTTTTGTTAGGCAAGTAGCCCAGCATTTCACTGTAGGAAGCTGTTGTAGTCTCAATTTGCTCCTCTTGTAATCTTCTGGAAAACTTTGATACTGTCTTACACTTTCGTTTTTAACAGTTTTAGTTCACTTGTTAAGTCCTGTTCCATCAGATGGCTACATGTAATACTAACTTACATGTTTAGTTGGTGAATGCATTAACCATGGCGTTAGGGAAGGCCTTTAGGGAAAGACTTAATCTAGTTTCAGATAATCCTTTTGACTTTTCCTGTCTCTGGCACAGTAAGGATTTGTGGTGTCACGTTGGAGTACTAACATCACTAGCTACAGAACATAAAAGCTTCAACTATGAAAGCTTCAAGCATTTAGAGTAGCTTATTACCTAGTACAGTTAAAGTATATTTTATAGCTTCTGCACCAGTGTTCTAAAGTGTGACTAAGTACTATATTTCAACCAGTGCCATTTATCTCATTAAAGGTACAGCTGGAGTTACCATGCTATCAAACAATAAAGCTGAACTGTGAGTTCATCCTGCTTTTATCTTGTAATATGGCTGCAGCTTGAAAAGAACCAGACAGCCTTGATAGTTAGTAATTTTCAAAATTACAAAAATAATTTTCAGATACCTTAATTTTTTTTGCCAGTCTTTGCAAGAATGGAGATGTTACAAGCAATTAAAAGAACAATTATATTAAATTTTGAAAAGATTAAGAATTATTGGAAGATTTTACTTGTAACTATCAAAAACATTCCATGACTACTGTGGTGGATAAAGCTAAGTTAGTACCTTGCTTTAATTACATGTGAAGAAATTTAATGGGGGCTGAGTAGTAAGGAAATTTTATATCAGAAGCAGAGAAGCTATTAACACTAAATTTGAGCTCTTGATTTACATGTTAGTGTATGCTAAGCAGCTTCATCCTCATCAGCTAGTGTGTAGTTATATGCCATTCTGCATTACTAAATAAACACACTTTAGGCAGCCTCTTAGAGCAGGATGGTTGGTGTTGAGCACCTAACGTTCATTGGAAGCCACTGTTGCAAAGTGGTTTTGATTTAAAACAAACCTAAACCAAGGTCAGAATTTTCCAGTATGCTGTTTTCCTTATAAACTTAAATATTTCGTTGGCACTGGTGTTTAGCATATATGTCACTAATCCTAAGGAATGCAATGTAGTTATGTGGTGTAGTATTAAACAGAATTTTCAGTTGTGCTTTTGAAATAAAAAAAAAAAAATCCCCAAACCAAACTTGAAATAAAATTTGAAAGCATCATAGGTAAGGACAGTTAAATGTCTTTCCAATGTCTGGTCTCAATTTTTAAAAAAATCTCTGGATTTATCTAAGTGACTCAGTTAATTTGACTCTTGATCACGGTCTTAATTTTTACTTTCTGGTGAGAAAAGTCTCACTTTACAATTAGCAAATCAGGATTTTAAAATACTGAACCACAACATACCAGTTTTTATACTCTTGATTTCTGCTATTTCCTATCCCCTTTTTATATGCTATGAGAAAATGAACTGTCTACTTTTGATTTATTTTGCACAACACAAACTAAGCTTATTAAGTACAAGTCAATTAAAATGAAATGTTTGAGTGTATGTCAGCTTCCCAGAAAATTGTATTGTGTAATCCTGCACTTCACTATTCTGACAAGCTGAAGAAATGTTTCCAGTAGAGCAATCAATCAGAAGAAATGAATCATCATCCTGGGGGGGAAGGCAAAAATAATGTCCTCTGTAAATTAATTTACCTTTGAGTGAACTCTTGCTACCTCTAGAAAGGTTATAACCTAGAATAGACCCTGATATTGCAATACAGTATTCAAGTTGTTTGTTGTATTCACCTTCTGTACTGGGCTGACACAGAAGGGGAAGATCATCAGCTGGGGAAGTAGCTTCCTTCGAACCTTTGATCCCAGATTCTGTTCCTGTTCTACAGTAGCCTTAGGAAGAGATTCCTCTTGGTTAAATGTATCCCCAGTGTTGCACTGTGTTCTGAAGGAAATAGTCCAAGTTTACTTTTTCTATTATATTATTTGTCATTAAAGAAAAAAATGTTGAACTTGTTCTGTGTTATCTTCTTTCCTTTGTTAGAGTGTTTTCTGTAGAAACCACAGAGAAGTTATTGTTCTTCAAGTGGAAACCTCTGTGGAAAATGTCAACTGTTCTTTGTGGTAGGAGCCTTAAATGGAGTTCCAGGGTGAAATTATTTACTGCAGATAGGAACTTGTTTTATTTCTGAAGTAGGATTTAATCATGATATTACAGTAATCCTATTCATGGTGCCTAAGTTGCAGAAAATGCAAGGCTGAACTAAAAATCGCTTCAAGCACAATGGAGTTCGCTGCAAATTCTTCTGATCTGTCAGACTTCTACTTGAGTACCTTGATTTGTCTTTCCTTCATGAGAAAAACTTGTATGACAATTTCAAAGTAGTTAGTCTCTTTAAATGACATTAAAGAAGAGAGAGCATCCCACACTATCCACTTTCCTAGCTATGTTCATGTTTATGTAGTTGGGGAGCACAACGTTATCCATTTCCACCTTACTAAATAGGCCAAGGATGTTGCATATCTGTTTCCAGACTTTATTTGGGGGTGGGTTTTTAAGCAATATTATCATGCATGTACTGAAGGTGGTGAAAGTACATTTTGAACAATGGAATACCTCGGTTTGTATCAGCAGAAATTGGAAAATAACTTGGTGTGTGTTTTATTGGTCTACTTAAAAAATACCTGTTTAAGAATCTCAAAAGTAAGGATAATACTAGGCCACTGCAGGTAAGTAACACCCTGGCCTAATCCAATATTCTTATTCTACTACCAAGGCAGTTACAGAGACCTGTCAAGCTCAGTGTTTTGTCTTGTGTTGCAGCTGGTAATAGGCACTTTAGCATGTAACAAGAATACAGATGTAAAGAGGTATGATACTGAGAAGCAATTCTACAAGTTGTACGGGGTTTACATGTCACAGTTAGTAACCCTTGATGGAATTTCTTTGCCTATAAATGGATGTTTTCACTAAATTGAACCTATACTACTGTTTTAACAATCCTTGGGAAATTATGTTTGGATTGTGCTTTTCACAAAGATTCTTGAAGCTTTCTTCTAGGTGGTAGTTTGCAGTTTTGAGCTCTTTGTTGAGTATGGATCAGTAAGGTGATGTGAAGAGAAGGGAACTAACTTGAAGGTATGTGCATAACTATGATTAGAATAAGATTGTTTAGGAAAAAAGACAGCTGAAAAAGAGAGGAAATTGTTAGAAAAATGGCAGGTTGAAAGATAACATTTCCAATGAAAGAGAACACTTAATGATTGTGACTTAGTTTTAAAAAAACAGTAAGACTTGTTAATTTAAAACTATATACTAAATCCCATGTAAACTTTGTATTCAGAAGTAGCAATGTTTAGAATTACCTATCTGATAGCCTATCACTGTGTTTGTATATTGCGAAGGTTATTGTGTTAAGTTGGAATATGGTAAGGATTTCTTTGACTCTTAGTAGGCATGGAGCTGAGGCACTTAATAAACTAATTTCCCAGGAAGCCTTTTATGGGTTGATTTACTACTGTATTGTAAAAAGATGTCTCAGGAGCGTAATAACATTTAGCTAGCTATAAATTTTAGATTTTACTGAACATTCCACATCATCTGTTGGAGGATGGGGGGAAAACAAATTCCAAACAATGACACTAAAGCATATGGTGTGGAAACCCTATTATATTGGGAGATGATTTGCTTGGTGGTTCTTCTGATGTCTAAATGCTGTTATATTTTACATCATCTGCTCTAGAAACCCTGTGCTGCAGAAATTATTATAAAGCTAGATTGAATAGTACTACAGAATGGAATTTTGTTAAACACTGATTATTTTTTTTTTCCAATTCTGATATTGATGCAAGTTCTGGGAAGAGAACTCATGAGCCACATTTCTGTAGCTCTGCACGAAGTGAAGAAAAGTGTTAGGTTTATAAGTTACTAATGCAGGTGCTATATGTCTCTGAATTTCGGGAAAGCTACATGCTTGTAATAAAAATGTTACTGTAGAGAATTAAAGGTTTTGCGGTTCTTAAATCTGGTTTTTTTTTATTCTATCTAATCAAGGTTTAGAGGCCTTAAGATCAATCTACTTAAAAAATAAATCAACCCCACTAGTTGGAAATACATTATATAGGATTCTTGATAGTTCATTCACTCTTTCAGAACCCTCTTCTTTAGTGCAGACTGATGTAAATCTGTTGGGTGCTAACAGGTTCTAAATGTTTATTTAGCATTGCAAATTCTTGCAGCATTTGGACTACTGGGCTTCTCATGTTAGAGCTGCTGAGATAATGTTGTTCATAGAGACTGTATTGAGACAAAATACTTATATATGTTATTTAGGTGCTGATCAAAGTCATTGAAACCAAATGTTTTGGGAGTTTGTTTAATTCACATGGCATTTTGTTTTTTAGACTTGTGTATTGACTACTTTCTTGCCAACCCTGTTTGGGAGGAAAATCTTACTTAAATATCTTCCAGTGTATTAAAAAAAACACAAGTCAAAACCTCAGACTGCCTACGATGTTAAATATTCAGTATTTGTGCATGTATTTGAATACTTAGATTCAGAACCATTAAAGTTGCATGTGTGTGTAGACACTGTATTTTGTTTCATCAAAATAATGTGACATCAGTTAAAGGCAGTGTGAATCATGACAGACATGGTGCCCTGGTATCTAAGATACGTCAGCGTGCTGATAAGTTACTTGCTTTCCTGCTGTGAGAACTGGTTGCTGTATTTGATTATTTAGCCGAATACAAAATAAATTAAATCTGCAGTGACCTATATTGTGCTGTAGCTAATGACCCAGTTAACCTCTGGTTAATTTTCTGTCTCTTGGTGTCCTGGGAACAGGGACATGTTTATTTCAGTAACCACAAACCTTTAGAAATGTGCCACTGCCATTTATCATTCCAGAGCTCTGTGTTTTAACAGAAATTAGCTAATGGGCCATGGGGGTCTGCAGAAGTTGTAGAATGCCAATGAGGAGCCTTCTTTCACTTTTCCTCCACCCTGATTTACATGACTAAGCTTTTAGCTTTTCTTGATTTTGTTTTTGTTTCTTGAGTATTGATCTGTCTCCTGTAGAGGAAACAAACTATTTGCTTAAAGTGCAGGAGTACATTACTGCTGGCAGCTTCTCAGGGGCTCCTCTCTTTTTCATGCTTTAAATTAAGCTAGAAGCAGTACAGATGTTGGCAGGGAAGTTTGCAACTGATGCCATTCTGTTATTGAATGGCTGTGTTATGCAAATAAATCTGAATATAACCATAAAATAATAATGAACATCTTGTCTAAGGGCAGATCTGAATACCACTTTTCTGATGCAAATGGGATTCTCTGGCACCTGGGTGGGCTCATCCATGAAGTCTATGTTCTTTTTAAGGAAGTGAAGTTATACAACAATCAGCTGAAAAATGCAGAATGATTATTCACACCCATTTGTAGTAGCAGTTCATTCTGTGTCTGTGTGTGTCACAGATCCATTAAGTAATGCATAATCCAAAACAGCCTGAACATAGAACATCGAGTGCTTACAGGATGAGGCCTTGAGAAACAGCTGTTCTAGAGCCAGTCCTTTCTGTGCTGTCCATTCCTTGAAGTTTTTACCACAAATTTCCTTTGGAGATAAAATCCTTACTTATTTTCTGTTTGCCTGTGGCAGCAACAAGAACAGCTAGGAACAACTTACTGAATGCTTTGAAAAAAGCTGATGGAAACACTTCTACAGCAATCCTGAGTCCTTTTTTATCCATATAGAGAGATGCATTTGGCAGGGGAGCGTGGAATTTTGGGTTGTTACAGGACACTTGTTCAGACGCTTGTTTTATTTGGGGACTTTTTATGACAAAGAATCACTTCTTGATGATAATACGTTACAAATATGTAATATCCAGAGGAGCGTGAGAAATTTCTGTGAACAGATTCTTGGGAGTTTGGTCTGTTCAGTCAAGTGGCTTAGAGCACCAAACTGAATAAGAGGAGTCTTTGCTTGGTGTATGCCATGGGTACATTCTGCAATTTTACATGAAATCAGCTACCTGCACCAACTGGGGAGAACTGGCATACCCTTTTATCTGTCCTCATTTCCTTGTTACCTGTAAAACACATTGAACATAACAAAAACATTCCTGAGACAGCACTGTACAGGCAGTATTGCTTACTGTGAAACCACTACCATCCAAACAGGACTTTGTGTATATTCTGCCTGGTGGTTGAACTGATTTTTTTGTCTGTTTTAAGAGCACGTATGTAAACGATCCACCACATTGTATCCTACTGGGCACTGCTGCTCTTCTCCTTTTCATAAAGTTGAAAAAGAGTGAATCTGTAGAAATAATACTGAAGTTTTGGTTTGTTATGTGGTTACAATGTGGCTTTGTGCCTAAACATAAATGATGAAAATGTGTCCTGTATTTTCCATGGGTTTGTTTTGTTTTTCTTATGGCAGCAGAAGACATAGAATATCATCCTCTGTCTTATTTTAGTTTTCTTGAAAATTCAGTCAAAACAAAAGGAATTTTAAGTTGTGAGATATTAAATCACTCTGTCTTTACTGACTGGAGCATCTTGAAAATGAGAACTTTTTCTGTCAGTCATCCGAGAGTACAGGGATTTCAATGTATAAAGGCAGTTAAAGTGCCCCACAGCTTAGTCCCTGGTCTTTTCTTTTTATTAGCTTATTCTGTCAGGGTCTGTTAGTTTTGGTATTGTTAGCTGTTTAACAGGATTTCAGAGTTGGTGGTGGTCTCCATGGGTCCTTTGCCTATTTCAACTCTGAGTATTCCTATTGCTAGAGGAAAAAACCAGCTGTGACTGACAAGATTGGAATGACACACAGAGTAATTACCTTATTCATAAATTCATAAGGGACTTGCTTCTCTTGGTTAGTGGATGAAAAGAACCAGATCGCAGACTTTTGAAAGAGTTGTGAGCATGCTTTTTATATGTTTCGAGACCTAAGATCAGTGATATCTCTTGTGATAAAAAAGAAATCAATGAGAGAAGTTATTCCTGTATAGATATATCTGATGTTTCTATTCATTTGTACAAATTTGCAGTTGCTGCTATTAAACCAAGAAGAGCTTTTTCAGATAGAAAGCTGAACGTGAATTCCTTCAAGACCAGGTAAGAAAAATATACTGAGTTTACTATACTGTGTTCTGGATAGTGTTCTCATGTGATATGTGTTCGGGTTAAGTTTTGTGAGTAAAAATAACTTTGCCGTCTTGTTGATGGGGCAATCTGACGTCGTGCATTCATTTATCACAAGTAATTTCAGAGTACCTCACAATGCAATGAACTGTGATTAACTTTTTAAGATGAAGATAGGGAAGCATCAGAATGACAGACAAAGGAAAAAGTTAAAACATTTCTGAAATAGGATTGCAGAAAGAAATTTCAGAAATTCTCTTCACTGAATATGGCTCTCATTGCATGTGCATTTGCAAAAAAGGAAAAGATTTTTTAAAATATTTTGAATTATCACCAAAGATTTCATATACTACTTAATGAATATCATAATAAATAATACCTCTGGAATGCTTCTGTTTATAGAAAAGAAATTACCTCCGTAATGGTTCTTAATTTCAATTACTTAACTGAACTTATCAGAGATTCCATTCTTGTTTGATTTCTTTCTTCAGTGCACTTTGACACTTGCAGGAAGGTTAACTGCCACTGCCTACATTGTGGGCACTTGAAGACACTTTAGATACTACCACTGTTTGTCTCAAAGGACTGAAAATACTTTTCATAAATATTCTATAATATAGAAATGGTATGAAGAAGCTCATCTCCTATATTTGTACTTGAAAATAGTTCTAAGTGTAAACACTAATGGAAAAACCAGTATGCTGACACTAGATTTGTATTTGAAAAGCAAATATGTAAAAAATAGAGTTGGATTTTGATCTTTTAAACATGACTGTAAGTTATCTGTTAATGACATTTGTGAATCTAGTTGTTTAGCCTAACAGATATAATTTCAAAAACCTTCTTCTCAAAAGTTAAAATGTGAATTGCCATAAAGCTTTAGCGGTAAGGACTACAGGAAATTAGTGCTGGCTGATTCCATTACTGTGCCCAAGATCTGAATACATGTTAAATGTATTGCAATCTATCCTGTATGAGTTCGTTTTTAAACAATATACCTAAAACATCTGAAACAAAGTACCAAGATTTTAATTATCTGCCTCTTTTTCTCTTTTCTTCTCTTGGTGCTTCCTAATTGTTGTGAGGACAACAATTCATTTGCCAACATTCAACACAGAGCGCAGAATTTAAGTAACTTCTTCAATCCACTTTTCTTCCAGGCTGTATTTAACAAGATGTTGTGATCTCCCCAGGTACTGCAGATGCTCAAGACCGATAAAAGAAACTTCCCTTATACCACAGTCTTTTCCTAAACCAAATGCAATGCTAAAGCCTTAATGAGAATGTTTTTAGAAAGAATAAAGCACGGCTGTGTTGAATTTTATTGAATTAGTTTTCATCATTTCAGCTCTTGAATATATGTAGAATAATTAGGATTTTTTTTTTTTTTTTACCATCCAATGGCCTTGAAGCCTGCAAATTAAACCCAACTGGCTGAGTAAAACTGCAGTTGGAAAGTTTTCTGTACGGAAAAATATTCTTGATTTAGAAGGTGAGAGGCAGCTGTTAAACCTATGAGTATAATACCAAAATGAATCTCTGTATGCCAGGACAAGAATAGAATATGGCGTTAATTTGGAGTCAAGTGACTTCAGTACACTTGCACTGGGATAATTCAATAGGAAAAGAAACGGCACTTACTCTTCCCTCTTTAGATCATTTCTCTTTGAAGATGCCTTCTTTACCATTCAGGAAAAAAGTTGGCATTTAGCAGATCTACTCTGTTGTATTTCTTATTGACTGGTTATACCACAAGTAAGCTTCCTCCTATATGTGTTTGTGGAGGTCTTTTGAAGTTTTGTTCACATTTTTTAAAGCTCAAGACTGATAATGAAGGGAAAGGCAACTTTTTTTAAAAAAATCTGCTTATGGATCTTGAATCATCTGCTAAGTGTGACTATGCTATACACCCAGCCACGTGGCTCTGTAGGAGATAGACTGAGGGATCTCTGCTCATGCATTGTGTGGCCTCTGAAAGCTTCTGGGTAGATGGAGGTGCACTGCTGTCCTGCTGCTGCACAGGCACGTGGCTTCCTTTGCTCTGAGATGCTGTGTATCAGATGCAGCTGGTGAATTTTCTGAACAGAATAGGAGAGTCTGATGGACTGTAAATGTGATGTCTGGGAAGCCTTTTCATTTAGCTGTGTGGTCAGAGTGGGGATGCCTTACAGAGCCACAAGTGATTGTATGCCTATGTGCTTGCCATTTAACTGTGGCTTGCCTAGAGGAGCAAGTAGCCTTGTCAGCCTTTCAGTGCTGCTCTAGCATAGACCCAAAGGATCCATGTGTTTCAGTGTGATAAGCGTTACAGAAATTTGGAATTCATTACTTTGAGTTTTTTGTGAAATGTCTTTAAATGCATGCACAAAACCTATAAACAATTTAGATGCAAATGTTGGTTATTTGCTTGCACATTGAACTTTAACTCTTTCTCCTTTATTCTGCATCTTTTTTTCATGTTGACTACAAGCAGAACTCAAAGAGGTTTCCAGAATTTTATTACAATGTAAAATGAGAAACGTTTTTAAACTTGCAGCATTAGGGAACTTCTCTGGTGCTTACTTCAGGTAAGACCTTGCCTTGCCTAAGGTATGAGATAACACAGATATAGAGGGAAAAGCTACATGTTCAATATAAATGTAAAAAAGCTTTAGATGCTGCAGATTATCAATTACTTTGCATGAATAATTATAGCATCTTGCAAATATGTAGGATTTGGCTCTGACCGAAATTGCAAATTATTTATAATAGCACTGCATTCAGATTAAGTTTCAGGACAATCTTTCCCTAGTCACGAATGTCACACTCTAGGGATGAAACCATAGAAAGTTTATACCATGTAAAGCTTGTTGTAATAATCGCTTCTTCGAGCTTTAGAATATTTTGAGGAACGATTGCTTTTTGATAAGGAAATAGTACATAATGATGGTGTATAATGACTTTGAAGTGCATATTGTCGTTTGTTAGATGTTTTGTTTTATAATTGTAGTATCCACGACAATTTAGAGAATGTTGAGAGAGTGAGAACCAAAACATTATTCTAACAATGTAAGTTGTGTTTACTGTCATGGCTATGCATGGAAATAGCTGTTAAAGAAACTTACTAATGCCTGCTTTATCTTTATTTGGAAAATAAAATTTGATTTTGCAACATCATTTTATATGTAACAGGAAAAGAAAATAAAATGAGTTGAGCAGTTTATAAAAACTTACATCAATTTTTTATGTGTAATACTTTTATGTAATTGTTATGTGCGCCTCCAGCATCTTTTTTTTTTGAGAAGAAGATTCTTGGTGATAGAACACCTGATCCTGAACCCAGAAAGTTGGTAAGGGCTATCCTTGTGTAGTTAGCAGCCATGCAGCAGAGAGGGAGAATGCAAACCATGTACCTGGTATGTGAGAGAATGGCAGAATTGGACAGAAAACTTGTTAAACGTTTGCCACATCAGGTGTGTGTTAGGGGGTATATTTGGCACCTCACATAACCCTTCATACACAGCAACTCTTGCCCTCTTCCCATTCCCCATCCACAAGGTCTTGCTTTTATTTTGGTAAGACTGACTTTGAAGTGAATACAACATGAAGTCAGTATGTTACAATGTGCGGGGGTAGGAAAAATGCTTTCTGGGAAGCTCAAAAAGTGATGAAGCCTGTGAGACCTGATATGTTCTGTTTGGGTAACTGTGGAGAACAGTGTCAGTCCAACACTGACCCTGTTCACACACTTTGAACTGGGTTGATACCCAATATTTGTCTAATGCAGCTAGCAAAAAAAAAAAATTAGTTTTGTGCTGCAATATAGAAGTTTTACTAAATTTAAATCTTTGGGAAAACCCCCAGTATTTTCTTTATTGTGAAGTATAAATCTGTAATTAAAAATAGTTGGAAAAAAAGAAAATATTGGCTCCTGGAAGACTGGGTTCATACTTGGTTGTGGTGAACAGAAGTAATAGATTTCACTCTATTTACTCTAAATCAGCTGGAAACTTGACAGTAACTTCAGCTCTCACTTAAATGAGTTGTAGAACCATGGATATCTTTTCTGATGCAGCTTATGGCTGATAAATTTTTATGTTACTTCTGTAAGCAGATGTTAGATGGAAAAGGATCTTACAGGAAACTAGATGTTGAAGTAGATCCATTCATAATACAAACAGGCATATATATGACTTGTCTATGAAATAATATTTCTTAGTCCATCTTTTTTTACTTGCTTGGATTTTAAATGAAGGGGGGAAAAGGGTGTTTTTTATGTAGTTTGGTGGTTTTTTGTTTTTTTTTTTTAATTTGCCTAGTCTGAGCACTGAATGTTAAGAAGCAGTGAGAAGTCTGAGATGGAGGAAATATATATAGGACTTATATAGGACTTTGAGACAATGTCCTTGCTATTTATTATTTTGCTGATACTACTTGAAATATGTGTGTTAGGTTGTGGGTTTTTCTTGTTTTTGTTTGGTTGTTGTTTTTTTTTTAATACCAACTGTTAACTAATCCCTCCATGTATAATAACAGATGTGTTTTCATTCTATGCTTATTGCTGGGTAGATCACTTTGAATTTTAGTACTTAAACTGTGTCAAGATTGCTTTTCTGCCTTTTGATCAAGCATTCCTGTTCATTAGAAATACGAAATATCACACACTCTCATGGTAAACTTAGAAACATGCTTCAACTCTTTGTCTCCTAGTATAGGTTATACCTACACATACTTGGATAAAAAACAAAGATGAAACAGCTCAGAGAAATGACAGAGAGGAATACAACTTGTTATGTGTGAAAATACTTTAATACTGTAATATACTTTAATAATGTTACATGTGGCCAGGCAGATGTCTGACAGAGGGTACGGTTGCACACACTGTATTGGGCTATGTCATACATGGGACACAATAGATGAGTTGTATTTGGGTTTTGTTATTTATTTATTATTTTGTATCATCTCTCTTAAACCTCCTTTTTAAAAATGCTGGTGTTGCAGATGCACACTATATGCATGATAGTGCTGCAGTTTAAACTGTCCAAAATATGAATATGCTTTTAAGACAATTCTTCTTAAATCTGTTACTATAAATGGATGAAGCAGCAACATTTTTATGCAGGCATGAATGCCATCCTAAATTGATATATTCTGCAGATGATATTACCTTCTTTATATCTCACAATGCAGTAGACATTTTGATTGCTGGATGTGAAATCGTCTTGCAAAGTTGCCATGAATGGGACTGAGTTTGTGACAGTTATTCCTACATGAGTCTGTGCTGACCACAAAGTTCACCAAGTTGTGCTTGCTTCCCTGAAACATAGCTGGAAGGTTGTGAGTCTTCAGCAGTAGCTGTGATTTCAGGTTTGTGTTGCCAATGTAGCCCTCAACGAAAAAGAGAAAATGTTTCTATTTTAATGTCTCTCTGTCAACCAGAGATTTATTTTTACTTGTTTCATCTCATCAGGCTGTAACAGTTTCAGTTTGGCTTTGTGCACATGGTGTATTCAGAATGACTGTAGGGAAATACAGAGCGGCTATTCTTCTGTAAGAAGCTATGGCATGCTGGTTTCCACTTTGAACTAAATTCTAAAGAGGAGCAGTATTTGTTTCTTGGTAGAAGCTGAAGCTAATTCCATCTGCAAATGTGTGATGCAGTCTTACAGTTGAGGAAGCTGCAGTGACAGGTCTGTGCCAGAATTCTGTCATTTATAATGCTAATTCTTCATGTTTCTCCAGACATGTCCTCTAATATGTGTGGTGTATGATCAATTATGAGTCTGAATGAACTATGTTTCAAATTTAAGGTGTACTTAATTACTTGTGTAAAAATGTAAGAGTTTGAAGAAGCTGCCTCCTTCAGACCGCTTCCAAATTTCTTTTAAACATTCTTGTAATGTTAGAGCAGTTGTTTGAATAATGGTAGCAATTGAAAGCTTTGCTTAGAAAAAAGGTGCAGCAGATTATGCTTTGTGTAGATTTACATGCACGTGCTTGTTCTGTTGTGCAGTACATATCTATAACAACAACAAGCTTTGGGTGATTTCATGGTAAACTGAAATCTTCTGTTGTCTCTTGTGGTTCTGCTTCTGTCACAGAATAATGTAGGCTGGAGGGGACCTGTGGAAGTAATTTAGTTGAATTCCTTCTAAGCAGGAGAGTACTTAAAAATTAAATTGCAGTTTATTTCTGCTGTCCCTTGCTTAAATATGAACTGTCTCCTTCCAAGTGAGGTGTGGCTGAAGTAGTATTATGTCTGACCTACTAATTCTGTCCAGTCAGCCTCTGGTATGGAGATGGGTATCTCTGATGTCTCTGCTAATGGAGAGTGCAACAGGGATACCAAATTTCAGTGAGGAGATGTCTTTATTACATTAAGTTGGAGAAGTTATTCCGGAAAACCTGGAGTAGTTCTTGAATAGCTCAGCTTTCCTTATGACAAGTCTAGAATGTGCCACAAATATCATCCACTCATCAAAGCATGTGCCACAGATAATGAGGAGACAGTGAGGCTCATATGGAGATCTCTGCTGTTACAGCTGATTTGATTTTATGATATTATTGTGTTGTTCCTCTAGCAGAGAATGGCCTGACATAGGATGGAGGCAGTTACTGAACCTGAAAAGAGCCAGGAACCTGAACTGAAAATGCAGTGTAGGATTGCACCCCGGAAAACTAGGGTACTGTGACCTATTTGGTTTGGTGTGACTGGATGCTAGTTATTTTTTACATGAGGGGATCAAACTCAGTCCTTCTCTCATCTGTAAATGGAAGGAAGATGCTTAAGATGATTATGGCTGTCTGAATCACTGGTAATGACTAGACTAGAGTTACCCAAAGGCTGCAGATTATAGTAGTGATTTTTTCCCTGCTTGAATTTACGTGCTGCTTCATTAATAGCTTCCATTCTCCTCCACCAGCATTGGCTTCAGCTCTTGCTGGGTTCAGCAAGTTATGCTTGTTGGAACTTTATTTTTTACTTCTCTAATTTAGCCATCAAACATAGTTTATCCTGGTGGCTAGAAAGGAGTTATAGCTGAAATTGTTGGAAAGGATGGTAGTAGAGTAGAGGAGACCGGACTGTCTCTTCTGTTCACTTATGTGCGTAGAACGGAGTGTGGTGGTTGGTTGGTACGAAGGTAGGAGCGAGGAACTTTGCATTGGGTTTTGGATTTATTTTATTGTTCAAATTCAAATAAAATGGGTATTTTTGATGGTAATAATAAAAATTAAAGACTATAAACAGTCAGTTCTGCCTGCTATTAGTATTTTTGAAGATAAATGTCTTTTTTATTCCCCTTTTAATTATTTTCTGTGTTCTGTTACAGTTCCTTGCTACTGCCATTAGTTTAGAAAGTAGCTGCCTTTCACTGACAGTGTGTTGCAGACAGTACTGTATTCCATGTGGTCCACAAAGTGTTTACAAAAATATCACTGGTAGAAGATTTCACTTGTCTTGTTTTCTTCAAATGTTATATTTTCTAGGCCATAGAATGAAATAGTTATGTAAATAATTTAGCATCAAGCTTTTGGGAGCTCTACATTGGATCTTATAATGTAAGCACTTTCCAGTTTAATCTAAGACTTCAGAATAACAAATTAATGAAAAATAGCAGAGGCTTCCTATAGAAGAATATCTGTAACTGGTTTTCTATTTTGGAAGAAAAATATCTTTTCAAGTTGGAACAACAGTTGTTACAACTAGTGGAAAATACAGTAGATAGTTATTAATGCCCAATGATAGAATAATGCTGACATTTTCCCCCCAAGGACACCTTTTGTCTTAAAGGATTTTCACAATAAAAATACCACACTCTGTAATACACATTTATATAAAAATCAATGTGTAAGACGTGGTTAAAAGGCGAGTACAGTGGGTATTTGAACATTAGTTTTTATTGACACTGTTCCTGTACTCTGTACACATCGAGGCAATTAATGGCAGTGTTGCAGTCCTTCAAGAAATATTAATTATCCTTGCTAATTCCCAGCTCTCGTGCTTCCTTAACCCTGTTTTCTGATAGCCCAGCAGGTTTGGAGAGCTGGTGTTTGTTTATACAGAATATTTCATTGCTTTGGGGGGGGATGTGAGCATTTAAAAATTCAGCATGCTGTTTCAGGTCACTTACAGCTTAAGCAGCTCTTTCGTTTTGAATGATTTATTTAACTGGGTTCTCATTGAGACATTAGCAGTTTGCAGAGACTGTAACTGTGTGAAGAAAAGATCCCAATTTGTCAGCTTGGGGGAAGGGGGGTTTTGTAGTCAGAAAGAAAAAAGCCTTAGTTCATTTTGTGGGTTTGACATGTTGGCTATCCCCAGATACAGTTCAGAAGGAGAAGTGGCTATTTGCCGTGCATTAGTTATTAGAGACTGAAAAGTGGAGAAGGGGGACTGGGGGAGTGGTGAGTGTGTGAGGTGGAAGGAAGGTAGCAGAGATTGAATTAGGATATTCTGAAAGACATGAGAGAAGGTACATCTCTGCACATTTTATCCCTTAGAGGGAAAGCTAGAGTCATCAGAACTATGAGCAGATAGGAAAATGAAGCTGAGGTTTCCCCCAGATTGAGAATAAGATACAGTACGTGAAGTTAAAAAGAAATAACTGCAGTGCTAAGTAAGACACGAGTGTAAAGTATGTACCTCTTAACTGACTCGTCTGCTGTGACTGTTCACAACAGTAGGAAGTTTGTCAGGTATGGCACAAAAAAATAATTCAAAATTAATTTAAGAGTAATGCTGAAGTCATTAGATGCAAACTTCATCTGCAGGTGTAAATTGATAATTTCTAGAAATCAAGAAGAATGATGGATGCCACCTGCTTAAGCTGCCATGCTTTGGCTGAACATATATTATCAGGGTGATAAAGGATTTCACCTTTTTCTGTTTATTGTGCCTGTAAATTCATGGAGTGTTTTAGATGAGTTCTGAGGATAGCATGCAAGAATAGAGTTCACTATAGATTAGTTTAAAATGTGTACTGTTTCAAAAATTCTTCAGTGGGTTCTTGGAAATTGAATGATGATATATGCATTGCTAGCCACAGCAAATTTTGCTTTCTAGTTTATCTTTCATTTAGTCATCTTGTCTATAGAAAAACAACACTGTGTCTAAAGAGAAAGGATCAGTTAAAGATGAGTGGGACAAATTGCACAGTCTGTGACACTTGTAGAGATAAATTTATTTGATTGCTTAACCAGGGGCACATTTGTTGTGCAAGAATTATGCTTATTACTGTGCTTGAGGGCAGTCTCTTTAATGTTTCTCCCTCCTGTGAATTACAGTACTTCTATCAATAGCAGAAATAGCGAATTACGTCCAGGATCTTTAGTCTCACTCAGTACATCATTGAACCCAGGGAGGGATGACTAGTCTTAAAGTTATCTGCAATAGTGTCCTGGTGAACTCCAGGTGAGAGTAAGTTAAATCCAGTGTATGTGTTTGTCTACAGAGTTAGCAAGCAAGTTAGCCACTGACATCTTTTTTCATGGATTTCTGACTTTTTTGGTATTCAGCCATTCATCTGACCTTTCATCCTCCATGAAAGGGGAAATATGATTTGGTCCAAAACTGACATTTGTAATACATCTTTAATGCATTTTATGCACTTGAGAAGAGAAAGTGTTCTAGTACAGTGTGAAGTTCTGCTGGGTAAATTGAATGGATTGTACTGTGCATAGTTAAAAGCACACACAGTTGTAGGCTCTCTTGATGTTTTTGTGTGGATGGGACAGAGATGAATGGGGCCAATGTGCTTGAGAAAAATTATTAGGGAGGCTAGGATGTGATGTTCTAGGCCAGAAAGGTGCTTGACTTTGGAAGGAGGCAGAGACAACTGGCACAAGGAGCTTTATGGTTTTGATGAAGTGGCTTGAAATTAAGAAGAGATGACAGTTAAAACAGAGGGATTGAACTTTACAGGGCTATGGATCAATGTAACCTGTACTGAGCGAAACACTGGAATATGATTTGTGAAGTATCCCTAATGCTGGCAAGGGGATGAACTGAATAATAATCTAATATGGGACACAGTTCATCGTTATACCCTTCATTTTCAGCTGTCTGTGGAGCTGAAGAGAGATTACTGATAAACACTTTTTCTTTCTGCTTTATTTGCTTTGTGCCAATGAACTTTGCTAACATGTTATAATAAAAAGCTGATCTTATGCAATGCTCAGGCTTTAGGCCTGAGTGTTTATGCTGCCTTCTAATACTATCTCAGAGATAGTGTTCTTGTATTTCTGAGAATATCTATGTAGAAGTATAGGCCTCGTTGAAGAAGTGTGTAACCTCTATATTTTCTAATTTTAGGTGGATTTTTCCTTTTCACGGCCTCTGAGTATCTTCATAAAGCACTACAAAGCTATAATTAATAGTCAAAGCCCTACTGGTGATGTCCACACTATTCCAGAACATAAAAATTATCTGTTTATTGCCTGTAATATCATGACTTGTTTCCTTGAACAGTAATTGATGTCAATTATAGATGATGTCTGTAAACTTGAAATTATGTTGTTTATCTGCTAAGGACCTTGAGAGTGTGATCTTCTAACTCAGCTACAGTAGTATAGATTCCATCTGTAGTGCAAAAATTGTCTAGGGACATAAATTACAGCAATTAAAATTAGCTAGAGGAGAGAGGATGATGTATTATTAATCAGCATAGTCATTAAAGGGTTGAAAAGAACCTAAAAGAGATACAATGTCAGTACGCAAGCACTAAAAGTGACAGGCAGTGTGCAAAGACCAGTGATTGTATTCAAAGCCTAAGGCCATTAAGACACAGGCAATTATGTGGAATTTTATGACTGTGGAGTAAGATCACTCCAACATACTAACAATATGATGAAATGGAAATTTTTTAAGAATGGTGCTGTTCAGATGCCTACTCTGAAGACTGCAATAGTAGTGCAATTAATTTCTACCTGAAGAATGTGCAGCACTTTATTTTAAAGAAATTGAACACAACAAAGAATTGCAAGGAAAACCCATCTGTAATTTGGTAAATAATGTTTTTCAGCTTTAAATATAATGATCTGAGCTCATATAAAGAAGATTAAACCCTGGTACACTTGAGAATGAAAATTTAATTAGGAGTGTCTTTATACCTCAGAAACAAGGTCTTGCCTGTGTCATACTGAGAAATAAAGCAGTGTGAGTAAGAGGCTCATGGTAATGTTGCTGTATATCAGCTACTTAATTTTTCATAAAACTTCTTGTCAGTGAGTTTCAGTGATTTACCTACCTCAGCTAATTTGCTTTATTGGAAATAATGCTTGTTTTGTAAAATTGTTCACTTGTAGTGCTATGAATGAGGGGGGAAATGGGGAAAGGATCTGTTTTTCATGAGAGAACAGTTTTAATAATTGATTTGCAAAACAAAGTAGGCTTCAAATACTGGAGGTGTTAGGACAGTAGTTTACTTGTTTTGACAACTAATAGGACAATGTATGTCTGCTGACTGCTGAGTGGAGAGTTAAAACTCCAAAGCAAACCTCTCAAATTTTCCTCATCTAAGGGAACCTTGGGAATTTTTGGCTTTTAAAAACTTGCCAGTGGTTTTCTATTGTACTTGCTAAGAATTCAGATTTCTAATTCGTCTCACTGTCTACTCTGAAGTTTAAACACTGAATGTGATTAGCTTTGCTGAACAGATGTCGAATTGAATGGCCTCTGTTGATTCAGAGAATCTGAGTAGTGTCAGAGTTCAGTTACTATGCTTTCAGGAAGGCCTCCTGTTGCCAAAATGAGCTTTCTTTTCTCTGTTTCCAATTTCTATGCCAGAGTCTGCATCAGCATGCAACTGGACTCAAGAAAAGCATGTATGTATAGTCACTGAAAGAGTGATACAAGTGTACAGCTACATCTTGTCTAAGCCACCAATGCATTGCTTACTCTGCTAGCAAGTTGAGGGGTGCTCCCTGTTTGTAGACAGGTACCTTTTTGCCTGAATTAATATTTTCTACCAGTTCCTTCTGGATACTGAGAAACTGAGAAGCAAATATGCCATGATTCTTGTAGCTGTTGAGCAATGGTTAAAATCTATCATATAACCTCAGAAGACAGCAAGAGTAAGGCCGGCTTTACCTCTGTGTTTCATGTCATAGAAGAGTTTGCTTTTTCCAAGTTTAATGATTCATCACTATCGCTCTGAAATGGCTTTATTATATCCAGCACTTTAATATTTTACCTTTAAATACTTTTCTGTTACATCTTCAAAACTGCATTGGTTTGAATTAACTATTTGGCAGTCAGAGTGGGTATCTTATGATGCAGTGTGCTTTATTATTGGTTTTGTTCTCTTGGGATGTTTCTGTGATTTGGTGCATGATAGAACCAGAAATTGTGGAATTCATGGTCTTTGGGGTCTAAGTAACTAACAAACTTCCACTATTCCATTCCTGTCTTCCATTAATTTTGCTGTTCCTCTTTTCAGACTGTTAGGCTGTGTGACCAACTCATTGCCTGAAGCTGTAATCATGTCAATCATTAGAACTGAAGAATGGCAAATGTTCGTTTCAAGTCATATAAGCAAATAGGTTTGGCTCATATTTTCGAACAATGTTTGATGTCAAAAAAGGAAATATGTGCCCACAAACTCAGCTATGTTCTGCCTTACTCCTTTGGCTCAGATTTCCTGCAATGCAACATAAAATCAATGGTGTGAAACCCAAGCAACCAAATGCTTCATTACTTAAACACTAACATTTAACACAAAATACTAGTCCAAATTAAACTGGTTTTACTGAAATTTACTGCTGCTGATTGGTGTGTGCACTGAGGATTTTGCTTTAATTTGTTTAAATTATGAAATATAACAGGGAGATAATTGCATTGTTTTTACAGTGTAGTTATATTCCACAGCACCTGACTTTGGCACTACTTGGCCACATAGTATCAGAAAAGTAAGTTGTTGTCTTGTGGGGCTGGTTTGTTTGTTTGTTTGTTTGTTGTTAGTGGGGAGCTGAAAATCTTGCACAACCTGAATTGGTAGGATTATTTGTATGAAGACACTTCTATTATAAAAACGAAATATATAAAGCTTACAAATGTGCTATAGTTATTAGTGAGAAATGTTTGTATCATTGATAATCTTTTTTTAACTGGGGTGGGGGCAGAATAAGGAAAAATTATAGAACAATCTGTCTTCTTTCAGTCAGTATTTGGTGAGCAGGAACCTTTTCATCAAGTTTTTTACAGCTGGGGAGCCAGTTCCTACTTCCTTGTCATTTCCTCAAAACTCCTGCATTGGAGTTGGTCGCTGTAACTACGAGGTAGTCTGAGTATCCAGACAAAGTAAAAGACCTCATGAAATGACTAGATTGAAGTAAGGTTGAAAGGTGATGCTAAACTTTTGTGATGCCTGTCAGAAGGGTTGAGTATTGCAGATATGAAGCACCATGTTTCCATCTGAGTAAACAGGAGATCCTACTGCTCAGAATTGCTGTAAATAATGATAATACTAAGGAAGAAAGATATCAGCTAAGGTCTTCGTACTATAAAAAGATAGGTTTCATTTAATGCTATTTGAAACCACAATTCAATGATAACAATTGCAGGGTAGTCTTACAGTTCTCTTGACAACAGACCACAGGAAATAGACCACACATTCTTGTTACAGAGGAAACAGGGATTATCTCCTGTACTTGCATTGCTTACGGTCCCTTATCTTGTAAGAACTTTGGAATGTGTTAGTGTCTCTTTGAGCTTTTTCTGACAGCTTGACATTGTTGAATTTTGAGAAAAGACTATACAGTTGTTTCCTAGGAAAAGGAAAAAAGCCTTTAAGAAGTTTTGGGGGGGGCGGGTGTTAAGATCTTCTCGTGTGGAGCAGGGACTCAGCTTGGCTGAGGATATTGTGGGAGTGGTCTTTCTGATTTAACAATCTTACTCAAGCACAAAAGCTAAAAACAGTGTTGGTTATGTGATCCATGGTTTTGTTTTCATGCCTAGCAGCTTTCTGGGGAGGGGAAAAACAACCCAACACAACAGCCCCATTTTTTTGTAACTTCACTTTCTCTTCTTTTTGCTTTCTGACCAGTTAGTTTTTGCATAATGCTGTCCTTAACAGTGAACCCAGCAAAGCAGAGGTCAGAAGGCTTTTCCACCACTCGTTCTTCTGATCTGGCAAGACACTGAACACCCCCAGAAATATTCTGAAGCATTTATGAAAATATTTTTAATTGTACAATTAAAGTGAGTGGGCTATACATGAATTACAGTGTATGAACAATAGCATTTCCTAGATTTTAATGTTTTCCTTTTCACTTTATATTTTTGCTTTCCTTTTGGATACAAGAGCTTGCAAATCTTACTGATGTTTGAGTAACAACATTGTAATTTTATTGTCTTGTGTTATAGTTACATGAAAAGGTAGCAGAATGTGAGAAACTGGAATTCAGAGAACTTGTATGTATAATGGGACAGGGCTTTGAAAATTTACTAGTAATTTGTGTATATGGTATAGTCTTGAAATATGCAATTTCATATTTCTTCCAAAGGACCCTTTCTTCTTGACAGTATCTTTTTCCAGATGAAAATCTGGCCAGGAGAGTTACCCCGTGCTGTCTTCATGTATGTAGGCTAATGTGTAGGCTTCTTGTGTCATATATCACATTCTAAGAGGTCAACTTCACTTTAATAAACAGTTTATTAATAATCTTCATTCAGTTAATGTAACCAGGGAACAGCACCTTCCCTGCAGTAGTGCCACCTTTCATATCAGAACTACATTACCTGCATTTTTTGTGCCAGATTAAAGTCATGCTGTGGATAATACACCTTGCGTATTCTCATTTAACTTACAAAATAAGTGATACTGGAACGTTTGCAGTGGCCTTTGACAAAATATATTATTTTAATCACCAGCAGGAGATCCTAGAGAGGTCACTGGCATGTGACCTGAGCTACTACTGCATAGTAGCCATAATGTAAACAGTTACTGACAACTAAGTGCTGTAGATGCAGGGTGCATGACAAACTTCTGATGAGAGTTTTACTGGTCCATGTAGTTTGGTCTTGAGAGTGTCTTTCACCAGTGTGTTACTAATATGTGATATGCAGAAAAAATAAGCACATTAATTAAATATATTGCTTGATAAGTTCATTTGATTTCTGCTGGTTCTCATATTCTGCACTGATATTAGTGGGATTAGGGTGGCATAACTTAGGACAAACAGAACAAAACATGATGTCAAGGGTCAGAAAAAAACAATGCTGAGAATTCCAGGAAAGAGCAATAGGAGCTTCAACTCTTTATTTGTAAGTCCACAAATTCTCCCACTTCTAGTCACTATTCTCTAACTGGGTTGTACAAGAACCTGGCAATTTTAACCATCTCTTATGCCTTTTTGGGAGGTGGGTGGAGTGGGGGACTTTCTTCTAAAATATGAAGCCAACGTTACTGCTATTCTTAGGGAATTGATAATGTTTATTATATCTATTGTTTATTGCATAATTTACTAGATATTGTAGATGACATTAAGGGTTTGTGTACACTTTTTAAAGATACAAATGGAGTTCTATGACTTTCTTAAAAATACAATATTTTTTTGGTAAGCAGAGAAGAAGCAGGCTATCAAAATACTACATTTTTTATTGTTCTTGTTACAGTTGCAAGTGGGATGCTGAAGTGGTGCTTCCTCTGAGAAAAAAAGCTTGGTAAGCAACTGCGAATCTACTTGAACCAAATCACATTAACTAATACTTCTGTAACAGAACATGGCTTTGCATTTTTCTTTTTGTGGTACTTTGTAGTTTTAACTTCCTTCGTAATCTTGGTCTCCTCTTTCCTAGCAACATGTTTTGCAAGGCAAAGATTGTACTCTGTGGTCTCATGAGGTTATCCGCTACAATTTTCATTTATTACATTTTGCTTTCTTAGTTGACTCTTAATTTCATTTTATCATAATTTGGCATGTTGTTTAGTTGCTGTTTTCCTGAGGTCTGCAGCTCCGCTGCCCTCATCATGTCACTTTTGATTAAGCAACTGCAAAGCCCTTTACCCAGCTTCTAAAGGGTAAAAGTCAAAAATCAATAATTTGAGTCAAAATCCCAGTCCTCCCAAAATGCAGTAGCAGTGAGAAGTGAATGAATGATTAAACATGATTAATAACAGTGTAATGGAAGATGCAAAGTAGGGAAAAGTGCTCACTTCAGCCTAAACTCAGAGATTTATTGCAGAGTAGTGCAAATAATGGCATCATCAATCTTCCAAGACTGAAAAAAGGCATCTTCTGCAGCCATTTTAAAATGCAGTGGAGTAAATCTTGCATCTTCATCATTGTCTCTTGTGGCCCAGGAGTATTATTATATGTAATTATAAAAGTGTATTTATTCTGAGTATGAAATACATGCTTCATGAAGAAACAGCTATGTAAACTTGGTAGCTAAAATTGTTTGCTGCTTGTACAGTTTAAAGTTGTCAAGACTGGCAGAGAAAACAAAACAGCCAGTATTGTTGATTACGGTGAATGTGTGTACAAAGATAGAAGTGTTCATGTGGTTTTGTAGGATGGTAATTACAGTTACTAAAACAGGGGATAAAGGAAAGTTGCTAAAGGAGTGAAAAGAGAATCTTGCCAAGAACATAAGGCAAAGAAGATAATTTAAAAGCTAGAGCTCTTATGGCGTAATGGAAAAAAATGTAATGACATATGCTCGACAATGGCTAGTGTTATGGAGAGCAGAGAGGATTAGCTAGAGACAGGACCAGTTTCCTTACCTTGCTCACCAAAGATGAAAATACACAGAAATGGAGAGGAATCAGTATTACATAACAGGAAAAGTTTTCTTAGCTGTTTGTAGCTGAGAGTTAAGTTGTCCATGTCAGAGAAGAAAACCTTCCAGGCCAGTCCATCTTCTGCAGGAAGCAGTGCTACAGATTTCAGTTGAAATTCTATATTTTAGGAGTTCTGAATTTGCATTCCGGAGAAGAGTAATATCTAAGGTATCTCAAAGCTCTTCCTGCAAGCAAAATATGTCTGCATTTCTAAAGGTGTGTGGCTGGGAGCAATCTCAGAGAAGCATAGAAATCTCTTCCTGGGGCAGATATAATAGCAGGGAGTCCTGAAGGACTGCGTGTTACAGCACAGAGCAACATCTCCATAAATGTGAGGCTACAGCTTCCTGTTTCTGTAATGAAACCTTTTTTGGCAAACCAAAGGTGTAGAAAGGCTACTCATTCAGTAGGAGAAATAGAGCAGTGGTGAAGTCTGTTTTTTTCTTTCTATCTTCGAATAAGCTAAAGCTTGTGGTTAGGACTTGTTCTGTCTTCAGCATGAGAAGTCTTAGGTAACTTCAACTATTTTGAGTTCAAGAACTCATCATTATCTTAGTTTTCAGTACCACCTTCTTGCACAGTTACATTCTCGATGGCTAAATTCATCCTATGGCTTTTAATGGATGTCGTCACTGTTCTGGATTTTATTCTCTCTATCATGTCTCATGTGTGCTTCCTCGCTTCTTCCCTATCAAAAAA
>VWYO01019094.1:310340-433319 GCA_013400275.1 Rhadina sibilatrix
AAAAAAAAAAAAAAAAAAAATCCCTTTAACTTTGAAATCTCTTTGTGCCTTATGTTTCACATAACTCATTAGCTCTTCAAAGAAATTCCTGCTCTGGTCTATTCTTCTCTTGTATTCTCCTTATCTCCTTGGACCTACTTATCTTACACAGATGCATATCTTTCCTAGATATATGGAGTCCACTTATCTTACACAAATATCTTCTGGAAGATCTGTGTCTTCTTTGTGGAACTTTGATCTAGTGATTCTGATACTTAATTCGCTTTCACAGTGAGGTCAGGAAGCTGCAGTGATCTTGGAACCCTAGATCCATTGCCCACTGACATCTCAGCATTCTTACAGTGATTCTTATTACATATACTGTTAGTTTGCTGTGGGGTTCTGGTACTGATCTTTCAATTGCATTAAAATCAGCTATTTTAATTTCAACCCTTTTCCCTGGAAGAACACAAATAGTATCCTGAGGTGTTTTCCAATTACTTCAAGTAATTAATTCACCCTTTTTTCTTTAACATTCTTGGCTGAACTCTGGTGCAAGAAATAAAAAGCTTTCTGAAAGAGCAAAAGCACTTTCAAGAAGAGTATTCTACCAGTAAAGAGGAGGAGGATGGCACAAACAAAGGCTGTGATTGACTTAGTAGCCAATTCTGCTGAGTAGTAGGGTGGTATTCATGTTCCTGGGCAGTTCATTATGTTTGATATGATCAGTCAGGTTGCATCATTAAACTCTGAGGCCCATTTGAATGGGAACTGCACTGTATTAAATTTTATTGCATGCAGTTCTTGTTGACTTTCATTCTGGGCCTGCTTCTCTCTTCTCTCCTGGCTTTTATTGCCTTTTGGAGCTGTTTAAAGGAAGGAATCTATACAAATGGGTTTATTGTTATTTACTGTCTATACAGACAATTCATATTCATTTGATCCATCTAAATTATTCCTGTATTTCTGCCAGTCTGGAATGTAGTCAGACAAAATATACTCTGTCAGACACATTCATAGGTTCACCTTTTCTCAGTCAGTGAACTAACAGCAGCAGTACTCTCCATGTAAGATTTTGGGACTGTGACCTAGGCTGCAGCTCAAGCCGTTTTCTGCCTCCAGCAATGGAATATATTGCCTGCTGAACTCTTCTCAATCATTTTGTCTTTTAACCTTTTTTCATTTTAGTGAGTATTGACTTCTTGTGTAAGCTTCCACCTTTTCTTCTCAGATGAAAAGGAACTAGATAGCTCTTGTTTGCCATTCTATTTGGTACATCATCTATGTGCTTCACTGCAGCAGTACAGAAGATAACAAAGCATGGAGCTAAGTCAGAGGGCTCTGGGCACTTAGGGATGGACTTCTAAGTTGGGCATATGGAATTTGTCCTGAGAGCTGCTGCTCTAGTCTGTGAGGCTCAACCTCTCTGTGAAAAATAATCTCTTAAAGTCCTGTGGAAATATACTCAGGTATTCTCATGTCAGACACTCCTGTTTGGCACAGAAAGTAGTGAATGTACTTTCGGACTCTCAAAGAATTCTCAAGAATTACCACTGGAGTCAGTCATGAGAGTGATGAGCATACTAATAATATAAAGTGAACTGAAGTACAAATAAGGAGGTTGCATTGCCAGACATCAAGAGTGTTCAACTACAGGTTCGGGACCTAAAAAAAGCTACATAAATTTGCAGACTGTTTTGTGTGTCTGCTTACTACTTCTGAAAAATCAGTCCTCTCTATTTTAGGGGTATAAATGAGACTTACTGTAAGTAAGATACCTTACCTGGAATTTGTTGTTTACTGACAATGCTAGACTTTTGCAGTGATAGAAAAATAAACTGTGCCTCTAGTTATTAATACATTTCTCTCCGAATTCAGGATCAGACATAATTATTGAAATCAGAAATAATAATATTCTAAGCCAGAAGGGCAACCATGATGTTTAATTTTTCCGTCTGAGGGTGGCACCTGAGACACTGGCACAGGGTGCCCAGAGCAGCTGTGGCTGCCCCATCCCTGAAAGTGTCCAAGGCCAGGTTGGACGGGGCTTGGAGCAAGCTGGGATAGTGGAAAGTGTCCCTGCCCATGGCAGGGGATTGAAAGGAATGAACCTTAAGTCCCTTCCAACCCAAACAATTCTGTGGTTTGAAACATGACTGGGTCAGTGGCCATTAATGGTCAAGTGTTGTAGTTATGATCTGTTTTTTTTTTTTTTTCATATGCAGGAATCTTGTGACTACCTTATGGAAGATTGTAAACTCTAAAGGAAGGGGAGTGATGCTAAAGCTCATATGTAGGTTCAATTTTATTTTTAACATTTTGGAAATGAAAGTAAAGTGTTCTTTAGCCAGGGACGTCTCGTTTCTGTTTCAGTGTCTTTTCTGTCTTGAATGAAGTAGAAAGAAATTGGACCGCTTTAGTGTCCCTTAAACATTATATAAATAATCTCTACCCTTGATACCTGGGAGAAAAAAATGAAACAGATTTGTCATTAAAAAACAACTTCTTCAGAATTATAGTAGTTTAAATTTTAAGAACGCACAAGGTATGCATTATATCTTTCAAAAAACTGCATGTTCCCAGTACTGAGAGTAGTGAAGCTATCATAGCACTATCAAAACTGCATATCTACTTGCTGATACATCTCTGTGGTCTCTACAGGAAGCAGCCTGCATATCCAAATGCACCAAATGACCTTAGACAAAGGGAACCAAGAAATCCCCAAGGTCCTTACAGATGATCAGTAAGAAAGATGCCAGTGACTGGTAGGTGAATATTTCTCATGAAGTACCTACTTTATCTCTGATGAATCAGTCCTGACCCTCAAGGGAAATCGACAAAGCACCTTCAAAAGATAAGCCTTAATATAAAAATTCATGACTCTGATAAAAGGTAAAAATGATACTTATTAGACATACTGGTTTTAAAGGTATTTTAATTTTCTTAACCACTCTTCTCATTTCTCCCATCTCAGTAACAAGTCTGTGTCTTTCAGCAGATGAGTTATTACCTTATTTAAACAATCCAAACTGTCTCCTTTTCCTTTGTTAGCACTCCTTCCTGTATCAGAGATACGAACTACTTTTCTTTCACACAGCTTGATTAACACATTAGTTAAATTCAGAACAGCTTGACTTTGAAGATAGCTGCTTCTGTTTCAGATCTGAAGAAGTGTTTGATATGCCTGAGGCTGTGTCTGTTCATTCTGATCTGTAGCAGTTGATCTAATAACAGGTATCACATCCCACTGTAAGCTTTGCCTCACTTGGGCTATTGAGGCAAGAGAACAAGAAAATTACTTTCTGCATGTACAAAATGCAGGCAGCTGTGTAATTTTCTCTGCAAATCTTTCTTGCAATTGTCCATTTGACGTCCAGTTTAGAATATATCAATATTCATTCATATACATATATATATTACTATTTAAAGTATTTGAGGTAGAGGGGGAGAACTGCTGAACAGTGGTAATTAGAAGACAATGAAAAGCAAAGTAAACTCAGCTTTCCTAATGGAGGTAAAGTCCAGGTGCATCCCTTTGGACTTCGTGCCTGCAGGATAGGTTTTGTAAGTGCTTCTGCAGTAGGTGCACCAAGTTTACCTGAAAGACTGCAAACAAAACCTTTCTAGGGCAGAAAGTGCATAAGATAGATTGCATACCTGTGCCATGTGTGAAATGTGCAGAGGCAGGACGTGGAGGTGTCTGTTCGGGGTGCTAGCACTGCTGGAGATAGCTGGAGCCAGTGTGGCGGTGCGAGGAGACCCTTGGGTGACGGTCCCTGCCCGCTCTTTCCCACAGGAGAGACTGGAGCTTGGCGTGCTGAGGCCTGCTGTTCTAGCCATCCACTTCAGCAGTTGATTATACATTTTTACTGCTTTAATACTTAAAAATCGGAGAATAGTTGTTTCTAGATAGACATAGGGTATTTTATCATTACATACTTCACTATTTTCTTGAGAAATGTTATTTAGGTAAGGGAGTCACTGTTGTCTTCCTTAGGAGAATCTTTAGTAAAAAATAATATAGTAGTCTTTCACATTTTGCATTACATTCCAAATTGGGCTGAGAGTGCAGCTAATCATCAATTAAACAACGTGTTCAGTTGATGATTGGTATCCATAAAACATCCAGGTATTGGAACAGGAGGCAGCCTGAGCACTGTAGTACAAGCTGTTGAAAGCCTACGCAGGAAAATAGGATCAGGATGTAAAAAAGAAAAATATGAATACTTCATAAAAAGGAAAATTCTTTATTAAAATAGTAAATTATTACTGACTTACAGGCACCTATTTTAAGGATCACTTATAAATGGGGTAAAAGGAGGCTGCTCTTTTTCCTTTTATGGGCTGTGTGACCAGCAGTACATTGAGTTAACATTCTTCATCCTTCAGATACATCCTTGAGCCTTATTAGTAGTATTAATACTCAAGTAGGACACAAATACCAATTTTTTATGTGAGCTTCAGGATTCTGCTAGTGTTTTCTTATGAATTTCTCTTTGGCATTGTAGGAAGGATTTGTTTGGAGTTTGTTGTCCAGGTAGATGAGCTGTCACTTTTGTCATTGCACTAGGGTGTTACATTTATTGCTGTTACAACCTCCTCATTCTCTTTGTTGCTTCAGTACTTTGCTGGATAGCTCGCATTCACTGTTACAAACTCTGATCAAAATTAATTTCATTAATATTAAACTAGAATTATATTAACTGTTGCAAACTCGTAGTTGTAACTAAATTCATACAGTGTACTATACTTAATCTTTGTTTTCACACAGAAGAGTATGCTTAGCATTTGGATCAAGCAAACTAAGTGATTTATTTTCCCTTCTCCTTTGCTTTTCCTGACAGTGTTCCCCTTTTTCACTTTTTGTAGTACCTCAAAATGTAAAAACCATTTCCCCCCATAATGTGACTGAACATTTATTGAAAGTGTGACTTGACTTTAAAAGACAAGTGTCAAACAATTGCCCATAAAATCATATTGAGCTGGAGTCTGTCATATAAAACATGTCATGAGGGATCAAGGAGTGGAGCATGTTGTGCTGTTTATGCCTTCCTAATAGCATTTTGATTTGTTGTTGAAGCATTATTTACACATTTTATGCAACTGAAATGCAGTTGTTTAAAGCAGTAAAAAATAAAACTCCATAAACTCTGCCATAAGATCTCTAACCAGTGTAATTGCTATAACTGAGGACTGATTGTTGTAATAATTTATACTGAGAAAAAAAGTGAGGGAGATCCAGCCTCATGTTCTGTTGTTGGCTTTATGTTTAGGTCTTTAAAGGTGACTCGAAGCATGTATGTATACATTAAGAAACATGAAAGCAGGGAGGAGAAATCTAAATGACTAATAGTGTGAAGGGTTTATATATGAGTTCCTATAAAGCTAAAGATTAGCAAGTCTGAAGAAGAGTTAGAAGGCATTGACTAAGTATGTAGAAGTGTGAAAGCCAACCCTATTTTTCTGTTTCATGTGACATGAGGACAATATTCAAGCTCTAAAAGCACAGTATATTTGGCAACAATGGAAAAGATGCGCTTCACACAACATGTTGCTTAGCTTCTATTTTGGGGAATTTTTTTAAATGACTTGTGGACTCCTGACTGTCTTCTTGTTTCCCAGAAGTTGCTTCTCTGTATCATTGACATGCTGCTCTTTCCTCATGACAATTCCTGTTATGCCCTTAAGTTTTAGCTGTTGTCTCAGGACTGATTAAAAGATAATGCTGTAGATCCCCACTGTCTGCCAGGTGGATCAAAGTCATTCCCCTTTACATGCAACTCCATACTTAATAGTCCAATAATGCATTGTTCCATACATATTTCTGTGCCATACTGCCTGAGAGGAAGGTGGACAGAGAACCTGCAAATTAAATTTTTGAAGGAATTTTTGTTGTGGTTAACAGTGTAGATAGTTGTGAGATATTTAAAGAAATGTCTGCATGTCTGTTTTCCCCTAAGTTTAATAGATAAATCCTAGGATAATTTTAGACAAATTATTTAGATGATAGGCAGCATTTGTTATTTAAGGTGCAATAAAGTAAATTCAAGCTGTTCAATGGCATGCTGTGAGAGAAATCTGAAGTTTATTTCACGTAAAAGCTCTGGTGTGTCAGTGAAAGGGAATGATCTTGCTTTTTCATTTTCTCTTTTGACCTCTGATCAGCTGTGATGATCTGTATATACCAATTGAATCCCTTTCCAGGTAGTGAATAAAATTACTTCCTATATTTAAGAGGGAGATATCTGAAAGGTTTCTTCATCGTTGCACAAGTCAATTTTCAGAATTTCTTGTTTTACCAGTAATTTCACATTATTTTATTGCCTTAGACTTCAAATAAACCACAATATTTTAAATACATCTGTATCCCTTGAGTTTTTGGCAACAGGAAAACTATCTGAAATCACTCAACCACTTTAAGTTTGGATGCATAATAGTTGTTACCCATCCTGTTTTGTAATTGGGTCAGAAAAAGTTCTTTTGAAATGCTCGAGGTGGAAATGCCATTCTCTTGAAGAGGAAGCACCTTCCACTTTGCAGGGTTGTCTGAGACCAGGGGTTGTATTATCCTCTTAATGCACTTGCATAACTCCCATTAACATTAATGGAAATTACACGGACTCCCTGTGAGCTAAACATACTCTTTTGTTGAAATGAGTGATCTATTGTGACAAATTTTCCAGTGACATTAAATCAAATTTAGATTCCTATACTAATGTTACTAATCCTAGTCTTAGTATCTTTTGATTCTTGTAGTTTATATTAATGACATTGTAGCTTTATATTGGGTCATGTGTTCCTTAAAATGGAAAATCCTATTTGCAGTCCTCTAGAAATACAGAGAGATAGTAAATTTTCTTCTCTAACTTTGGGCTGACTCTGGGTGACTCAGCTGCCTTTAGACACTAATTCAGGTCTAAAATGTGCAGAATCGGAACATCTTAGCTCACAGGTGTGTTGTAAAATTGTCTGTAAATTGTTTCATTGTGAGTTGAAAATTGCTAGCAAAAGGTCGAATGTTATCTCAGAAAGCAGTAAAAGAATTTTATCACATGTTAGTGAGATGTAGATGTAGCCCTGGTTCATGCCTGAGATATTTTGGTTTTCTGAAACTTTTTTCCCAGAGAGTTTTCTGTCAACAAGAGACTTGTTTTTCTAACTGTAACCTTTGTTTACATTCCTTTCCTTAGGAGGGACTTCTTGATGTCCCTCTGGTTTGACCAATGTGATTGAAGAAGTTTGTCTTTCTTTCACCAATTGAGTTGTTCTCTCAATATGTAGAATGTAGAATAATATAATAGGGAAGAAATTGCCGGTAATAAACTGAGTCAGTTGTCAGCCTTCTGAAGTCGAAGTCTGTGTCATTGTGGTCATTAACAGTGTCATGTAGGTCCTGTTTTATGCACATCATATGGGTCTATGATTGGTGTAACTCTGTGTTAGGGAGTGGTTTATTTATCCCAACACAGTTGTGCTGTTGCAGCCCCTAGTGTGAACACTGCAGTATTGACATAGTTTCACCTCTAGTGCTTGTTCCTGTCCATACAGGAGCACACTTGCAACCTTAGCAGTGACATCCTTGTGTTCGGAGGGCAGCGTGTGCCATTTCACTGCACAGCATCATACAGTTACCCCGAGACATTAATTTAGGATGTGTCTGTGCATAGCCAGGAACAGAGCCAACACTGAAAAATTGTTCAAGACTTCTGGAGAAGGCTAACATAGTCCAGATGAGGTCATTGGGAACAATGCTTGTTTTAAAGCAAATGTCCTAATAAATCATAGATTGAACAGAATATTAGATGTAATAAGAAGTGTCAGGAAATTCTGAGGTAACCTGTGCTGCATATCTGACACTCTCAGCATGGGAATGCTAGAAAAAACGTTTCATTTTTATGTTTTTGATGGTTTTGTTTGTTTGGATGGGGTTTTTTTTGTGGGGGGTGTTTTTTTGGTTTGTTTTGGATTTTGGTTTGTTTATTTGTTTGTTACATAAGTTAAGTGTCTTTGAAAGGTACTTATTTAAAAGGTCTTTAAAGAATTCACTGAAGAACTTACAGATTTAGATAGTTACCCAAACAAGTCCCAGGAGCAAAATGTAACTGCTTGCAAGTAGTGTAGACAGCACCTTTGTGCTGTCTGTGCACCTGAGTGAACATGGTCCCTACCTCGAAGAGCTTTGTAAAGCTTTTCTTAATTGCTAATGGATATTGGGCCCTTTAATTTCAACTGCACCAGTGGAACGGGGTCAGTGTTAGCATGACCTTTTAGAAGTGTTTAGACTCTCCTTCACGGGTATCTTGGGGCAGGGTCTGGCCTGCAGACGCAGGAGTTCAGCCCCTTTGGAGTCTGCCACCTCCGTCCTCCGCCCCACAGCCCTGGGCGTGGGGGGCAGCTGCTGCGTGGGGCTGGCAGCACTCGGAAACGCTAGCGATAGGGACAAGAGGAGCACAGAGGAGCACTTAAATTCCCCTTCCTCCTCCCCCTTTGCTTATAAAGGTTCTGTGCACCGGGCGGGAGCTCAGCGTTGGCCCCTTCTCTTTGGAGCGGGGCTGGCTCTGGGACCTCCCCGATTCCCCCGTTCGCGCCGGGGTGTGGTGCTGCCGCCGGACTTTGAACTAGCCCGGGGCTGGTGGAACAGGTTTCCGCCCTTGCGCCGCTTGCGTCAATCCCGGGAGGAGGATCCTCGAGGTAAATGAACTTTTTAAACGAGAAAAGGAGAAGAAGGGAGAGGAGGAAGAGGGGGCGGGGACAGCCCTCGCCCGAGCGCTTCCTCTAAACGCTTCTTCGGGAAACGGGATTTGGCTACTGCCCGGCACCGCGGCCGCAGGATGCGCTTGCCCGCGCCGCCGGGCCCCGGGCTCCGCGAGCGGCCGGTGGGTGCACCGGCCCTGGCCTGGCACGGCTGAGCGCCGGTTCCGCGGGTAAGTGGGGAGCGCTAGAGGGGAGGTCCGGAGACCCCGCCCCGCCTTGCGAGCTGGGGTTGCAACCTTGTGGGGTTGCTGGCCACAGAGCCAGGCTGCCATCGTGGGTAAGCTGGGCGGCGGGTTTAAGGCAGCTGTGTAAGGATCGGGTGGGGCTGGAAGTTGGGTGAGTGGACCCGGGAGGCGGCAGGGACTGGAGGCGATGTGGTCGCACCGGCCTCGGCCAGCCCTGCTGGAAGCTCCGCGAAGCTCCCCCGCCCTGCTGCGGCCCTGCCTGCTCGGCCAGGCGGGTGGGCGCTCGCTCGCTGCCGCCGGGGACTGCGGACCGGCCGGGGGGTCGCGCCGCTCCCTGGCGAGGGGCAGAGGGTTCGGCCCGGCCGCTCCGGAGGTGTGGGCTGAGGGCGCCGCGCCGCACCGGGGCTGTGCGGAAAACAGTTCCCGAAAGACAACTGATGCCCTAGCGCTCGGCTTCGCTTTTGGCACATCACCGGACGGATCCTGGCAGTGTGTGTAAATGAACGCCTGTGTGTGTTTGCAGCTGTAGAAACACAGGCTGGCTTTTTTATTTCCCTGTATACAGCTACAGAAATAATGTTTACTTGGTAAAACGTATTTTTGTAATGGTGTCTGGGTTTGCCTCCTTTTTCTATCTTAAAGCACTTGCATTCATTCCCTTACGGTATTTTCAGAAGTGAAAGTCTGTGGTTTTTTGGTGCTTAATACAAGTTAATATAATTATCACTGAAGTCAAAGACTGCATCTATTATATATAATTATGTGATGATAATAGATAAAATAGCAAAGTAATTCTTTGGTTTTTTTCAAGTTGTTATTGGTTGTTGCATATGGAGCAGAAAAATATGTGTATTTTTATGTATTTGGGGAATCCAAATAGCAATTTAACCTATCAAAGGACTAATTAATTCTCTGTGTGTCACTGGGAAATTCTAACAGTAATATGCAAGCAGTGGACAGAAAGAAAGTAGATTGAGCTGCTTACAACACTTCTTAAAATACCAGTTCTTAGGACAATTTATAACTAATTTGTAATTCTGCTTTATTTGCAATAAAGCTACAAAATGTGAAAGATTTTGTAATGTTACCAAGCTTTTCAGTGATATTTAGTTTTTGTATAAAGTTCACCAGCATAAGGCAAGCAAGTCAGAATAATGTGTCTGAATAGTCATTCAGTTCTCTAGTAGTCTGCAAGCTCTGTTCCTAACTTTAAGTCAGTACAACTGTAATCTTCAAGAGTCACATTTAGTACTAGGGATTTGATTTTTGTACTTTCTCATAAATTTTTGACTGCCTGGGGGTGGGGGAGTGGGGTGTGTGTGTGTGTGTGTAAATCAGAAAGTAGAAAACTGTAAGCAAACACAGCATGTTGTTAGATGACAGCAGTAATGTTGATACCAGTCTTCCCCTGGGAACCTTGTTAGATTGCAAACAAGATTCTTCCCAATCCACATATGAAAATGTATTTATCTCTTACAAACACAATATAATGGTTTGAAGTGATGGTTGACAGCTTTAGTGAGAAAAGACTTAGCATAACCAAAGTTCAATGCAAAGGAGTGACTCCAGTTAAAAGAACAGCAGCACAGCTGAATCCATTTAACTGGCAGAGTGGATTTAATTGGGTTGGTTGCTAGGGAATGACTCCAGCGCCATGTATTTCAATGAACTTAAATGTTGGACAAATGATACAGCAGACCTAGGTCTGCTTAAATAATCCACCTGGTATTGGCACCAGCCATATTAAGAGCAGGTGTATATGGCTTCTCTCTAGCCAGTTTTCCCTTACATGCAGTTACCCTATTCTGTGGTGGCTGCTGGGCAAGTTGAACTTGTCATACCAATTCTGTATTTAATGTTTTTAAATAAGTTCGTATACTTATTTAAAAGAAAACCAAACCAAAACAAATAAAGCCCGAAACTGGTTAATGCAAACATTAGTAGAAGCAGTAATTTCTAGAAATGGACTAGAAGCGGAGTTATATATTTGATACAGAGTTACAGGAGTCAGATGTTACTCTTGGTTATGTTGTAATAATTGAATTGCCTGACTTCAGTGAAGTTTCACAGAGCTTATACATGGGACAGTTGTGCTGGGACTTGCATTGGTGAGGCTGGGAGCACCAGTCTGTGCATGCTACTGTCAGTTACTAATTTTGCATACACGGGGCCTTTTACATCTGTGCCAAGCGATACTAATCAACAGCATGTTAAAAATGCCATCTGGGATAGAACTGACATCAGTCATCCCTGTGTGTTCTGCCTATGCTGCTATAGAACTGACATTAATTACTGAGGGCAGTGTTATAAGGAAGTCTTTCCTCTGTGTAAACGCTACTTGGAAACAGCCCTTTGCTGAGTTCTTTTGTAAATGGAGTGTGGATGTCTGGCTTTCTCTCTTCAGTGTAACATTTTGTGTTGCCACAAAGGCGAAAGTAAGAGGACCAGGCTTTCTCAAAAGCAGCCTTCTAAGAGGTTTGATAGGCTTAAGAGAGCTCAGCTAGATGCCCCATCTGAAGAAGATTTCATAAATTTCTGATAGCACTTTCCTAAATATAAAACATGACTGACTAGATTTGTGAAGTTCATATCTGTAATCTGGAAGAAAATAAGAGGCATACCTAATTCTCACGAGAACCACTGCAGATGAAGCATCTTTAATACTGGAGAATGGCCTGCAGAGGCATAGAGAGCAGTGAACCGTCTGTACCACTCAGGTCAAAATGCATTGTTGGAGAGGGTGCCATATTAAAAGTGAAGACAGATTGGGGCACCGCTGTGGAACTATTCTAGCTTTACCTGTGAGTTGCAGATTAGTATTGTTGACAGAAATGGGAAAAGAACTGTTAATAGAAACTTTATGTCATTTCTTCCTGGAAGTTCATCAAAGATTAGGGGTTAAAAAAGCCAGTCTGTATTTGGCCGCTGGCAATCCGTGAGACCCTCCTGTGTTGCTATTCTGATAACTATTTAAAGCTAGCTTTTGGACTGTACTGCATATATGCTGTTAGTTGTGGCATGTATGTCTTGTGAAAAACATACTTGGAGAAATAGGTTATTTTCTAAAATGACTTTCATTTTCTTACCTAGTTATTGGTATGACTTTTGCACATAATTACATACCTTGATTCCCAGGACTACTTACCCTGATTAACAGTGGGAACATAACACATCACAATAGCTGAAAAATATTCATTGTGGAGGAGTGAGAAAGAGAGAGAACAGGTTTGGTGGAAGATGCATGGTGTACCTGATATGACATTCTCTCTTCCACTCGCAGTATCCTTTCAGAGATCACTAATTCTTTTAACCACAAATATACAAGTGTGGATGAAATAGCTGCGGGAGAGCAGTTTATATGCATCCCCAAATGTCTTAAGTATTTCACAGACAGCTAAGCAGCTCTCTGAGCTGAGGACAGCTTCTAATTTTAACTACAAATGGAGTGTGCAAAAGACAAAAAACTGAGGAAAAGACCAGCTGATGGGAGAGAGGCAATGAGGTCATGAGGTTACCTCCATGCATTTGTTTTAAAGATAAGAAAAATGTAAGAAAGACTGTTAAATGCACAACACTGTAGTGAAGGTAGTTATGACCAGATATAGCAAGAATGAGCAGCCTTCCAAATGCTTCAAGAAAAGTCAGCAAATGCTCTTATTTTGAGAAGCTATTGACTAGTATAGACTGAAGAAAGCCCACATGAACTTCCAGACCTTTGGAAAAATGTTTGTGTGTAATGAAAACATCTGTGCTGTCAGGTTGGCTTTTTTTAAATGAAAGTACATACGTAGCAATTTCTGAAGAGCAAAAGGAGTATCTCTACCTTTTCCCTCAAAAAGCTTGTGTCCAAGAATATGTGCCTGCTAAGCAAACTTTCTTTTTTATCCTCCCCTGTTGAAATAGATCCAGGTTTCTTTCTCAAGCTGCTTTTGACTACTCTGGACAGTAGCAACACATTGACATGATTCTTCCCAGCTGTACTGCTGCAGATGGAATTCTTAGTACAAGGAATGACAAGTACAAGGATTGGACTTCTCAGTGTTTCTTTTGCTATAGCCTGGCATATTTCTGAGCAGCAGCAGGAGATACTAAAGCTGCATCTGTACAATTTGGAAGCTCTTTCCCTACCCATTGGAACAGGTGCTAGGATATTTAAATATATTTTTTGTTTCTGGGGGAAAAAAGGTAGCTTCACCTGCCTGTGAAACTCACTGGACAGACTAGTAAGAAAGAAGGGTTTTTCATTTCCTCAAAACCCTATTAGTGTGCAAATTTGCAAAGTAGCCTTAAAAATATTCCATCATAGTACAGCAATGTATCTGTTGACTTATGTGAAAATTCATTTCTTATATGAGCGCAGAAACTGACTAATTTTTCAGACCAATGGTTTTGCTATTGCATGAAAACTTTGATTAAGAAGGTGTCTCTTAAAGAGCAATTGCTGACAGAAAGGAAGTAATAATGTGGCTATGAAATAATCTGCTGGAGTAAAAACTATTTTCTGTAGGGACAGAATAGCCAACATGTTTCTTAGGGTAAAACACATTGTGCTGTGTTCTTTCTGCTCTGGTATTTCTGGGCTTTACAAAAAGCAGAGAGTCTCTCTTGCATCATTTTTAATTGATTTTTCTTCTTGTACAAGAGATCATTGGCATCAGTCCAGAAAAAGACAGGGGACAAGTAGGGAATTCATAAAAAACTGACTCATTGATTGCTGGATCTGATGAAATAATTAGTACTTGATATTTTCAGTACATTTTCGTGTTGTTGTTTTGACTTCTGAAAGCAAGAGAAGATCCCTTTATATCAGAAGATGACTGAGCAAAACTGCAATTTCAAAAATTTTTCAACATGCTAATTCATTTTTTTTAATCTCCTTGTAGGAATTACTGAGAATTTTTTATTGCCTCATTAACAGGAGTAGTACCAGTTGGATCTGCTCTGTTTTGCAATCAAGTCAATTTTGGGGAATGTGCTCTGATTTGCAATTCAGTCATAGGCAGTGTGAGTCACTTTGGTGCATCCATTCCCAAACATTTGCAGTAATGGGCCTTCGATGTGTTTGTTATTAATAATGGTATTTTTAAAAAGTCTATAACCTTGGAAGCCAGCTGAAAAGCTAAAGGGATCTCACACTAACATCAAAGCTTTAGTAGACTTCAAACAGTATCATACCATAGTTCCAAGATCAGTATATAACAAATCTTCTGTCTGAGTATTCTCTGACTTTGCAAATATGTTGTTAGCCCAGTTAATTTTGCTACAGTCCTGTTTAAAAATAATGATAGATGTGGGGGTTTTTCTCTTCAACATCTGCATTTTTGATATAAACAAAAATGTCATATGTAAAAAGATCACTGGAAGGAAGAAGGAAGATGATTGCTATTTATATATGTATGAAAGCAAAAGAATTTGAATCCCTACTAAATCCTTGGACTTGCTGCCAGATCTGAGCTTTGAGTGAAATTTCATTGGCTATGTTGATAATGGCGTATGAATTTAATTTTTCAAGTTTCTGCTTCTAGCTGGCACTAGAAAAATAAGTGTTTGCTTTGTTTTTGTTTGGGAGTTTGGTTAGTTTTTTTTCTTTGGAGTTAAGATTATTTCAAGTACATTGCTTTTTACTTCTTTGGGGGGAACCTGGCTGTTCCTTGAAGGATGCATAGGGGTGAAAATATAGATAAATCCTTGTTTCCCTCTCCCTTATAGGAGACCTGCAAAGAAAAAGAAATAGAAGCCGTTAAGCTACCTTGTTCAGAAAGAACATTAAATCAGCACAACATGGCACAGCATAGTATTGTCCTTGGATTATTCATGATGACTGTTTTATCACTGTTGGATGGAAGTTCAACTTTCCTGTTAAATCAGCGTCTGAAGGGAAGATTTCAAAGAGACCGTAGAAACATCCGCCCAAACATCATCCTTATTCTTACTGATGATCAGGATGTAGAACTTGGTAAGAGCCCAGTATAAAGAGAATTTTAGCCAGTGAGTATGACACTGCTTTTTCTTGAAGTTAGATTTGAACGTTCAAAATAAGAAATTTTTTTCAGTGTGAAAAATGATAGGAAGAACAAGTTTAAACCTCTCCTTATGTGAAACACCCTTTCCATCTGCTTGCAATTCAGGGACAGCAAAAGTTAGTCCCAAAATGTTAAAGTTCCTGCTTCTGTGGAAATACACAGTTTATGCCTGTCTGTCTTCATCTAAACGCCTAAACTTTGCTTCTGGCAATTCCAAATATAACCTGGGAAGCTGCATGCCAAAACATTAGGTTTAAATTCATAACTGATAATTGCACCATGTAATTATCCAAATTCTTTTGTGTAATTGCAGGCATTCATTGCATACACAATTTTCATTTTATTTACTTAAATGTTACCTAACACAGTCATACTATTCTTGTAATTGTCCATTTAGATGTGTAGTTGATTACTGACCAAAATGACACAGAATGAAAAGATCTACTGTGTTATCAATGTTATGTTAATTGTTGAAGAAAGGAGATGAAGATTAAGCACATGCTTTGCCTAATGATTTGGAATAATGAATTAACTGTCAGAGTTTGGCTTTTGTTGTGTTACCTGAGCAAGCTTGTATTTACTAAATGCTGTCTTTAGTTACGAGAAGTGGTTAACACAAAGCAGGTAACATTAATAATTTTGCATTAGAATTATACTCTCATGTGTGTATAAAGCCTAACTCATCTGAAATTTAGAACTTACGTCATGTGTAGTCTGGTGGGGGGAGTTTTGCCACCAAATTTTTCTGCATCCAATTTCTAGCATGAATAGGAAAATCTGGAAAACAAACCTCACAAAAGAAATGGAACATAAAATTAATGAACTTGTACTTCTCATAAACTTACACATCTTGTTGGGAAGTTGATCACAGGAACATGGCAGTCTTTTTACAGATGCTTCCTTCATATCAGTCTTACTGTATGTCTGCAGTATCATAGATGTCACATTCTTCTCCAAGGTGGTAAGAAAGCCTGTCATGGAAGTAATCTCACCAAAGTAAATGCCATTCAAATTACCAGGATACTATATAAATTATCAGATACTGTTGTTGTTGTTGTCACCTTTGTTTAATCACAAATTTAGATCACAAATAAAGCAATTTCAAGAACTTATATCCCAAAGAACCTAAGTATGTTTTCTTGCAGGCTTGGAACGTGGTCCTAAAAAATGTATCATCTTCTATTTTATGCTAGCCTTTGTGTTTCTGATGCAATTGCCTAAGTCCTTTGGGCAATATATTTCACTTCTCTGATAACTTGATGCTTTCCAGTTTAAAGGATAATGGGCATGTGTCCACGCAAATTAGGATCTAACTAAGGAAAATCCATTTGATGAAGCTGAGATTGGAAATTCGTCATTTGCCCCTAATGGCTTTGGGAGACCCAATATTTGTTTCAATTAATTTTTATTCTTGTCTGTTGTCTGGTGAGCTGTCCAAGTTAATCAGAATTGCCATTTGTGGTGATTGTGGTTAGTGCATTTAAGAAAGATGAAAACAAGATGTGAGTTACAAATAAAAGCTAAGGAAAAGTTGGAAGCTATGAAAGTGTAGCAGAAAAAGTTGTGGGTAAGATTTCATCTGTTGCTAAGAATATTCTGTAACTAATGGATGTTTTAGCTTTCATTGTTCTTTTGTAGCTACTTTGGAGGTGAAAGGGAATACAACACAATCTCACGTGCCTTTAACAGCCTTTCTTTTATTTATTTAAAAATAGATTTAGCAATGTGCCAGTAGCAGGTGGAGCTTACCAAAAGACAGTGTTTTCCTTTCCTAAAAAGAGGTACAGCTTCTCTCTGGCTCTCTCTGGCTCTCTCTGGCTCTCTCTGGCTCTCTCTGGCTCTCTNATCTGTTACTGTTAATCATGAGTTTTACTTGGGAAACCAAACCTCAGCCTTGTACTGGAAGAAGGAAAATACTGATGAAGGGCTGGTAGATTGAATGCAGAATTTCTGGAGGACATAAAAGGAGAATGAGTGTAGATTGTAGTGGTTACAAATGAGAGATGACAAATGAGAAGACCAAGAACTACTGACACAAATACGTTTGATAGACTGTCTAATAAAAAGAGTTGTATTGACAAGTATAATATAAAGAAGAATATACTGACAAGGAATAATTAATTAGAAACAAAAACTTTTTTCCCCATAAGAGCCATTTAAATCCAAGTTAGAATTATCCTGATGTCCCCAGTGTGGTGGACCAGACATCTCCAGCTGAATTAGGTTTGTACCATACTACTATGGCTTTAACAAACCAGCTCATTTAATAGTCTAGTTAGAGAAAGATCTGATTATTTAGGAGCTATTTCAACCATATTCGAGAAATCTGAGTGAGAGGTGATTTGTACGTTTTGAGTCCTTCCTCTGAATAGCAACAGAAGTAGCATGGAAGATAATTTTTCTTAGTTATCATATGTGGAGGTGGGGCTTTAGAGCTTTGTTAAATATGAGGGTGTCTTAGAGTGAAGAAAAGGAAATGAAGATGTGAAAAGGGTGTCTAATGAGTTTCTAATGCAATAAAATGATAAGACTTTAAGGACAGTTAATTAAAATTTTGGGGTTCAGTTTATTGGGAAAAATTCTGAAGTTGTGTTTCAGAGTAAGCAAATCACTTGATACTTAATACAAGTTCTTCAACAGTTGGAGCTCCATAAGATGTAAATTATTACCTCCAACAATACACAACTAATAGGAAGTCATTATTATTTCATAAATAATTGTATATTTTCTCCATTAATATTAGTCAAAATACCCACATTATCCCTACGGTGAACTGTGAAGATATGCAAAGCAAAGTTATGGAAAACACACATTTCAAGTGAAGTTTCAGCATAAAGTTTGCTTAGCCTTGTTCATTGAGTAAGCTTAACACATCACATTGATTAAACTTCCATATTTTCACAGTAGTCCAATGAATATTTTCTTAAAATGGCTTAGAAATTTTAATTTGAATTGCTAGATTTTTGTTTATTATCAGTGGTTTTAGATGGGTAATAGAACATTTTTTGAATTAAATATTGACACTTTCAAAGCATGACTTCCTGTCGTATATCTGCTAGTGAAACCTCAGAAGGTTTTCTAGCTCAGAGGGTGGTGTGTTGAGGTTCCACTTGCTGATTGACACATAAGTAATCTGCCAGAGAATGGATGTCTGTGTATTGGAGGTAAACTGAAGAAAATAAGTTTTGGTTGGCTGGTTAAATGCTGCTTAAAATATTTAAAGCTGGCCTATTTAAGATTATACAAAAGAGTATGCTGAGTTTTTACCTTGCACTGCCCTGTCACTCTGTATTAGTTCTCAAGCTGGAGAAGCAGATTAGATCATATGTTTTTGTGGTAAAAACTCTTGCTATATAGGGCATTGTCATTACAGCAGTACAGCTTCTTTTATTAAAGAAGCTTACTGTCCCCAAGGGGAGTCTTAACATATACTGTTATTTATGCACAGATGCCTCTGTCATTTAAAGGGATTGTTAAATTGTATTTCAATATCGGGATGATAAAACATTCTTTCAGACTGCCTCTTTGTGCCCGGGCTAACTCATAAGACAATACAGAGGAAATATCCACAGTTTTCAGGCTCACATAATGTATAATTAGGTGTTATAATTAACTTTGTTGTTAGTACCTTTAAGCACTAATACATAACCCACAGCTATTATAGAAACAAAAAAGTAAGATCTTGCTTTCTTCAGAAACTCCTTTTTGATATGTGAAGTTTAGCAAGTTCTAAGGGGGCAGCACAATAACTCGCCTTGATTTTTGTCACAAAGTGATGTAACATGTGCTCTGACCTAAGAAATGCACAAACAGATTTTTTAGTTTTTGTTTTTAAATACTCATTCCAACAAAATAGTCTCAAACTAATGCAGTTTTTAGGTAAAATGACCTACCATAGCAGTTAACCTTCCTTCATGGTGCCAGAGAGTCAGATCTTGTGTGTGGCTTATGACCATTTTCCCTCTAGGTTTTGACTCCTGGTTATATCAATGTGCTCTGTATCAATCAACTTACTGTTGCATTTTCATCATGAAATCCCTGCATAAAGAGCTTAGAAGAAGCCTAAATCCATTATTGACAGAAACAACATAGTTTATGCCAGATGGTTGCAGGATGCATTGATTAAAGCTGAGCTGTTAATCCAACTCAGCCTTGGGCAAGTTAACCCCAACCCTATTCTAGCATGAGCCCATACTTTCCTCTCCATGTTGTCAGTTGGCTTTATCTGTTCATAACAAGAAGGGAGGGTTGGTGATGAACAGGTTTAATCTCCTCTGCAAGGTCATGCTGTTGACAAGTACCATGACAAATTCTTTAGAAAATTGAAATTTTTCCTAGATCAAGAAAATTTTTCCTGACTTGCTCTGATTCAGTTTTAACTATTAGTCACTGACAGAGGAGGGAAACTAAATTTCTTGTTTCCATGATCCTTGGTGTTTCTGGGCTTAGGAAAAGGGCTGATATGGATCCAGATTTAGCTAGGTGGATGTCTATGGTAAAGATCCAGTCTTTGACCAAAACCAATGTTTTTGACAGTTTATTTCTGTTTAAATAAAAAGCAAAACCATTTGGCAGCACTGGCATTCAGTAATTGTTGTCAAAAAGACTTTTATTCATAAACCCAACTTATACAAGTCCCTTGCTTATTTGTTTTTAGACAATGGTTATATAAAGCGTAGTGTTACCTGTCCCAAGTAGTAATCTAAAAATCTGATTCTGCAGAATCAAGCCTATGAAAATGTAGATAGTAAGACTGTTACCAGAATGGATGAAGTAGATAGCTAGAACTCAGTGAACCCGTTTTGGAACTTAATATGGGAGCTTTTCGGTGCCTTTGGTTCAGTGACAATTACAGAAATCAATACCTCACATTAGGGATTAGAATGATTTAACTAGAGAACAACTTTAGCAGACCCTTTTTGAGCAGTAGTTTGAACTAAATAGCCTTCCAAACTAAATGATTCTGTAGTTACAACCCTCAGCCTTTTGCATAAGACTGTCACAAAAGGTAGTGTATCAGGTTTCTTGTGAAATCAAAGATCAAATAACACTTGCGGAGTTTGCAAGCTTTGGTCAGGGTTGCTGCATAAAGTGCTTTTCATCCTCAGCTCTTGGGACGGTACTAGCAGCTCCAGAAGGGATGTAGAGATGCTGCAGATAGTTATGGTTTTAAGTCTTGGATTTAGAGAGAGAGAAATGAAAGAAGCATTATGATCTATGTCAACATGCTTGAGTTAAATCTTTACTTATGACTTCTGTATTTAGTCCTTACTGAAACGAAGGGAGAACTTCACTGAGGCAGGATGAGTAATCTCTCTGGATTTGGGTTCACTCAGAGATAATAGTGCCCTTACTGCTTTCTTCTGGTCTCTAATGAGCTCTTGTGACTGAAACAAGGAAATTATTCTGAAACGCTTTCCCTCTTTCAGGTTCTATGCAAGTGATGAATAAAACAAGACGTATCATGGAGCACGGAGGTGCCCATTTCATCAATGCCTTTGTGACAACGCCCATGTGCTGCCCATCTCGCTCCTCTATCCTGACAGGGAAGTACGTCCACAACCACAACACTTACACTAACAATGAGAACTGTTCTTCTCCATCCTGGCAGGCTCAGCATGAAATACGTACCTTTGCAGTGTACCTCAACAATACAGGGTACAGGACAGGTAAGATCAAGGCTGGGTCCATCTGAAGGCTTTCTTAGACAGTACAGAGGCTAATGTATATAATATTTTAATTCTAATTTCTTCTTGATTGCAGCAGTGGGTACTGCCAGAGCTTAAGTGTTGGTTTAGCTTCCTTGTATTTTTACTTGAGGAAATTTTTATTTACAAACAGCCAACAAAAATCCCAAGACTTCTGTTTTTCAGAAGGTGGGAATAAAATACTGGGTATGTTTGAGCTGAAGGCCTAGCAAACCTAGAATATGGCCTACAATTACCTGAAGTGTGCAGAAAAACCAAGAAGGATGCTATGAAGAGGAATTAGTGTTTTGACTTTTTTCATAAAACTGATATATGAAGAAAATTAAGAATAAGAGAGAAGGGACTGCTCCTTTTGTGCTTTGGGGAAGTCAGCTAGTATGATTCCTCTAGACATCCTGTTTCCAGAACAGGTAACTTTTGCAGTTGAAGGATTGCAGGCCATTGTTAAAAATAATAACCAAGTGATTTAAAAGTCAGACTTAATTTTTAGAAGTGATTTGCTCGACTAGGAATTGAAGTGTTGTGATACCTCCAGGACATCATTACAAAACTGGGTATCAGGTTTCTGGATGTTTATCTAGAAGGTAAGTTAGTTTCCACAGATTCTCTACTTTCTATATAGAAATATTGTCCTAGCAAGGGCTGTCATCCATTAGTTTGAGGGTATAAGGCTTGAAATTGATGCAGAAGAAAGATTCTGCAGAGTGGCTATATCATTATAGCTGTTATTGCAAAAGGAAACCAAGGTTCTGCCATGAGTCCTCATATATAGCCCAGATCTACTGAGTCAGTCCATCTTACTGCTTCTTCTGATAGGCTCAGTTGATGGTGGTGAGTTCAAAACCATCAAGTGTATTTTACTAATGTAACCTACTCAGTATGATTTTTCCTAAGCTGTTTTTCCTCTATGTTTAAGGTGTGAGTGTTCTGTATGGCCCATATGGTTATATACTTGTCTTCCACAGCAGTGATACACAATGTAGTAGGCACTGGAAAAGTTTAGTGGTATGGGAGTTCAAATAAGCTGCATGCCTTAATAAAGTGCATAGGAGAACAAAAATGATTCCAGAGACTTGCCAGTGCCTACAGTATAAAATTTGCAGATAGATTCTAATTCCAGTTTCTGAAAGTTGAATTTCTATTACTTTGAATTTAAGCAACCTTGTGTATTTTTGTATGTTTTGGTAGGAAAAGTACTGCCCCGAGACCTTTGTCTTGTTTTCCAAATTAGAAACAATAGCACTCTCCATCCCTGCCCTGTGTGTTATGTGGACAACTAGATAAGTTTTGAGATGGAGGCATTTCAGACCTGTAAGAAGTGAATGATTAATTACAAAAAAAAATAGTGTCAAATATATTTTTTTGTCAAAAGTAAAAGATAAATGTATAGACAATAAACACATAAAATCTAGACAACTTCTTATTCAGTGTGTATATTGTTGAAAGGAAGTCTGTGATTATACTGAACGGTGGTTGGACCTTCCACCTAATTGGATTCAGTAAGACTTCATTGTTTTTATTTATGAACTAAAGCTTTTAGTAGGTTTCTTCCTGATTTCTTGCTAGATGGGATAAAAACCCCAGCTTTGTTAAAATAAAAATTATTACTCTTGTACAGCATATCCTACCTAATAGCTCTCTGAAACTTGGCAATTTGGTTTTCTTCAAATCCTATAGACAAAATGGCTGTAAATGAAATTCCTTTGAGGGTCACTCAAATAGCATAGCTCAGACTTTGGTATTTTAGTAAAGATTCAGCATTAGGCTGGATAAACTTTCACTTCCAGTAAAAAAGCATTTAAAAAGTTATTTTAAGAAGTCTGACAGTCTACTATTGGGGAGGTTTTTGGGTTTTATGTATGAAGGAGGAAGAAATCTTGTGTGTGGAAAGAGGAGGATAAATCTAGATGTTTGGATTCTTCTGTGCTCATGGTGTATAAAAGGGAGGAGTGATGCCCATGGTAAATTTTTTACTAAAATGTCTCACTGTTGCAGTTTTGACATTAAGAAACGTTTTATGGCAAATCTGAATTGTAAGGGTTGGCTGCCAAGGCGTCTGAGCAGACCGAGCAGTGCTGATGAGGTGTGTTTAAGGCAGTGCTCCCAGCTAGGGCCCCAGCCAGTGCTGCCGCTGTGCAGGAAATCATGTTCTTGTGATACACCAAGACATCATGACCTGAATTGGAATAAAGACTGGAGACATAAAGATTGCCATTTCTACTTTTTTTTTTTTCCCTTTTAACTTTCAAAGGGTGCATGAGAGGGATATTCAGAAAGGTATTTATGTGTCACAGTTGCAGCTGTGCTTAAACTTTTGTAAGCTGTCATAGGCAATTAGTGAAAGGGAGCTTTGGTCCCAATTCCACTGGGAATTTGTTTATATGAGAAGGACAAGCAAGACTTGGCTCACCATCGTCATTCTTTGGTTTGTTTCCTTGTTGACTATTTCAAGGTGTTTGGTTTGAGTATTTTTGTTTTATTTGGCTTCATTTGCTCCACTTTAGCCAATTCCCCTGATTCGATAAATAGATCTTGGCAGTGATCCTTGGCCACAGCTGAGGAATGTTCAAGAAGAAGAACAAAGGTGTCACAAAGATTACTGTGCTTTGCCTTTGTCCTGCTAGATATAAGACTAGTCCCCCGTCATAACAAGCTATAGATTCTTCAAACTGCAGTGCTTACAAGACACTGTACAACGTGGTTTTTACAACCATTATGTCTCATTAATTAAATGGTAGTTTTTGTTCCCATTACAGAGAAAGCTCTTCTGTGTGTAAAGGCTCTTGCCTTTAGAACTACTCTATGTCCCTGTGATAATGGTGGATCCTGTCAGTGTGCTGTAAGCTAGAGAAAAATTGGCCATTAGTGTGCAGCAGACTAAAATGGGTGTGTGTACCCACCTGTATTTCTCCTCTTAGTCTACCTAGTGAAGTACCTCAGTGAATTTGTCATTTCAAGGACTGTTGCAGACGTGCAAAAGACAAGAAATAATAGAAAGTACTCAGAACCCAGTCTTCCTTAGCATCTTGAAACTGATGGAACTAAAGGGATCCTATAACAAAATGTAATCTTAAGCTCCTCTGCATCCTTGAAAATACTTTTAAGATTGAGGGACTCACTATATGTTTTATGCAATCTATATAACCTCCCTGCAGTTACTAAGGTAATTATACTAATGCCGCATCTTCTAATCCTTACAGTAGTGTCATATTTTTGGTTGTCACAAAAGGTGCTGACTTGGGACCATTTTGTTGACCATTTTGAAGGTGGCTTCAGCACTTAGGAATCACTGATTTTTGAAAATCTGGTCAGTTATTTTGATACCTAAAAATAACTGATATCTCTTGAAGATATCTTACCCATGGAACCGAATTTAATACTAAATGACAGGATTTTATCTCAGAACCCCCATATTTCTGCAGTAAATCCACTAATTTCACAAGGTTTATTCCACTGTACATTGTTAGTCTAAAGAGTGTATTTGGTCATGATGTGAATGCAAAATGTGGCTGACCTTTGGGCTAACTGGCTGTTCCTTGCAATGCTGAGAGTACTTTACTTTCTCATCTGTTTTCATCAGATTGTCTCTCAGGGGACAAAAAGTATTAAAAGTAATTTTTGTTAGATATCCATCAGAAAAAAGGACAGAAGTGTTCCCTCCCTCCCCCCCACTCCATCCCTGGATGGAGGGATGGGGCAAATGTTCAACTTTGACCTGGGGAAAATTGGTATCAGATAAAGAAGTAAAAGATTTTAGAGAGGTAAACACATCTTTGTGTAATTAACACTCACGCTCAAAACCCAAGTTAATAACTGGAAAATTGTTAAAATAGTCAGAAGAGCAGTGCTCTAAATACATATTTGAAATAACCTAATGCACAGCTTTCATAGTTAAATGTAGAGTGTTAATATCTTAAAACATGAGTTTTAATTTCACACTCTTGGTGGTTGGTAAGTGCAGTTTCACTGGGCACTAGGAGGTGGATAAATGCAGCTCAGCAGCATGAAGGATATGAAGAGCCTGAGAGGAAGAATGTGTGGTCTGACTCCAAAAATATCAGGCACTGAAAAAGAAAGTATAATGGTAATTGTGATCCAGTTTCTCCTGTACATAGGTTGTAAATCAAAATATCTACATTATGGAGATATAAATTAAAAAACAAAACGAAACAAAAAATCCCAAACAAACAAAAAAAAACCCCAACCAAAAAAACAAACCAAAAAAAAAAAAACCAAAACCAAACACCCCCCCCCAAAAAAAACAAAACCACAAACACTTAAGACTCAGAACTTCTTTCTTATCTTAGATCTGTTATAATGAAGAGAACAAAGTCATTTTAAGAAAAACCAGAAGGAATGAATCTATTTAACTATGGTGTTTCTGTTATGCCTTCTTACTATGTTTCTGCTTTCTCTACCCCTAGCTTTCTTTGGAAAGTACCTTAATGAATACAATGGCTCCTATGTGCCTCCTGGTTGGAAAGAATGGGTTGGATTACTTAAAAATTCTCGATTTTACAACTACACACTCTGTAGAAATGGTGTGAAGGAGAAGCATGGATATGACTACTCCAGGGTAGGTCCTGTTGATTTATTTCTATTAACATTTGGATGTGACCACAAGAAAGCTGCACTTTATGGTTTCAATCTCTTTCTGTACTTGAAAGCTGCTATGTGTAACATTATCTACAACCAGTAACAGTAGTGCTGGGACATTGTTCCTTTCCATTCTGGGAGGGTTATGTTACTGAAAACATTGTTACTAACAGTGGAAACAAGTAAAATGTTCTTAGATTATATTAAATATTACAAGCTGAAGATGTGAAAGTAGACTTAAATGCTTCATGTTAGCTACTTCTGTGCTCTGTATGATAATTATTGTGGTAGTGGAGTTACACAAACATTAATGAGGTAAGAATCCATTTCCCTCCAGCTAGACTTACACTTTTAGTTTAAGGAACTTCTTTCACAGTGATGACATTATGTAGTATTCACAAAATCTTGGTACAATTTATGATAATTCTGAATGAATGGAGAATTTAACTATTATGTTTGTATTTCTGTACATACAGATGAATGTGTTTTTTAATATCCTTTCAAGGATGTTATATCCTGACCAAACTTACAAAAATGCTTCGTAGTCATTGTCAAATGCAGTTTTATTTTTTCCTCATCTAACATGTTACAGCTGTTTACAGTTAGGAATATGTTTATTTCAGCTAAAAGTGTTCCTTTCCAAAGGATCCAGCTTTAGTGAAGCCCTAAAGTAGACAGAAGTGACTCTGAAGAATATGATGGTAACTAAATCTGTCCATAAACTGCTCTAGTTTTAGCGTATAACTAAGGAAGGTGATTTACTCTGGGGTGATTTGTAATGTATATTTGTTTAACACATCTTGTTCATTTTCTCTTATTGATAGCAAATCCTGCCTTCCTATTTGTGTTTCATTAGCATGGTGTTCACAGCCAGTTTCTCCTTTAAAAGGTTGATGTCTGGGATTTCCTGTCTGTGATTTCTGCTTTCCTTTGCCCTATTTGCCTTTTATAATTGAATGTACTTTGTGCTGAGAGATAAAACTTCACAGTCTTCTAGGGTTACCTTTTCCATCACCAGCTGCTGAGGGGAAGGGGCAAACTACTGTACAGAATTATTTGTCTTCTATTTTCCTTCTGATCTATGAAGAATGACAGAGCTAGTCTTTACTGTGTACTGAAATGTTGTGATGGGAATAGAGCTTGTGTGGAACCGTGTCAGTCAAGTGATTTCATAGGCACTGTTCTCCATCTCCATTGTACTAAGGAGCCAGCAGGGAGCTTTGTGTTCCAATAGCTTCACCTCTGTTTTGTGTATGCAAGACTTGAAAATGCTTATGTTTTCACTTGTTTTGCTTTGCTTACAGAGTTTTGTAATAAATAAAAAATAAGAATGGCAAAAATAAAAACTTTTTATATTCTTCATATTCTTGCATAATAAACAGCTACAGTAGAAAACAGTGTGCAGAACAATGGCACTGATTGATGTTCACACTGGAGTTCAAATGAGCAAACAGAAGCTGAAATAGAAGACTTTTTCTCTTTCTTTCCTGCCATTTTTGTTGCTGGAAACATGATTTTCCAGCAATGACCAATATAATTGGATGATTTTTTTTTAGTTCTATCTATTAACATCATTAATGTTAATTATATACCAGTGGAAAACTAGGGGGAAAAAAATCACTGATTATTCTGTCCTCTAAAGTAACTGCTAAACTCCTTTGAAAATGAAATTCTTTCAGAATTTCTTACAGGATATATTCTACTTTAATTTTTCTTTTTTGGTTTCTGTCAACATTTTTTAGATTATTTTAACTTTGTACAACTACAACCTCTACAATATGGATCTTTAAAAAAATCCTTAAGAAATCAGTTCAGTTGAATGTTTCTGTTTGGTGTTTTTGCCTGGTAAATATTGGGTTTGCAGTGATTTTCACTTTGACCATGTGGAAACCTGTATCTTTAAAATGAAATTGGAAAACTGTACTCTTCTAAAGGCTAAATCAAAGATGAGTTGCATGCTTAAAGTGATTGACTAGCTTAGAAAAGCAGCATAATGATTAATGGCGGTGTCTTTTTGGGAGCACTTAAATATTCTCTCTCAGCTATGAATATTGTCTCAGGCATTGAAAGCATGATCAGAAGTCAGTTTTGCTTTGGTACATTTTCCCTTCCCCTGCATACCTTTATGAGTGGAATTCCTTCATTTAATGCCTATTTAGAGTGGAAATGCCATCCCAGTAACAGTCATAATCATGGCAGTTACATAATGTCATGCCTTGTGTTGGGACCAGTGTGTAAAATTATAAATGGAGACTTTGCCAGCCTTGTTCTGGGATAGCCAAGAAATAACTTGCAGGAGGTAAATACAGTCCATGGAAAAGGCTTCCTCTGGATGACAAGATGACTTCTCAGACCAAGGATGTTGACAGAGGTGAAGAGGAGCAAGTGTCTTAACTATGGACAGAAAGCTGTATGCAGAAGGGGATGCAATCCAGTCTGTACCACATCTTGTTCTTGTTGGCTTGACCAGAGGCAGATGTTATGTGTGATTTTACATTCTGCTGTGACATGACAGTTATCTGGGGGTTTTTTAAAGGTGTCGTTTCATATCCTACTCATGTTTGAGGGGTATTTATATTTGTAGTGTTTCCTGGGAAGCACCTAAGGGAGAGCACGGCTTGTCATTAAAAAGCCTGTCTTCAATACCTGTAGCTCTTGCAGATATCATAAGAATGATAATATATATAGAAAATATAGAGATAGTCCAACTCTTCTACAGGAAGTTTTCTAAATTCTCAACAATATATGTGATAGAGCTATATCTCTATCAGATTGTCACTGTAATATTAATGAAGTCTTTGGTTCAGTTAGCCCACCATCTTCTCGTGTTAATGATTTCTGGTTCAGAAGGTTAAAAAAAAGAACATCAAGCCATTCAGATTTTCAAAGCATTTTTATGATGTAAGGTTGGACTATAAACCTTGAAGATACTGATACTGATAATTTTTTTTTAAATTCATACCTGGTCATTGTATTTAGTATCGTGTTTTTCGTAATGTAGTTACTCACTTTAGGGTAAGAAAGAGTACTGTTTGATCTCCTTTAGTGCCATTCAGTTCTGAGAAAAAGCTAAAAGCTCTTGGGTTTTTTTTTATTTCTAGGCAGAGAAGAAAGAATTATTTGGTTCTAGGTTTTTTAGTTTTTAACATCTGTAACTTACTTCCTCCTTGTACCATTCTAAGAGAATTAGCATCTTTTTTCCTGTTTCTTATGATACCTCAGATCTCTCCTTCCTATTGACCCCCCAGTTTGAAATTCCTTTCCAAGTGTCTCATTATACTTTTGCTTCTACTTGCAGGATTATCTGACTGATCTGATTACCAATGACAGTATTACCTTCTTTAGAGTATCAAAGAAGATGTATCCTCACAGGCCTGTACTGATGGTTATAAGCCATGCTGCTCCTCATGGTCCTGAAGATTCAGCCCCTCAGTACTCACAACTCTTTCCTAATGCCTCAGAACACATGTAAGGAAAAAAACAAAGCCTTTGATTGATTTTCAGGTTCTGGAATATGGAAGTTCTGGGTACGTCAAGGGGAACAATGTTTTCTTTATAGTACTTTTGACATAACTTTGTCACAAATATATAAGAAGAGTTTCCAGATTTTTTTGGTATCTCTTCAGACTAGTACAAGTGTCTTGAAAATGGCTGCTGCATCTAGAACTCAGAAATGTAGCTCATTGAGATAAATGGAAAGATTCACGTTGAATTCGTTGGACATTGTTACAGACTATTTGGGAAATAAAGCACTTTTTATTCTGAGCAGGGTGATCAAAATCTGGTTCTTGGATTATAATCTCTCCAGGGGAAGAAACACTATCTCCCTGTCCTTACTTATAAGCTATAGTACGCAATACATATTACTCCGGATTCATATAGGAAGAAGGAAGAAATACAGGCCTGCGGCACCAAATTACACAGGCTATTTCTGAAAGAGCTGGTATGTCTGTACATGATGCAATGTCTTGAACAGATCACAAAAGCCGTATCACCTGGTTCCTGAAGGAACATGTTCATAAGCTCCATGTTGAGATGTTTCTTGTTCATAGCACAGAGATGTTTCACATGTACAGCTCTTAATGCTGCGTTACAGGTAGTGCCTCACATGGAGGTAGAATGAATGCTTCTCCCAAATCATCTCTTGATGCAACTGGAAACGTTCCTACAGTTTTTAATTACTGGGTTCATGCCTTCCTTGATGTTCAACATCTGTAACTTTCTTCCTATGTGTTGCCCTCTCCCTCTCCCTTTTTAAAGGGAGTTCTGGGAACTGGTGGAAATAATTGTCAGTTGGTGGCTGAAGCTTCTCAGGCATAGGCCAAAGTCCAGTGAAAGCCATTTGAGCTTTTTTGTTTTATTTAAAATAGAGTCTGAGAGAAAAAGCTTATTTTGTTTTATTGTCTGGTTACTGTGTAACTTAGAATTATATATTTCATTATTTTCTGCTGTGTCCAAGAGAATCTGTGGCACAGATCTACGGCAGTGAAGTGTTTCTTGTTTGTTTACCCCCTTATGCTCTTTCATTTTCTTTGGAATGAAAATTACAGAAATGCCCAATGAACAACTTCTCATGGCTTATATACAGTATTGACTTTAGTTTTATTAGGTTCCTTTGGAAGGCATTTGGATCTTGGAGGTGATTATCATGCAGCATTCTGTAGCAATTTACTTCGTAGCTGAAATGGAGTAGAAGGATTGAAGCAATGGAAAATACGGACAATATACATCTGTTTTTCTTTTGCTAGTGCTTTAAATTTCATCGTTAACACTAATTAGGTTTATCTTTCTAATTATAAAATAATAAGACTTTTTTATTTAAGTGACTTTTCTTACAGTGATAACAATTACACAGGAAGTATCACTTTGTGAAAAGAGGTTTTGTTTGTCAAAAAAGAAATTATCCTGGTAGATTAAGGAACCATGTTATTCTTTTGGATATGAACATAAAATAGGATTTCGTGTACATCTCACACAAAGAAATTGACATTTGTCTTCTAAACATTTTTTCCAGCACTGCATAATGACAATAACAATAATAATGATAATAATAATAGTAATCCGCTGCAGTTTTAATTGGCCTGGGTTTAGGAGTAAATGTAAAAATGCAGAATGTGTACATAGTGAGGGAATGACGTAAATTAGTTCTCTACTTTCCATTTTCCCCCTTGTTCCCAAATTCCAAGGAATCTCAGTGACAGGTAAATCTGTCAATGATAAAGGGTTGCAGGCAGTTTTTTACCATTTCATTGTCATGTAGCTATTGTAAGGAAGGATCAGAATGCAGGTGGAACAGTTACAAATTGTCCTAAAGCAGGAAGCAATACCCTGAATAACGTCTTTGCCTGGTCCCCAAAGCAGAAGGCAGTACACCATGTGGTACAACCCCTCCACCTTTTCCTGTGGCAGCACTGGTGAAGTCTAAAGTGGATTCTGTGGAAAAGAAAAGCCAAGGGAAAGCAGGATGGTAGTGCTAGGCATTGGCTGGTGTACCTACTGCATCATGTGGCGTTGCTAGTAGTAGCTAAAAGCCAGTGGTATGGATTTTAGTCAGGGTGCTGCTTTGCTTCTGAGCTCTGGTACTTTGGCTAATTTATGCTGCTGTTCTCTTGATTCTGTACCATGTTCTGGCTGGTATGACCATTCTGTTCTATACTGCACGCTCTCTCCATCTCATTCTTTAGAGCTCCTCTCTGTGTGCATCTGCAGTCTTGTCTTGTTTGAAAATTATTCACAGAGCAAATGGTCAAATGCAATCTGTCTGGGGGTTTCACTTCAGGTTCATTCTAAGAAGTTGTCTCAGCTAGCTTCTAGGAATGCTAATTTTTGTATTTTTTTCATGAGAGAGACAAATCTGTTAAGGATTAAAGAATTACATTTGTAGTAATCAAAGAAAATTTGGGCTTTGGTCGGATTAAATAGTGGAAGGTTTCAAATCGGCCAGGAAATCACGAAGTAAGCAGAAAAGGAGTTTGCGAAGCATTTTTGCTTCATTCTGGGCATCACGTAGCAACAGTTTCCATAAATGTCAGCATTTTCAAAGAAACAATGTCATTATTTCAACCACAGTAACATTATGAAAATAAGAGACTATTAACAATACAGAGAGAATAGGCACCAGCCCTTTCCTCCCTGTATGAAGAAGCCTCCCCTTGCCACCTATGCACATTTTTCAGATAGCATCTGAGAGAGGCTTTCAGCATAAAAGCTTTCACTGTCAGATTATTACTTTAATATTTATATTAAATCTCATAAGACTGTCACGTTCAAAGATACATTACATATGCAGTATTTCAATGAGAAGTTTCCACTTACATTATTTTTTAGTTTAGTAACTTACCTTGCTGCTCCATTGCCTAAACAAAACCAAAAGTAGAAATTTCCCAAATAGGAATTTATCAGGAACTTCTGTGTTGCTAAGAGATAAATAAATGAGTATTTGATATTTTTTCCTGTGCTATTGTGTCACTCTCTTGGCTTGTGCATTTGCATAGACCGAGTTTATTGCTTTGAATGAAAAAAGGAAGCCTAACCAAATTACCTAGGAAAAGTAAATTTTAATGGTCTAGACTCTGTGCGTGATGTATTTTAGCTATGATATGAAGAAATTGTAAAACATGGTCTTCAACCTGAAGTAGTAAGGAATAAATATAGTATGTAAGAATAGTATTTCTTGCAAATGTAAGCTTTAATAATAGCTTTTAGTGAGTTGGTGATGCAGAGAGTTAACATCGTGGTAAAATAAATCTTTTATTTAGGTTCAGCTAAACTAAAGTAATATAATTATGCATAGAGAAGTGATTGCTGGGACTTCCAACCATGTGAAACTATGGACGATATTTTTCCTTATCACTTTAATGATGTCCCAGGACTATGAGGACTTTGAGGAACACTGAGATTCCAGGGGGTCATTGAACCAGGTTCTTGGGATTCTCCAGGGACTTCAAGCAAAGGAATTGGTGGCTGGAGTGAGTCTTCAAAATACAGCCCTATTTCCTCATCCCACTTTTCTTCACAGGTCTTTAAAATCTGGCTGTGGACCACTTCTGCTGCTCACATGCAGCTGGATACCAGCAGGCAGAGTGCCTGTGCACCTCTGGTGCATAAGTGAGAAAATATTCAAGTAACCAGTTGTGCTATACTCCAAAAAGCTGTTAAAGAACATAGTAGAACCTTTACAGCAAGTTGTATAGTTATTTTTAAACAGCTTGCACAAGACGTAGTATTTGGTGCTAATGTGGGCAGAGTGAAAACAAAGTAATTGCATGAGTAGGAGCTCTGTAATACCTGCTTCATCCTGATCGTACTCGTGGAGTTAAGACTTCTGAGGCTAAGTCTCTTGGCCTTGAAATGTATACTTGTTAGTCTGAAATCACTGGAAACATAAGGTCTCTTTAATGTTTTCATAGATTTTATTGTCCCCCGAGTAGTTTTCATTTTCCCATGTTTCATAACATGAAAGTAGAAGACATTTCAAAAGTGATCTTAATATTTTCTCGTGCACCTCAGATAGTACTTCCTATAGTGTTGATCAAATAGAAATTAAGATTCATTACTGTGACTTTTTTTCTACTTGGCTAAAAACATTGTGGTTTTCTCTCTGTTCCTCAGTACTCCCAGTTATAATTATGCTCCAAACCCAGACAAACACTGGATAATGCGGTATACCGGTCCCATGAAGCCTATACACATGGAGTTCACTAACATGCTACAGAGAAAACGCCTTCAAACACTCATGTCTGTGGATGACTCTATGGAGATGGTAAGATTAATAGTCACTTCTATTTTGTTTTTTGGCTAAACAGGTGCTTGTTTCTTGAGTTAAGCTCCACATTGTCCTTCATATGAAGATAAGGGAGAGAGGAGGAGGAGGAGGACTGTATCAGTTTTTTAATAGTGTGTAATCCTCTCACCTCTGATCATTTTGTCTCTTTATTCAATGTGTAAGGTTCCTCATTTCCTAAAGACAGGTACTCTGAGTTGGGTGGTATGAACAAGCTGACTTGTTGCCACAGAACCACTACTGATAAAGGGGAAGAGAAAGGGATTTCCTGAAAAACTACATATTATAAATCCTAAAAATGTATCCTCTGATAAAGAAAAAGTCATTCTACAACCTGCTGGCAATAACGACCTAAGTGTGTGTCTATTTTGATCCTGTAACACCGAGCTTCTGAGAGAAGAAAACAGCAGCAAAAAGGGATTATACAGGAGTCCTAACTGGAATGACCCCAGGGTAAACCCATCCCAGGAGGTTAAATACTGGAAGTAAATAAATACATAGATTGGTACTTTTAAAATTGTCTACCTCATGTAACAATGAGATTTCTTAATGCAAACTACATGTCTTCAACAAAATGCCCTGATTCACTAAAAGCTATACTGAAAAATAATGGTTTTGCAGATTTAAAGGTGTTGCAGTTTTTCTGCTTATCTCTTGGCATTCTTATTCAAAAAAGGTAGAACTTAAAATTAGAGGAGTCCTCTAAGGCAAAATGAGATTATTTAGGTGGCATTGCATAAGCTTATTACTGATGTCTTACAATTACTGATTCAGGCAAATATGATCTCTGCTTCATGTTAGTGAAGTGTTTACATGGATCAGATACCAGAATTAGGGGAAATAGCTGTCCATGACTGTGTGGGCTGGGCTGTCAGAGCAGTCACCTGCGTGGGCTTCATCCCCTCTCCAGAGGAGAAAGCATCACCTGATGAGTCAAAGGGAGTCCAGGGCTGGGTCCCTGCGACAGCCTTTCCCACCATGGGGCACTTCCCAGCAGCACACATAAGGGAAGCTGTGTATGGACTTGCTGGGTCTGGTTTTCACCCTCACTCCTGAAGTTAGAGAGTCATTAACCCCAGCTAGAATTAAGTCCTTTGAGAAAGAGGCACCAAAACCAGGCTCTGACTAGGATGGGAGAGGTTGAGGGGCAGCTCTCATCTTACTTTTAGCCCCATATATGATAGCCCTCATCACCAGCTCAGCCAAGCAAAGATGTCACATAAAAATTGATCTTTGGTGCTCAAGTTGGTACATTTCACATAGTTTCTTATGAAGCATTCACATTTAAATCTTCTCATAGTTCTCCACAGTGAGAGAGTATGACTGAGCCATTTTTATCTGGAAGATATTTTGCAAATACTCTGCATAACGGGGAGTCATTTGTCTGAAGGCAAGGTTGTTGAGTGCTGCCTGAATATATGTGAGATTCAAGGGGCTGTCATTTTATTAAAACTGTTTGCTGCAAGAAAAAGATAAAAGTGGAGAGAAAATTTCAGAATGACACCTTGAGACTTTTATCTCTGTTACTGTACGTATTTAGTACTATCTTGACAGCTCTCACGCAAAATACTGAACCCAACCATTTTTGAATGGCTTGCTAATGTCTTTTACCTTAAAAAAGAATTTTGTATTGTAATAGCCTCAATATTCAGTTAGTAAAATTAAGATGTGATTATGTATTATTCAGAGTGGTTCATTGTGATAACTCAGTGCCATCCTTAGCTGTTGTTATTTGTATGTTACACATAGGCAGAAAGTGATATCCAGCATTCCACATGTAGTGCTAGCCAGTGGAATAAATTTCGTATTTTGTTTTGCTTTTTTTCAGATTTACAATATGTTGGCTGAAACGGGAGAACTGGAAAATACATATCTAATATATACAGCAGACCATGGTTATCATATTGGGCAGTTTGGGCTGGTGAAAGGAAAGTCCATGCCATATGAGTTTGATATCAGAGTTCCTTTCTATGTCCGAGGACCAAATGTGGAGGCTGGGTCCTTGTAAGTTCTTTGCTTTTGTGTGTGTTGTGTCCTGAAAACTTTATGTTCATATCTCTAGTTGTATTGACCTAGCAGCCAAATGGAGGCACAAAGTTCTGCCCATCCTGCTTAATTTTGGCAGAAAAATATGTCTCCTCAGAAAGCAGAACTGATAGAACTGATAGAACAAAATGGTATAACAAACTCAAGGCCATTGCCTTTTTGCTTGCATGGGTGTGCAGCCCAAGTCACTGCACTTCTGTGGATATAGTTGAAAAATCACTTTGAATTTTGTCGAATCATTGCGTTTTTTGTCGAACGCTTGCATTTTTTGAGAGTGCAAATTACACACGTAACTGTCACTTTAAATTTAAAAAATGGACTGTATAATGTAGATAATTATTGCTGAACATTGGAGTCACTTGTTTCAGTTTATAAAGACTAGTTCATATAGTATCATCCACAAAATATTATTTTTGGCTTATTTTTTGAGACTACATGATTAGGGCTATTTGCTGGATGCACGCAAGCATGCAGAGTATAACTTAATTAAAATGGTAGCTTGGATCAGCTAAAAAGTTAAGTAAATACACTTTCTAAGCAATTATTTCAGATAGCAAATATTTGCACTTAGGTAATGATTTTGGACAGAGTGCCATAAATTGCTGCCTCATATTTATATCAGTATGTATGTTTTAGCATAATTGACACACAAAGTCTTCCATATGTGATTTTTTCTTTACTCCAGAGGAATGGATCTAGTGTGTAATGTGACAGCACATAGTTATTAAAAGCATCTCATTCCATATGCTGGTTAAATTCACTGATTCACATTATCTGAAGGCAGAAAAGTGTTAAATTCTGTAGATTTTGCACTGTGTTTCTGATTTATTTGCCGCAGTTGTGCATGTGAAAAAACCAATATTCTCTAAAGAGCAGGGAAGGATTCCTCTCTTGGGGTTAAACATATTACCTCAGCACTGCAAGAGTTCTGTCTGCAGCAGCCCAGAATTGCAAATGAGCTGGAAAGGCCTTCTAAAAAACTTCTCTCTTTTCCTTTGGCTGCAGTTTTTGGCCTTCCTGAAGAGTCAATGCTAACATGGCCCAAGTAACTGAGGTAGTGCTTCTACAACAAGCTAGTGGCCAACTACATTGTGTCTACTGTAGTTCAAGGATCTTTACACCCAGATATCCAGAAAAGCTCTGAAACCTTCCCACTGAATTTTATTTTTCAAAGATTCTGAAGATGAAAACATGCTTCTGCTAGAATTGAAATAGCCTGACAATCTTAACAGAACAGAGCCTGTCACAGTAGAGCAAATAGGAAGAACAGGATAAAATATTTTGGAGAGGGAATACATCAGATAATAAATAGATCTTCCCTCTCAGCCTGATTTTTTTCAAATGGTAGAACTTTAGTCATCCATGTTTTGTGTGAACCTTTATGTTTTTCCTGCAGAATAATTGTCATGACTCCCTTTTGATACCAGGGAAATTTTAATAGCAATCACTGTAGCAAGTCATTACTAACTTCTCATTTCTGTTACCAAATATGGTACATCAAAGCTGTTAGTAATTAAATTCAAATCAGGTACATCAGTTTAATTCATCACCTATGCTTTTGTCAGTGCCCGTTTGCTTACTCTCTCAAAGAGGTAGTAATTTTTAAATAGTATCTCATTGAACAGTGTGACTTTAGCAGCTTGCTTCTGTCCTGTATTTTGAGCTGAAATTCTGCACTAACATTTATTGCAGCCCATCTGGTCCCATCCTTCCTTGTGCCTGCACATCATAACACAGTGATTCTATATGCTGAGTGCTGTAGAACACTGTGTAGCAGTATGGTGGTGCTATTTTCCCCCCCCATTTTTAAGAAGTTGAGGGCCTTTCTTGATTTCTAATCCTTGTTTTTCAAAGAGGTAAGGAAAAGCAATAGCACACATTTGATAAACAGTATTCATAATATGTAATAGTGTGAGTAGTTACACACTCAACTTCAACCCACATGGCTGAAGTTAGTGTTGAGGGTTCAATGTAATAAACAACTGGGATGCAGGGACATGAAGGAGTACTAAGTAAATTTGCTGAAAATACCAAATTGGGAGGAGCTGCCGACCCTTGCAAAGGCAGAGAGGCCCTGCAGAGAGACATTCGCAAATTAGAGATGGGCAAGCATCAACTGTCTGAAGTTTAACAAGGGCGAATTTTGGAATCTGCACCTGCAACAGGACAGCCCTGGAGATACGGACAGGCTGGAGGAAGGGAGGCTGGAGGGCTGGCAGCCAGGGGGACCTGGGGTGCTGGGTGACAGAACGTTGAATCTGAGTCAGCAGTGCCCTGGCAGCCAGGAGGGCCAGCCGTGTCCTGGGAGCATCAGACCCAGCATTGCTGGCTGGGTAAGGGAGGGGGTTGTCCTGCTCTGCTCTGCTCTGCTCTGCTCTGCTCTGCTCTGCTCTGCACTGGGGCAGTCTCACCTTCAGTGCTGGGGGCAGTTTGAGGCACCACAATATTGGAAGGATATAAAGCTATTTAGAGGACATCTAAAGGAGGCTACCAAGATGCTGAAGGGCCTGGAGTTTTGTGAGGTGTGGCTGAGGTCACTTATCTTTTTCAGTCTGGAGAAGAGGAGACTGAAGGGGAGACCCCACAGCAGTATACAAATTCCTCATGAGGGGAAACAAAATTGTAGGCACCAACACATTCTCTTTAGTGATTAGTGCCTGGACACATGGCAACAGCATGAAGTTCTAATGGGGGAGGTTTGGGTTGGATTATTAGGAAAATGCTCTTCTCACAGAGGATAGTCAGGCTGCCAGGGAAAAAGCCATCATGGCACTGAACCTGCCAGAGCTCAAGAAGCATTTTGGACAGTACTTTCAGGCACATGTTGGGGTTCTTGTGGCTGTCCAGGCTTGTGCAGGGTTGCACGTTCGTCTCAGAGATCCTTGTAGGTCCTTTCCAGGATACTCTATGATTGTGTGAACATAACTGGAAAACATTTGTGCAAAAGCAGACCTATAGTAAAACCAAGTCATATTATTAAAAATGTTGGGCATTCATTTAGCTACTGAATTCTGGGCTGGATGCTCTGATATATGAACTCATATTTAGCTGTGACAGTTCAGTAGGTTTGGGGATAGAAGCTATCTGAGTACTTGGGAGTTGATGCTCCTATTTTATCCAAATTTGAAGTCAGTTTGAGTTCAGATGTACTGTTAACTGTGGTGGCTGAGGAGCACATGCCATATTCTGCAAAGTACCAGAGGATGGCTATTTTTAAATTTTTGCAGAATGTGCAAACTTGTGCCCTTCAAAAGATCATTTTAGTTCAAGCTGTTATTTTCTCTTTTTTTTTTTCATAACTGTTCCCCCGTGCTGCTTTTTTCTTCATCTCTTTCCTTTTTCTGTCTCACACTGTAAATTAACAGTCACTTTTAGTTGCTACTAGTGCCTAGCAATATATTTCCTCATATTCTCTTCAGAACATGCCTACTGTGATAGGAACTGAGGTACTCGTTTTTATACCAGATTTTGAAACAGATAAAACATGTGCTACCTGCCAAATCTGCTTTTTAAGAAAGTCATCAGCATATCTGGCAGTCATTTTGATTCTGTAAGACACCCAAACAGTTTTTCCAATGGTTTTTAAACCGTCTTTTGCAAAAATGAACTAACTTTATACCTTAGGAACTACTTTGCTTTCTCAAAAATGCTCTCTACTAAAGTTTTAAATATTTGTATTAGTCCCCTTGAGGTTATGCAACTTATCTATATATTAAATGTTAATTCCCTTCATGGGAAAGAATCAGATGATGTCCTCTTGTATTTGCAGGTGTCACAAAATAAGCCTTTTCAGATTCTAGGACTCTGTGGAAGCTGGAGCTGCTTAGTGTTATTGTATAGACTTTGAACTCTTTTCTCCTATGTTTTTTTTCAGGAATCCTCACATTGTGTTAAATATTGATCTCGCACCCACAATTCTAGATATTGCTGGATTGGATATTCCATCTGATATGGATGGTAAATCCATTCTAAAGCTGCTGGATTCTGAGAGACCAGTAAATAGGTAAGAAATGGAAATGTTGCATGGAAACAGGCATGTGTTTGTACAAGAGACTGAACAAGTATTCAGCAGCATGCAGAAAATTTAAAGGAAAATATAATAAAATCACCGTCTACCTGAGTACATCATTGACTGGAAAGTCTGAAGACTGTTTGGCATATGCAATTCACTTCAGCTATTTATTTTCATTTTGGCATGTTCAGATTCTAGATGTATGGCATACATGGCATCTGTATGTACTAAATGAAGAGGCAAGAAGGCTACACAGGATGTCGTTAGCTATATAAGTTATAGATTTAAATGTCTTTGTGGCATCATCTGTAACAAAGCATTTCATATTGAATAAATAGTAAAATAATTGAAGGTGTTGGTTGTGTATCAAACTATAATATAAAGACAGGCTAGCACTAAAAACTGCAGTTTTCATTTAAGACTTTCAATCAGTACTTTCATTGGAAAAAGACTGAGGAAGAGAATTAGAGAATGCTTGCAGGAGAAAATTAGAAGAAAAAAGGAAGGAGAACTGTTTACAAGTAGCTGGGTGTAGGGAAAGGGGGAATGGAGCAACTGCTTTAGAATAGGATACTTTTTGGGTAGATGCAGGGTAAGAGCCCAAATTTGGGCCAGGAAGTCCTGATTTAATTTGTGATCCTTTGTGAACAAGGAAAATTCAGTTAATCCAGTTAATCCCTTGTGCCTTAACATGCTTATGTTGAAGAAATCGTACTATGTAAACCTGTTGTGGATTTTGTTCCTTTGAGAAAAATACATGGTTTTCAGTGGAGAGACCTATGTCCCTGCTTCATAGAGCTGGATGTTCTCTCATGCAGTTATGTGGCATGTTTCTTGTTGGACTTAGGGGTGGGAGAGAAAACTGAGGTATAACTTGGTTACTGGTTTTGTGGGAATTGTGTCTTTCTCTCCTTGTTTCCTCCTAGGTTTCACTTAAAGAAAAAGATGAAGGTGTGGAGAGACTCGTTCCTAGTGGAAAGAGGGTAAGGAAAGTGTTACAAAGCTTAGTCTTTTGAAATGGAAGGATATTGAATAGCTAAAGCCAAAGCAGCACTCTGCTGCAGTCTAAAGCCATTTAGCTGTGCCAGCGGGGACACGGCTGCAGTATGCCTAATGGCAGTGGTTGTGTGATTGGAGGGAATGATGGCCTCTGCCTACAACCTGCATAAATGTGCCCTTGTGGTGTGCAAAGGGGAGTTTACTTGGATTGAGAGAGGGGAAAGCATACCATTTTGCTTTCAGCTGCTGTTCCCCACCCTCCTGCTTGTATCATGGGATTATGAACTACCCTTCCTCTGCATCTTCATCTGCTGGCCATTCCCTCTGCACCTCTGCCTTAATACATAAATGGGGGCATGAGGAGTTTGCAAAGTGTAGCCCTATAGAATGTGATGTGGTGTTTCTATATTGACAGTTGTCACTGACTGTCAGTTATGCATGTAACACAGTGTCTTGATTTTATGTTTTTGTATGCACCCTGAGAGCAGGACATGAACAAATTGTGTGTTATTGGACAGGCTAAATGCTAGTTTCTACTGGACTGTTAGGTTTTGGCTGCCAGAGATGCTATGGATTTGGAAAATAACTACTCCTCTGAGTGGAAAATAACTACTCCTCCGAGTCTTTTCAGCTAACTGTATTTGTACGTTGGAGTTCATATTAGCATAAGAATACTTTTTTTTTTCTTTTCCAGTAAACTGCTGCATAAGAGGGAAAATGAGAAGGTAGATGCCCAAGAAGAAAACTTTCTACCCAAATACCAGCGTGTGAAAGACCTCTGTCAGCGAGCTGAGTATCAAACAGCTTGTGAGCAGCTTGGCCAGGTAGGGCATTGTTACCCCGACTTCAAGTAAGCAGTTGTAATTGGACTATGCTCAACACCTTCACTGTGTCAATGTCCTTCACCTCATCATCAATGCCAGTGTATAAATCAAATGGCTTGTTCTGTGGCCTTTGCTCAAAGCTTTATTACAGCATTTATGAGATTGACTGTCAGTCAGGAAATTGCTGATTCAAGTGTTCTGTATTGATTCCTGACTACCATTAAGAAAACTGCCTAGGCTGTTTTAATGTTTTATTTCCCAAAGTGAATATGGTTTGGGATTCATTAGTGATGAGAAGCTACAATATGTATATCAGATTGACCTTTTTCAAACAGATACAGCTTGCTTTGCTTCAAATTCTCTCTTTAATTCATTTTGTTGTTGTTACTTGGAATTACATACGGTAATGGGAAACTAAACTTCTGGTAACTCAATATATTCCTCCTCTTAACAAAAACACACTGGGAAAACACACGTGCAGTTGTGACTGGAGGCAGGCTGTGTGTATAGGGGCATAAAGCTCATTGATTGTGTGTCATTTCCCTTGTTGCATAACTGTTATGGGCAGATATGACAATATGTTCACTTTAGATACACGCTACATGGAAGAAATTATTGGGAAAAAAAAATTAGGGCAGTATCAATACATGATCTTGACATGCACAGGAGAGGATTTTCTAAATTTACCAGAGCAGTGCAAAGGCAAAGCATGGCTATCTCCAGAGAATTCACCACTCTTGGCAAAGTTGACTCTGTCTCATTGCTCTCTCATGCAGCTATGGGTGAGAGAACCCCTTTCCAAGCACTGTAACACATTCGGTGGACAAAGGGGTGAAGGTAAATGGGTCCACGTGCTAATATGTCCTTTACCACATTGGCATTACCTCATATCCCGGCAGCCCAGAGGGCTGTCAGGATGAGTTAGTCTGTGGAATATGACTGTCCTTGCGGACAGGGGGGTATGAATGACTTGCCCTGCTGTAGTCAGTAATGTGTTACTTAGGCTGCAGTAGTTCATTTTTTTTACTGTCAAAGGCCAGACTCCATACTTCTGGCTCTACTGATTGTGTAGTTCAGTGCACCTGTGAAATGAGTCCATTGTTCCTTAGGTGTTCGGATGTTTTGGTGTTTGGAAAAGATGCTCTTTTCCTTCTGTGGCTTTTATGTCAGATTTGGTATACAGAACAATTTTAATGTCCCATTCTTTGTAGAAATACCAAACTTAAAGGAATACTATATGCAGTAGCTTATTCTCTTCAGAAGTCTTGAGCTGAAATTTTAGCTGCATGGGAGCAAGCCATTGTTTTATGAATTTGCAATGTTATTTGAGGAACTGGAGGAAAAGTTATTGTTCCTACTACATTGTCCAGTAAGTAGTATGGGGAAATAAAGTTGTTTGTTTTTTTTTTCCAAACACTGTTTTCACTTCAAGAGAAATATAAAATGTCGACTCCATAGTCAAAATTACCAATAAATTCCACAGTATAGATGTGCTAATAAGAGATGCTTGTGCTGCATCCTTATTGTCAGGAGACAGAGAGGAGAAGAATTGTTTTGAGCAGTTTAGTCAGGCATAATAGGAAGTGATAGAATGAAATTGAGCAAAATAAGAAATTTACATTGGACATCAGGAAAAATTGCTAAACAGTCAAGTCAATTAAAATCTGTGAAGACCCCTCAAGGGAGTCTCAATCCATCTAACCCCTACTCTCGAGAATACGTCCTAGTAGTCTGTCTAGACAATAGGAATACTGGGAGGCGAATGCGCCTATTTAGGATAAATTTGTGTCTAAATTTGGGTGCATCCAAAAATCTCTTCAGAGTGAAGGAAGACTAACTTCTCAAATGGCAAATGGGTGTTGTCTGTTTGCTGGTGCTGTTCACACAGTAAGTAGAATGAGCCCAAGCTAGTAACATCCCACTGCCTTGGGGAGTTGATGTTACGCAGATGCAATGGTTACTTAGCAGATGCCTTCTGATCCTGCAGGACACGCTATTTAACAGTACTTGGAGTGTTCAGTACAAAAAGTGAATTTTCATATCCTGATGCAAAGATAAATACCCGTCTGGGTCAGAATTAGTTGAAAGCTTGCTGAAGTCATTGGGACTCTTTCTTTTGACTTAAACAAGTTTTGGGGACCTGCTATTCCATGCACACAGAAATCAGAACAGTCCCAGGGAATCTGAAGCGTGAGCAGGAGACAAGAAGCATAAATGGAGAAGAAAGACTCAGAAGGGGAGTGAAGAGACAAGAGACAAGTAGAGAGCTTAAAGGAGAGGTAAAGAAAGGAGAGGTAAAGTTTCTCCTGAATATGAGATGGAGAATTTGAAATTCTGCTTTGTGAGCATGCAAGTTTGTGAATACAGGTCTATTGCAACAAAATGTTTTTTTGCAAGTCTCTGTCACCCTCCTTAACCTATATTCATTTTGATAAGAGAGTACAAAGATCATGGAGATGAGGCTATTCATGGTGTCTAAAACCTTGTTTCACAGTCCACTATGTGGATTATTTTTGGCATCACTAATATATGTAAATTCTTCTCAGAGCAATGGGAATCTGTGTGTTGCCATGTTTTCTTTTTCAGTTATTAGGATTTGGTGTGTGTTAGTTATTTGCATCCAACAAAGCGTGACTGTAGAATCAGATGAAAGAGCAGCATTTATGTTCAAGGATTTAAAAGAGATGAGCTCTTCCCACATGAAATTAAAAAAAAAAAAAAAAGTTTCTCCTTGTGCCTAATGGTTTCCACACAATTTTTTTCTTTTCAGTGTAGTTTGGCCTTTCATTCTAAGCTGGCTGGTGAGTGGAAGCTGGCCCACTTTTATCTGCTAGCCTGCATTAATGTGCTTTTGTGGAGACAACCCCACGGTATCATAACAACAGCTGCACAAAATCTCCCTTTAAGTAAGTTGCCAGTTTTGTGCACATTTGATAAACATGCAATACCCTGCAGCAGGGCTGATTGCTATAGGGAGTCTATCCATAAGTAAAAGCACCTCACTTACTTGCTTGGTGCCTGCAGTTCTCTCACATAACATGGAATACCAATGATGAAAACTATTCTGATCAGTGTGTGGCTTCCTCAGCAGTTCAGAAATGGTACCTCTACATCATATTCCTGATTCCACCACAATCATTAGCCATTGCTTAGTGCCAAGGGAGGAGCAATAGAAAAAAAATGCTTATATTTTCTCCTTTTTATGAGGCCACTGTAGCTTGAGGTTGTATCAACCTAGGAAACAGTGTCAGATTTTGCAAGGAATTTTTTTAAAAATTGGGAAAAAAGTTTTGGATCTTTTGTGGTTTACTTGTAGCTAGCAGAGATATACTGAGGTTATGAAAGAATTTAAGTTGTCTTGATAAGTGACATATATCAAGCCAGCTGGAGTCCAGATAACTTCAGTAGTACCTTTGGCAGAGATTTGGAGTTCCTGAATTTCAGAACAAATTGCACATGATCAACTTTCACCATCAGATTCTTAATCTGTGATTGCAGCAAGAAATGACTTGCTGGTAACTTAATACATTAAAAATTTTATCAGCCCTGGAACTGAGAAATTAGAAGACAACAAACCATGAAAATTAAAATAATGGTTTATTAAGGCTGTTATCTGAGGATTGTATTCCTTATGAGGAGCTGTAATTAACAAAGCTATTTTCCTCCTTGAACTAGAAATAATCTATCATGATTTTCAGAGGCTGTTTTACTTATGGGATTTTTTTGCTTGTTGCTTCACAAACTCAAGAAATTTCCAATTCTGGATAAGAGATTTTTTAATTCCTTGTCATTACGGTATTGGCCGTTGTAAGTAGCTTGCTGAAATTAACACTAACATTTAATAAAACCCCAGCTTTTAAAAATATCCTGATGTGGGTAGTGATGTACTTCGGTTAAAAGACTACAGGAGGTCAGGAAACTGGCCTCAGTCTTAGTGCTGTTACAGGCTCAGTTTGGAACCTCAAACAAATCAGTTCCCCTTTTGGTGCTGCTGGTTTTTTTCCTTCACAACTAATGTAATTTCTGTTCAGACTGCACTGACTTCTTGGCTTGTGCAATGCCTAACACAGCAGCTGGGACCATTTGATAGCACGACCAAATTATTATATTAATAATAAATTAATTATATAATTGTAATCTTAAAATTAGCTGAATACCTGATTCTTCATTTGCATGCTAGTTGTGGTTGTCCCCTCTGCCTCATGTCAGCTACAGTTTGTGGCATTAAAAAGCCCTCAAAATATTTTGTCAAAAATTGTTCACCTATCTAATAATTTCGAAGTTTGAGTGGTATGTAGTGTGTGACAACTGAAATTGAGCTGGGAGTTCAGAGATCCAAATTTCAAAAAAATCATGAGTCAGTGTAATGAAATTATGTCACGTTGGAATGAAACCCAGGCAGTGGTGTTTATGTATATACTGATAGCATGAGGTATAGGAAACCAAACTTAATCCTTTGCCACTGGATGAATGGAAAGAAGGTACTGGGAGAAGGGGTGAACCCGGCAAAAATGTTAAAATGTTAAGGAAGTAATACCTTTTGGGAAGAACTAAGGAACTGGGCGTAATCAGTCAAAAAAAAAAAAAAAAAAAAAAAAAAAAAAAAAAAAAAAAAAAGAGGTTTGACNTGAGAGAGGTCTGACTGCCTGAAACAGAGAGATGTTGTGAAGAAGACATGAACTGATTATTTTAAATCAATTAGATTTAAACAGAGAAGTAATAATGTGTATGAGACAAACAATGGTAAATTCAAGTTGTCTGTTCCCTGAATCTAGTACCACCTGAGCATCATCTAATGTGGCAGCAACACTGGGTTCAGAAACCATCTGCATAAATTAAAGACTGATATTACTGATGTGTTCTTCTCATGATGTTGACAAAGACAGAAGACTTTATTGTCCTGTAGAAATTTGGATTCCTAGAGCTGGTAGGGAAGCCTTGCTGGCAGATCAGTGATCAAACTGTTCCACCTTTAGCTTTTCTGTAAAATGAGATGGAATCTCTTTGGCGTAACCAAAAAAAAAACCCAACAAAAAAACCCACCACAAAACAACAAAACCCCAAAAAAACCCACCCCAAACCAAAAACCAGCTGCTGAGACACTGAATGATAAATTAGGGCTCAGGTCTGAAAGATGTGTTTCAATGGAATATTTTGTTGCAAGACTCATATGATTGGCTGTTTTCCCCCAAAGAAAGCAGTGTCAGTTGAGAAACACTGAGGGAAATGAGTGGATTGTAGGAAAATACCCTACAGGGAAAGTCATGGCTATTTATTTCTAGTTGGGGCCTCAGATAATGACTTTGAATTAACATCTGTGATTTTGCTGTAATGGTAAGAAGACATTGATGCACAACAATGCAAAACCCACTTCATGATGATAAGGGCTGTGAAGAGAATAATAGTTTTTTAACACAGAAAAGTACAGTATGTCTTCTTCTGGTAATGGGTCATTTGCATGTTCAAGGTAAATAGTGTTACTGGAAGGGAACAAAGCATCTGTTCAGTCTACAACTGCTGCCATATTAAGATTCACGATTCATAGATACTGTAGTCCTAATTTAGTCCTGGATATGTATAGCAGATAGTTTAGGCTGGAAAGAACATGTTACAAAATGTGATTTGATTTTTTTCTTCTTTGCAGTGTACATTTGAACAAGATTTCACTTGTTCATTGCCACCAACTTAGCCTGTTAAACTAATAAAACCCAGGCTTTTCTGCTTTGCAAGCAAATAGCTGGGTAGCATGAGTTCTGCAATGGGAAGTGGGAAAGGGGATGAAGCAAAAGCATCAGAATAAGCTTAGCACAGGCGGTGACAGAAAGCATGAGCACAGCAACTAACTTGGCCTGAGGTTGGTGGGAAATCTGCAGCTGGAACAGCTTTAATATTAAAAGGTGGTCTCTGGAAAGATTTGTACAATGTGAGCTTGATAGATTTCAGGATATATTGCAAAAGCCATTCAGGGCATGGTTTGAGTAGGTGTTCTGCCAGGCTTTGCAGGAGGAAAGACAGCTTCTTCCTCTGGAATTTTGATATGAGCTGGGATGAAGATTGTGAAGCAGTCTGGGTTTTCCACTGAGTTGTGGTTGGTGTTAAACTTCCTTCTCTTTCAGGACTTTCTGCTTTTGAGATGTTACAAGCTAGAGGTCTTGATTTAGAAACATATCATTTGCCTTAATGAAGAAAATAGCTGAAAAGTTTGGGGCAGGTAATGAACTGAGGACTTTTAGTTTTCTTGACAGTTGAGTTAATCCACTATTTATAAATAATTATGTTTTGCTACTCAATGGTTATCATGTCTGTCTGTGATCCAGAGTATCTCTGGGGCACTGTGAAGTTATTAATGTAGAGATTTAATTATTTAAGTAATTATCTCTTAAAAAATATTTTAGTTGCTTCCAGGGTTTTCCACAGGTATATGCATGATCACAGAATTGCATAATGGTTGGAAAGGAACACATGGGTGATCTCTTCCAACCTCCCTGCTCAGGCAGGGTCGTTCTAGAGCACATGGCACAGGACTGTGTCCAGGTATTTCTGGAATCTCTCCAAGGGCATTCTCTACACCCTCTCTGGCCAGTATGTTCCAGTGTTCAGTCATCTGCACTGTAAAGAAGTTCTTCCTCCTATTCAAGTGGAACTTCCTGTGCATCAATTTCTGCCCGTTGCCTCTTGTCCTGCTGGCAGCAGTGAGCAGAGCCTGCTCCATCCCCTGAGCCCTCCCTGCATACCCTGACAGACGTGGCTGAGGTCCCCTCTCAGCTGAACAGCCCCAGCTCCCCCTCAGCCTTTCCTTGGCAGGGAGGTGCTCCAGTCCCTTCATCTCCACAGCCTCTGCTGGACATGCTCCAGTAGCTTCATGTTTCTCTTGCTCTGAGGAGCCCAGAACTGGACACAGCACTCCAGATGTGCCTCATGAGGGACAGGATCAGCTCAGGGGAACTGACAATGCACTCCAGGACACCCATTGGTACTCTTGGTCCCCAAGAGACACTGCTGACTCATGGACAATTTATTGTCCACCAGGACCCCCCAGGTTCTTCTCCACAGAGCAGATGGTATGCTGTGCACTAGAAAGCAATTTAAAAGGCCAGAATTAACAGTGTTTAAAGCTTTCTAATAGTTAAGCGGTTAAGAGGTTTTCACACTTTTGCTTGCAATTCCTGCCCTTTTCCCCTAAGTTTGAAAGCATCCTGTGGAAATGACTGCAGCTGATAAAGCCATGATATCAACCTAGAGAATTTGCATTTGGACCTACAGGCAGACCAAGGATAAGCTGTTGAATCCCAGACATAATCACACGCATGCCCAGATCTGTTTTGGGGAAAAAAGTAAAAGCTTGAGATTTTCCCTTCTCCTGCTCTCTGCTCCCCCTCCCCCTTCCCCCACCCCTTATGTGTTCAATGTTTTCTTCTAATGTAATTTATGTAGCTCTGCACTGCAGTCATTCAGCAGTGGGGCCTGTTAATGCATACAATGTGCCCTTCAGCAAAGTCTTTGAGATGTTTTCACTGTAGCATACAGCTGCATCAAAAACTAAAGGATTTTTTCCAGTTCACCTGGAGGGGAAAAATGAGCATCAATCTCTTGACAAGAGATGAAGGAAACAGAGAAAAAATATTTTTTGGCCACACATTAGAGTACTTGCAGTAATTCTCATCATGGCATTGAACTTGCCCTCTGTTGAGACTTCATTTTTCATATATTAAAATGTACCTAGAGCATAGAACTCTACTGAGCAGCAAATGCAGTTTGTTTATATATTTTCTAAAATAATGTTCAGATGAAATGGGAATCAACAACAAACATTTTTACATCTCTTTTAGTTGTAAAAGAAAGCATTGCTTATTCTGGTAAAATAACTTTTAGTTCAAACTTCAGTCTGTATGTACATCAATCAGTATTAAGCATTTATAAAAGTAAGAGAGCAATTTATTCTTCAGACGTTAATTCTTTACTGCATCTAGGTAAATATGTACTTGCTTTATAGATGAAGATAGTCATGCGAAGGTCCTATTGTCAGTATCCCTCCTTGATATCCTGATTCATTGTGCTGTAAGTTAAGCTGAGTTTATCTGCATCAAAGCAAGGCTTGGGCTGTACAGGAGGCTGAACACAGATCCAGCTCAGGAGACTTGGCATCCAGGTGTCTGAGGAAATCAATGGGCACACCATAAAACAGATCATTTTAAATGAGAGGTTCTGCCATGGTGATAGGTAAATAGCTGTTGTAACTGGCCACTTCGTTTTTGACTCTTATTAAAATCTGATAATAAAAGCACATTGATCATGTTTTCATACTTCGCTGTCCTGGAGTAAATGTCAATGGAAAATTGACAAAGGCTTTGTTTTCCCAGCCTTTGCACACCTTGCTTTGCAAACTGAAGTGGCTGAGTCTCCCTCGTAGAGCTGCAGGCTGCTGTAAAATATCATCTTCCCTGGAAGATGATACTTCTGTTCTTTTATTTGGAAAATTTTCAATATTCCAGTGAGTCCTGGAGGCACAGGCTTTCAGGATTTTGTAATAGGGAAGAAGAGGAACTCTTTTCAAGATTCAACAAGAAGCTGAGCATGTCTGAGAAACTTTTTTTAAAGCAGTAGAAACTGCTACTGTAAGGGGTTTTTAATGTGTATCTAAGCCTCTGTAGCTAGTAAAGTGTTGATAAATTAAGGAGTAGGTGAAAAATTTTTGTGATGTACCTGAGAAGTGGGTAGAACTTCTGTGCCAAGTTGAAGGCAGCTAAACTCCCTTGCCCTTGGTACAGCTCTAACAGCAGCACAAAGGAACTGTGAGCAAGTTTTACTTCAGGTTTTGAGTATCAGAGTGAATTGAGGATCAGTTTGAATGCGAGGGGTTTCCCACTTCAGACACATCCAGTGCAGCTCACCATTACAAGTCAAGACCAAGGGTGTTGAATAGAAAAATCTATTATGAGAACCACTCAAGATGGAGATAAACTTGTGCAGCTAAGGACTTCCACAGCTGATTGGACCCTTTGAAAGGTCATTGAAGGGAAACAGGCACTTTTGTGGAGCAATCCTGGAAAACACTTCATGCCTGTAGGTGTTCAAGGACAGGTTGGATGGAGCTCTGAACAACCTGATCTAGTGAAATGTGTCCCTGCACGTGGCAGGGGTTGGAACAAGATAGTCTTTAAAATCCCTCCCAGCTCAAGTCAAGTTATGATTCTATCTGGAGAGCTTCAATAAAGCTGGAAGGTTTTGGTCCCACTGTGCTGAGAGTTATAATAAGCTGCTCGGGATTAGGATATGGCTTGAATGTCCCTGGTTTATGCCAGTTATGCCTCTGAAAGTTGTCACTTGCCACCTTCATGGTTTTAGCTGTAGTATCAATTTTTTAAAGGAATTTCAGTTGTTCTGCCTCAAAATCAGAAACAGATGCAAAGGTGTTCCAAAGAGTTGCTGTTTTGTCTAAAAATGGAAGATTACAAAAATCTGGTTTGATAACAGGTGATAGACGAGCCCCATTTTATTACAAGGAGTATCTGATAAATTGCTGGAGCTGGCCATTAGACCACAATTGGGACAGATTTTTAATGACCAAATTTTTCTTCCAGAAATGGCAGTGTGTGGAAGATGCCAGTGGAAAACTCAAGCTGCACAAGTGCAAGGGGATGGCAAATTTGGCAGCTGCAAGCAAAGGCACCTCCAGTATTTTGCCCAAGTATTACAACAGGAATAGCGAAGACTGCAATTGTGAAGAGAATGAATACAAGCTGAGCCACCTCAGACCGAGAAAGAAACTCTTCTCCAAGAAAAGTAAGCAAACCTACTGCATCTTCTCTCTCTGCCTTAGAAAGCTGTTGTCTGTTAACTCACGTAATTGTCTTGACTGTCATAGGCATTGAATTGTGTTAGCGTATTTCCTTTGTATCTCAACTATGAAACAGCATGTCTCATATTGGACAATCAGATTTGAGAATATCTGTCTGTAGGAAGAATGTTTAGTTCTGAGAAATGCAGTGCCCATGCTGAAAAGGCAAATTGCACACAGTTACATGGGCCATGGAACATGAACAGTGTTCTACAGCAAATACTTCAGTTTTCAGTAGCTCCTGCAATGCTTGGGGTTGTTACTTCAGTAATTTATTTTTAATAAGGATGTGTGTGCTTCATTACAGAGGCTGCTTGCTTCTAACATCCTTTTCTTCTGCTCAGTCAGCAGAGACAAGGCTAACTTTTAATCAGAAATAACAGCCAAAGGGTATGACTGTTTCTGGTTTCCTTGGCACAGATTAGTGCTTTTTCAGAAAGCCCATTGTAAAGAATTACTCTATTAAACCTTAGTTTAACAGACTAGTATCTGTATTTGAAGTATATAGTATAATTATAGATTAGAGGTAAATGGCAACACAGAATTATTAGTTACTTGTAATGTTTCTTTCATCTCACTCCACAGACACAGAGCCTTAATTATTTAGCAGATTAGTCTTTCCATACAATGACACAAACTTGAAACACAGAGTTTAAATTTATTTTCTCCCATTATATTTGTCTTGCAAGCTGATTAGTAGTTACTAAGCAAATTCTTAATTGAAAAAAAATTACTGGTTCCATCAACTATACTTGATGTTTAAATATGTGGTACAGCTGATAATCTGTAAAGAACACTAGAATTTGCACTTACTTAACTATTTCTTTTAAAGTCACTAAAGGAAGTTAAGTCATGGGGAGTCAACAGCAGTAGATGGAAGGCACTTAATGAGGACAGGAAAACAAATTAAGTGAGGGCAACATAATGCTATTTGATAATACTTAGCACTTACTTAAGTACTTCTCATTGTTGCTTTCTAAACATTAATTTTCACAAAATCCAAAGGAGGCGGTTAAGTGTATACTTACCTTTAGTTTATGTACGTAGGAAGTTCAGGTAAAAAAAGTGAAACTTGCTCCCTCTCACAGAGGGATCAGAATGGTGCTTTTTCCCTGTGTTCTGCTCAGAAGAGACAGAGTTTACACTGTACCCTTCAGCTCATTGAACCTTGAACCACTCAGCCTCACTGAACCTTAAGGCATAAACTTCAGCAGCATAAAATAGGATCTTGACAATCACATTGCCATTGCTTGTGTCTAAAGTAAAGTATTTGCCTCCACAGATGCTTTGTTTTCCCTCTTCCCATATCCAGGGTGTGCTATACAGGGAAGAGGTTAGCTTGGACCTATTGACAGAGAGCTTTTCATTTGGTGTTGGCTATTCTTCTACATGTACTTATCTAATAAATCACACACCAGATGCAAGTGAGCCCAAAGCAGTACAAGTCAAGGTAACATAGCAAGGTTTTTCCAAACAGCTTTTGTGGAAAGCTGTCTCACTGGACTGCAGTTAGTCAAGAGAGTGACTTGGATGCTCATGATGTGTATTTGGGTTTCTGTGACCTGTTCCATGAGACTTGGGATAAAGTGTAGTTTGTGCTGGATTGCATAATTTTTAGGGCACCTTTGGGATCTGCCCCTTAGAATTTGATGAGTGCATGAGATTACATTGCAGCCCTGCTTGAATGCCAGTAAATGCTATTCATTAGTTTGACCCACTGCCAAACAGAAACCAGAAGTTTCTAACTGGACTGAGGGTCATGTCCACATTAGTGCAGTAGTTTCAAGCAGTTGCAGAGTTTTGAAGGAAATGCCCTGGTCACTCCTTTCTGTTGTGCACAACAGAGAGAGATTTGCAAAAGGTCATTTGGTTGGATTCCAATCTACAGTCATTTGCAGAAAAGCAGAATGGATGCCCTGCATCTAGGGCGCATCAAGCATGTTGTAAACCCTAATAGGGTATAAGGATTGGTCTTTCAGAAAGATTGAAACCAGTTACATATAGTGAGAACAGATGGTCTAAAAAACGGAACTAAATTGCTGGTAGAGGGGCTGGAGCACCAGACATTTTGATAAAATAATTGCTTATAGTGTTAGCATGGTCTAGAATGCATTTTTAGGTGCACTAGTGCGTTTAGCAGGCAGTGGTGTTTTCCGAATTGAGTAAGGTCTGTTTCACAACAGGGCCGTGTCATATAAGTGCCATTTGGACAATGTAAAAATACATAACTAGACTGCAAAGCACTTAAGTGCCAGAAACCCATAAACATTAATATTTAGTATGTCTGGGTTTAGGTATCTGGAATATTTGCATTTTTGTCTTCTCTATTTCTTTAGTATGCTCTTATTTTTATAAGAAAAATCAAACAGAGCTTTGCAGTAGGTATAAAATGTAAAGGAAATAATGAGCTCTCAAAATCTTCAGCTGTGTTGTGGCCTATTATGTTTTTCTTGCTGTGGATTTGATCTCTTCTTCCTGTGATGAACAAGTGCAAGTCATTAAAGGAATTAAAGCTGCATGTAGTAAACTGATGATAGACCACACTGAATAGTAAAGAAACAGAAGTGTGTACGAAGAGGCTAGTGCATTTTTATTTAAATTTCCCTGACATTCGTTTTGCTTTTGAGGTGGTCTCAATGCTGGATCAAAATGACATTTTTAATAACATTGTTACAAAAAAAAAAAAAAGTCCGTTACTTTACAGATAATGCATTTGAAGTATGATTTGTAACGGCAGTTGTGAGCATGGGATACAAGAAAGTATCTCTAAACTTTATCCATGTTTCTAGACACTGCAGATATTTTTTTAAAATGTCTTTAAAGTGCCCAGTCTTACTTTGTGTTATCAAAAAAAAAAAAAAAAAGCAAGCTCTTTTGTCTACCAAATGCAAAATAGATAGACATTAGTGGAAAACTTTGTTCATTTCAGGTTCCAATGAAGACAAACTGACAAAATCCTGGTCAAATGGTGCAACACCAGCTGGTTGAGTGGGGCTCTGAAAGCAGTTGGCTTTCTTGGCCTAAATTCATCTGAACTCCATTTTGCGACTCAGTTTTGAGGTTGCAGCTTCTGACCGACACCATAAGACAGCTGGTCTCTGCAGTAGTTGAAGAAGAGGGGCATCAGATTCAGAGGGCTTACCAAAGACAGGCTTTAGTAACTTGAAGAAAGGAGATGTTTTTGGCCAAATATTTAACAGCCCTGGATTGACTGTTTGTAGGCTGTGTACCGAGGTAAATAGATTGGAGAGTAAAACCTGGGGGAGAATTGACCAATAAGTAATTAAACATTAGTATTTATGCCTGCAGTGCACTTAGCAGATGGGAGCACATAGTACAAATGAATATTGATCTTATTAAATATTTTAACCACTTCAGAGTTTGATGCTAATTGCAGCACTGAGTCAGCACTGTGGGTAGTGTGTTAGGATAAAGCAGTACAAGCTGTCCTTTATGAGCTGCCTCACTCCACACCAATTAGTTAGTGCTAAGGCTGTGTTAGATTGGCTGCAAAGGAAGGAATAACGTGGCTCCTGGCTGTTCAGGGACATGCAGTTGATGGTTTCCTGGAGTTATCTACTGAGGTCCAGCATGCTGGATTGGTGTATTAGGCTTGGGAGAAAGATTAATTGTTAGCTGGCTAAGCTGAACAAGATAGAATGAAGGAATGATTAAAGAAATCGGAGTTTATACTTTGAATCTCATTGGTAGGGTGTAGCTTTTTAGAACTTCCTCCTACCTTGGAAAAAATGGGAGTTTCCTTCTAATTTATTCAAACATTTCCTGAATGGGTGCCTGAAATAGGGCAGGTCTTTTGTGGCTTTTATTATCCCTTCAGCAGTGACTCACCTGGCTTAATATCAGCAGTAAACTTTGAACAACACATGGAAAATGTGCAAAGCCAGACAATCCAGCTGGTATTCTACTTTCTGTGTGTGGCACTGACAAAAATATCATGCTTGGCCTAGTTTCAGGTGGGAGGAGATGTTTATTCTGCAAAATGGCTTTTGAGACTGTGCAATCTATCTGAAATGAATGTAAGGCTTATGAAAATGTCATTCTGCATTAATGCCAGAGCGCGACAGTTAAGGTACTTCTTGTTGATTTTCATTGTTCGACGTCCAGTTCTTTTCCCCCTGCTTATTTTGCTGGGGAGACTATCTCACTGAAGAAGCTGGAGCTTGGGATTGCAAGAAAATTGGTCTTCTCATTTGGCACATTGGTTGAATTTTCCCTTTATCAGATTGCAGAGGGTAGTCCCATCTCATGAGGTGTGCTGTGTGTTTCTATCTCTTTAAATGAGAAATGACCAAAGGATCCAAGGGACTCAGCTGTTTCTAGTAATGTCTGTGGTAACTCCAAGCCTCATATACAAAGTAAAGCCTCAGGCTCCCCTAGGGCAGGGAGCACAAGAGAGTCTGTGGTACCTAGGTTGTACTTTTTTTCTCAAGGAATGAGATGATTGTGCCTAATGAGTGACTCTCTGCAGTTGCTGGTGGTGAGCAGAAATATGGTCAGAGATGAACGCCATCATGCAGTGGAGAAGTTTAAATACAGATTTAGATTTCATAACTAGGTTCTCTTTGTGCCATTCCAGAGCAAACAGAAGAGGAGTTCTGGAGATTTGGGCTGGAACAGAGAACTTTGGAAAATAGTAATAGGGAAAAGATCAATGAGAATCTCATACTGCACAGGAGCAATTCATAACAAATGTTTCATTTTGCTTTTGAGCTGCAAATGCAGAAGCAAAGTTTGAGGGAGTACATAGCACTGGAGGGTGGTGCTTCACAGAGAAACTGACTGTCTGAGCTGCACATCAGGAAAAGAATTGCAAAGAAAAGAATTGCATGTGGATAAAAGTAAAAATTCAGGTATTAATCCCTTCCCAAAAAATCTAGGATCTAGCCTTGAAGAATGAACATAGAACTGGGAAAAGGCTCAGGCTGAGCACTGGGAATACTGGGACAACTTCAAGAAAGTGTTGCAGGAATCCTAGCACAGAAGGATTGTATAGTGAGCAGCAGAAAAGCACAGAGAGCTGGTCCCTGAGGGTGGCTGGCTGTCATGACTCTCACAGTTGGTGCTTAAGGTGTGACTGCCATCTGGTGATCATGGGGAAAGCGCACGCATACATTTGAACAAGCTGTTTGTTCTCACTGGTGCTGGACCTAGAGCATTTTCTTTCCCCTTTGCCATTCTTTGGTGTTTGCCTTGTATCTGCCCTCTCATGCCCTAAGGTATTCATCCACCCACCCGTCCTTGCCAAAGTTCAGGAGCAGCAGCTCACAGGACAACTGCAACAAACACTGTCATCCAGTTAATTCCAACCAGCACAGTATGGGCCGGGGTTTTTCCTTCCAAGAACCACAAAGAGGAGCAAATTGTAACGTGCTGCTTCTGCCCCGTTTCACTTTTTCCATGCAGAATTCAAACCAAGCTATGTCCGGAATCGCTCTGTCCGTTCTGTATCTGTTGGGCTGGATGGAGCTGCCTATAACCTGGCTTTAGAGGATGGATACCAGCCCATCTTACCACGGAACATCACCAAGCAGCACAAGGTGCAGAGGGCTATTTTCCACGAGGAGGAAGATAGAGACATGGGGGAATATAGTGGCACTGGTAGCATTGCAGAGTACACAGCCCCTAATCTGATCAAAGTGACCAACAGGTAAGTGGACATGGTAGATTTTGAACAGATTTGCTCCTTAAGTGACTCCTTTCATAAATGGGTGGGTTGAAGTGTGCTAAGCATGTTGTATCCCTTTTGGATACCTTCACTAAAATTCTTTTTCTCATGTGTACAGTAGTCTTCAGTTTTTAGTTTTGTCAGTGCAGAAAGGCATGAAGCTCCTGCAGAGCTGCAGCAGTGCTTTTGTGTCGTCTGCATTGGGTGGAGGCAGTAACCACTCATCAGTGCATATGTTTCCAGTGAGGACAAGCAAAACTGCTGGCAACAGGGGTGTTAAACTGGCATGAAACCAGGAGAGGCCTTACCCCTGGAAATCAGCGTGCAGTGGGTAACCTGGCCTGGCTGGGGACCAAAGGCCCTGACTGGAGCATGAACTGGTTTTGTCTCACTGGTTGCTTTGTACAGAGTTTTCTGTAACCAGTGCTAGGAGAGGAAAATCTATATTATGAATGAAGTTGAATGGACCAGGAGCATTGGGAAATGGAACTTACTGAGAGAGAGGGAAGGCAGTTGTCTGACCACTCTTAACAGCTAAAAATAATTTCCTCAGTAGTGAATCTAGGGACTGACGGTGTCTCTTCAGCTGTACTTTAATTCATTTGTGAATGATCAGAAAATTCACTACTCATTATTGATTACATGCATTAAATTGTTTAATGACTAGCTCACATAAACATGCAGGAGCCAGATAGCTGCTGTTGATATCTGTGTTTTCCATTTGACTTTTGTTCACAGAAGTGAATTAGAAACTCACCAGTATGGGGAAATGCAGGCATCAGAGAACTGTGCCCTTCTACCCTAGCTCTCATGAATGTTCAGGACCATAAATCACTGTTTGTTTTTTCTTCTGGAACAAATTGAATTGACTTTTGCTGCCTTAGTGGGTGAATCCCATATTTGTACAAGGAGCTGTCAGGAATGTTGTATATTATTCATGAGCCATCCCTAGTAGAAAAGGCGGCCGTGGGACAACATACGTGAGGTGGTTTAAAGAAAATAAAGGAGTATTGAAAATATTCAGCTTTAATTTAAACAGGCATTCAGAAATGACTGCATGGTATTCAACCCCTAATAAGCTTTCCAGGTAAATCTATCAAGTGGTGATTTTTGCTTTCTTCTTTATTAAATAATTTTTAAAACTGTATTTCACTAGAAGTTAGTGAAACATAAAGATTTTATATTGTCAAGAGGGTGTTTTGCTTTCAGAGTGAAGGGAGATACCCTTGAAAGATTTTATAACTTTTATAGCAGATAGACATATAGTAAATCTTCTTTGCTTCTGGTTTGTTGGTTTGAGTTTCTTCTTTTTTCTTTATGGTGTAGTAATACATCTTAAAAGGAAGTACTTTTTCCTTGCTCCTACCTCTGCATCACTTAATTATGCATTGGGAAATTGCTTCTGAGTAATGCTTTCAATGCTTGCTAGTTAGTAATGATTATTTATGCAGAAAGTCTAATGAAAAAGCGAGAATTCTGTGTAGTACCATTTACATACAGAAATGAAACAGTCAACAGGTTCTGCTTGATAGAAATATTCCCATTTAATTTTTCTACTTAAAAATTACCATGGCAACTCAAACCCAGACTTCTTTCCTGACTCAGAGCACACTTGTATTTTCTTGATGGAACATTGTTTTTTGAATTCTGCATGTGATTTCCAATCCGTGGTCTTGTTTGCCCCGGAGCTGTGTTATTACGAGCAGCTGTTTGCATTGCTCTGTGTGTGTGTGTATCCACTGTAATAAACACTGTTTGCTTTTCCACACCAAGGTGCTCTATCCTGGAGAATGATACCGTTCAGTGTGACACCGATCTGTACAGGTCACTGCAAGCCTGGAAGGATCATAAACTTCATATTGACCATGAGGTCAGTGATGTTTTCAGTGTGTGTTTTTAGCGTTGCTTTTTGTGGGCTGATAGGATCATGCTGACTGTCTGTGTCTGTCTGCCTCTGGGTGTCTTTGTCCCTCCCTGGAGCCTTCTGAACTCGATGGCTGATTTCAGAATAGGCATTTCAGAAATAATTAATTATTACAAGTTTGCGTGGAGGAGAGAACTGCAAATGAAGGCACAGCTGAGAAATGTCATATGCCTTATGAGACAAATAAGACTTAAAGTTATCCCTATCCTGGGAAAAAAATAACCTGGGTCTTTTTAATATCTTCGTAACCCTGTTCCCCAGTGGGGAACCTCTCAAAACACAGTCCTTCAGTATCAAATATATAAGGCCAAGGGAAAGTGAGCTTCATTAGTTTTGGTGCTTCTAGAATTAACGTCTGACACTTGCTACTGCTTTTCTTAACCTTGCACTTTGGAATTGAATTTTTTCATAGCATTGTGTATATGGAGAACCTAGAGGTAATTTGCTCTCTGGAATTTAGCAGTAAAACTTTATCTGACATTTTTGTCACTAATATTCAATAATACAAGCTCAAACTTGTAACAGAATTTCTTAGAGAACATGGGCATGAAGTATTTTGAGATGAGATTTGAACTACTCCAAACTGGGCCTCAGTTTCAGGCCTGTCTAGGAGTAGACAGACCTGTGTTGCAGTTAGAAATCCATTTTAAGGTGTGTTTTAGTATTAGATAGCATAGTTATAGTGTGGTTACGGTGGTTTCCTTAAGGGTGAAATTGTTTACATTCTTTTTACACTGAATGCCAATTAGAAAACACCTGTAACTGTAAACTATTTGAAACTGTACTTAACCCCCCTCCTCGGGAGAATAAAGAGAAAACGCATGATCTAACCGTGTTGGTCGTATGTGTGTTGCTCTGAGCCGGCTTCCCAAGTTAATTAAGAGTCCCCTGGTTTCACAAAATCTTCATGTGTATTTTGTATGGAAGAGGGTCTAAGGACCAGGTAAGGATGGAACAAATGCCAAAGAGAAGCATAAAGGATGGACGTCTTGTAATATTTTACCAAATTACATAAATTCACAGTAAAATTCTATGTAAGAACTTCTTGGCCCCCTTTTATTGTAGAGATTGATACACAAGGCAGATACTTAAAAACTTATTACTCTGCTTAGATTAAAAAAAGGCCAATTTCAGTATCACCGTGGTCCTGTAATTGTTATTCTGTCAGAAAATGTAGCCAATATTGAGTGTCAAAGGAAAGGAAAACCCACTTCTGTCCAGTTGTGTTCCTGATTTAGGGTCACAGGGCTGGATTCTTTGTCCATTTTCCTTGAACACTTGGTCCTGTCTCTGCTTCAACAGTCATGAGCTTCTACTATGCCTGTGGTCACTGATGGCTAGTTGTAGTTCTGTAGAGACAGTTGCTCACTAGATTACTTTGATTTTTCTGCTGTGTAGGGGACCGAGGCAGAGGCCTGCAATACCCCAGTGGAAATGGGCTATGCTGTGTGTGTAAGCCAGACTGAGCCAAAGCAGGAGTTTCATTTAGTGAAACAAAATTAAACCCCGTGGACGGCACAATTAACTGCCGATTGCTATCCCATGATTCCAGACGCTGCCCAAGCCTGCTATGCAAAGTGACGGAACCTTGCTGCTTTGCTTTTTCAGAACCTCTGAGGAGGGCATTTCAGATCAGTCCTGCCCCATCCCCTCCCCAGTGTCAAAACACACTGAAATTTAAGGACTTTGTTTTCCTTTGAGCAGCCTTTCTCCCCTTGCAAATGTGCTGCAGAGCACAAGGGGCAAAATCACCGTGGGATGCAGGAGTGTCTGTCTACCTGCAACTGTGTGCCCCCCATTCCTGCAGCACCACGTTCTGCTTTCACAGTCAAGAATCAGAGTAGGCAAACTAAACCAGCTTCCTGCTTCTGTAGTTCCCTTCTGGAAAGCTGAGTAATTTGAAAATGCTTGTTAGTGGCGAGAGCGAGAGCTGCGGAAGGTAGTGAAGAGGAAGCTCTTGGTGACAGTAGAATGAGTTTGAGAAGGTTAGAATAGGACTAAATCATGCCGGTTTTTTTCAACCTCTGTCTTGGTGACTTTTTTCTTTTTTTAGATTGAAACCTTGCAAAATAAAATAAAAAATCTGAGGGAGGTGAGAGGTCATCTAAAGAAGAAGCGACCTGAAGAGTGCGATTGTAACAAGCTAAGGTATTTTTTTGTGTACTTCCAAATAATTATTTGTAGTGTGCCAACTGTAACCGATCTATGTCCTCATGGGCGATATCAGAATCTGGTTTGTTCAGTGGCTGCTGCACAAGTACAAGGCACATCGTCTGCCAGGCAGGAATTTAATTGGGCAGTTGAACTCTTGTTCTGCAAATAAGCACAACAGAAAATCTTCTAAAATCAAACGGTAACCCAAAAAGAATTTGTTCCTGAGAAAAGCTGTTCAGAAAGAGACCCAGGAGTGCCTTCTCCTGCTCATGATGACAGAGCCAGCTCTGAGGCTGCTAGTGCCAGGTATCACTGAGAGTACTGCAGCCACAGTGGCAGAATGGCATGAGTGTCACCAAAAAAAAGAAAGCTGTCTGAATGGAGTCAAAACCACAAGGCAGCTATGCTTTAGCTGTGGCTAAAGCACCTGTTACCAAGTAGACTCTGTGAGAGGGTGTGGATAAAACCTCTCTATCTCACTGGTATCACAAAATGCCCTTTTGAACATAATGCTTAAAAACTTAGAGGCGCAAGATACTCTAGAGATACAATGTTTATAATTGTTGTGGATTGTGGATGTGGCCCTTGTGGATCCTGCAATACAGTTTCAGCAGCAGATCCAATAAAATATAGAAATCATCCATTTCTTGGATTATGGGAACCCATGTCAAAAACTGCTTAAGATGTATCATTCTAGATGGTAAACAGACAGAAAGTTTATATTGGTTTATAATCCACTGCTTTCAAAACTGATTAACTGAGTTTGCATAAACTGAGTTTATTTAATATGTACTGTAAAGATGAAGTTATTTTTGATATGTTTTATAGAAAATGTAAAAAATAGTTACTTTTTGGACTGATACAGGGTACACTTATATTTGTGCATAGCATTATTAAGATGACTAATCCCACTGAAGTCAAAGAAATTAATCATCTGACTTACGTATGGTCAAGTGTTTGCATTGCAATTGCTTTGATTTAGCATTTAGAATTAGTTGATGAAATTGCCCAGCATCTGTGGGCAATTAAAAGATTAAAAAATGGACTGAAGAAGAGAGTTCTTTAATAATCTTACTTGGTTAATTTGTTATACTGATTAAACTTATGAAAGCTCCCAAAAGTATTACAAATTTAAAAGATTTGTTTTGATGAGGATTTTTATCTGGCAACTAATTGAATTCAGATGTAGCATTTAGAAAGCAACATTTATTAAACTAAGTTTGTGTTTGCTGATTTGTATAGGTAATAACTTTATCATAAGAAAATATTGCCATTGATTGAGGCTGTTCTTTTTTTTTAACTTTGGTAATTCCACAGAAAGGAAATTTCTGCAAAATTCTGTAAGAATTTCTGGAGGCGAAGCAGTAGTAACCCAGTGAGAATGTGTACGCCTGCTTACACTCTGTGTATCTCTGTCCAGTATATACTGGACACTGTTCTTGCTGGGACAGTTCAGTCCATCTTGTTAAAGTGTTCCTGGAACTTCCAGCTAGTAATAATGGAGGACACCCCCGCACCCCTTCCCAGCCCTACAAATTACAGCTGGTATTGAATTCAGAAGTAAAATAACAGGAGGGTAATATAAACTTGTCATTATCCAAACAAATTAGGGAATATTCAGTTTCAGAAATGTAATTTAATTACAAATCTATTTATTCTATGTGCCTCATGTAAGGAAACAACCAGTTAAAACTAAATTAGCAGTAAATTGTAGCTGGACGTGGATATACATTACAATGCAGAGTTAGCACACCTGGTGTCACTGTGGACAAAGGATGTGAGGAAACAGAGACGGTGAGGCTGGGAAGTGCCTGATCCAGTTGAGTGAGGTTGCCTTTATTTATCACATACACTAATAAACTGAAGGGAGAAATGATTAAAGTGACTGGATTAAATCTGCTTCAGATCCAGTCTGATAATGTGGTAAAAACAGGGGCAGTTGTCTTGCTGTTGTTCACCAGCAGTGCTATTTTTATTTTCCAGTTACCATTCAAAACACAAGAGCAAACTGAGACACAAAGGATCCAGTCTTCATCCTTTCAAGTAAGTGAAGGCCTGTTCATTTGAGAGAATGCGCAAAATATAATATGAATATTTGGTCTGTACACACCAGTTACACATTAGGCAATAGCAGTAGTATTCAATTTATCCTCTCTTAAAAAGCATAAACACAGACACACCAGGGCAAGGAACTAAGCGCATATCAAAATGCTTGTAAATTCTAAGATAAGGTCTCTGCTTTTGAAAAAAGCACATCACAAACCTGAGGCTTACAAGCCCTTTTGGCTGCCGTTTTTTTTTTTTTCCAATGCTATTGAATTGCTGAGTCATCTCTTTTTGTATGAAACACCATTTAATTAAAAAATGTCGATTCTTTCCCTCCGAGCAGCTAATTTTATTAGCTACTTTGGGATATTTTAGGTATGTTCAAGTCTAGCAGAGTTTTCATTACCCTAATAATTCATGTGTGCAGGAAAGCCCTGCAGGAGAAAGACAGGCTGTGGCTGCTGCGAGAGCAGAGACGGAAGAAGAAACTGCGCAAATTGCTTAAAAGAATTAAAAATAATGACACGTGCAGCATGCCTGGTCTGACCTGCTTCACCCATGACAACCAGCACTGGCAAACTGCTCCCCTGTGGACATGTAAGACTACTGTAAACTAAGGAATAGGTGGGGAAATTTTGGCTAGACTGGGCTGGAATGTTGGGTCGCTAGTAGTTACTGGTTTTATTAGCTCTGTAACCAGAGCCATACAGTCTTCTCCATAGTAAATCATCTCTGTTTCAGTGTTGTCATTATTCTTACATGAAAGGCAAGGAGGTAAAATCAACTGCAAATAAGCTACATATGTTGAATACTGTACACTGATCTGCAAGGTATCTCACCATCTGAGAATGTTTCACAACCAGAGAAAGCAACCAGACAAGATGTTACTGTAATTAGTCATGTCATCTGGGTTAGGTGTGCACAGAACAAGAAGCTGATGCTGGAAGGCATTCTCTGCTTTAGAGCTCAGGAGTGAGAATGAGAGTAACTGACTATGACTAAAGTAATACCATAAACAGAAAGTAATTAGCAGTGCTAGACAGAATCATGTAGCTTATGTCTTTGTAACTCTTCAATTTGCAGTGGGCCCTTTCTGTGCCTGTACCAGTGCCAACAACAACACGTACTGGTGTTTGAGGACAATCAACGAGACCCACAACTTCCTGTTCTGTGAATTTGCTACTGGATTTTTGGAGTATTTTGATCTCAATACCGATCCATATCAGGTATCTGATCATAGACCTTGAGATCACAGCTCAAGAAACACATCATTGTTACTTATCAACAATAAATTGAAATCATATGGTATTGCTGCAGGGTGTAGTTAAGGCTGAAATCATTTTAACTGTAAAGTAAAGTGTGGCTCGTTCCTGTTACAAATAAACCACCTGTATTCCAAGTTACCAGATTACAAAGCAATAGTTACTAACAGTATCCCAAAAGTTACCAAATTACAGAGCAACAGTTACTAACAAGAACCCCCTGTTTATTGCAGCTAATTAATGCAGTGAATACACTTGACAGAGATGTTCTTAATCAACTTCATGTCCAGCTTATGGAACTCAGAAGCTGCAGAGGGTATAAGCAATGCAATCCAAGAACAAGGAACATGGATCTTGGTAAGTGTCTCTTCTATTGTGCTCACAAACTCCCCAAAGAACTCTGATCATTATGAAACTTGAATCAGTCAAAAGGATTTTAGGACTTACTTATACTAATAACGTCCTGCTGAGAGTGCTAGCTGCATCTCAGATTTTTTTACATGTTCAGTTTGTGTTATGTCATGTTTTTAAGATGGAGAATGACCCCTAGCATAGTGATAAATACTGCTGAGATGCAGGAGAAAACAAGGAAGGAACAATACTGGTGAAAGAGGGAGAGAATACCCTAACAGCCATTGTGAAGCTCACAGGTCAGTTGAAGTTGGAAGGAACTTTCCGGAGTTCTGCTCCAAACTTCTGCTCAGCGCAGGATCAGATGTGAGGACATACTAGGTTACTCAAAGCATCAGGAAATTTGTTAAATTCTTGAGTGTTTATTTTTTAAATTGTGATTTACCTCACACAGGCAATTGTTAGTAACATTGTTAATTTTTCTTCACCTAGGACTTAAAGATGGAAGCTATGAGCAGTACAGGTACATTTATAAAAAAAATTACATTATTATTCTTATGTACTACCTTCATGTTGAAAGAGCAAGTGTGAGATTAGGAACTGCATGGAAAGGCCTGGCCTGAAAGAGCATTTGAAAGACCTTTCCATCCCACTTGCTTTGAAACATTTGTGCAATTTGTTTCAATGTTACACTATGTTCTGATCTTGGTACTCAAAATTCTGGCAGAATTCTTCTTCCTCATCTTTCAGATTGTGGTGCTGGTTGTTTTCTTGGTGATGGTTAACTTTTTTTCTCCTTTTGCTGCTTGAAAATTAGGCAGTTTCAGCGTCGAAAATGGCCAGATGTGAAGAGACCATCATCTGCCAAGTCACTGTGAGTTGGGAGCAATTCACCCAAAGCATTAGCTTTCACTTAGCTTTTCCCTTCTCTTTTTGCATGCACCACCTTTTTTAACATCATCATCTATTCTCATGGAATGCTTAGGAGGAAAATCCTCTAAATTATGCAAGAAATAGGATACTGCCATCAACTGAGCACTACTGCTGCACAAAACCTCTTGGCATATGTGTTTTGGGAGTCTCGCAGCATTAAGGTCAAGGCAATTTCAAACAAGTAAAGGTAGAGACTCAGTTGAAGAAACCAGTTATGGTCAATTGCCAGTAAAAATTAAAGACCAGTACATTGGTTTTGTCTAAATTTAAACTAGTATCAGCTACCTATTGGTTTTTCACACAATCCAGAAAGAACAAAACCGACTGTAATTTCTAATGAAGTGTGGCAGCATCATGTGTTTTCTTGCTCTTTATCCAAATACAGCCCTGTACTGTAGGCAGAAAAAGGAATTTAAAACAGCAAGTAGACTACAAGACAGATTTTTATCTAAAACTGATTTTTCCTTCCTGAGCTGCCCTTTAGAACTTCATCACAATCTGGCAGTTCTCAAACTGTCAGAGTTCAAAGGTGAGGTACAAATTTAAGTATATTGAAAAGTTACCGCTGCCTGTTACTGTCTCTGAATCTCCCCTTAAAAAGAAGGCAGAGACTTCAATTCATTAAAAATCATAAAGTGCTCTCAAATTGTATAGTGGAAAACACAAGTACCAGACCCTTCCTAGGCAGAGTCTGGTCTTCTTGCCCGAGAGGACATATAATGCTCATATAATGCAGTGATTTTATTTCTAATTGAAGAGATCTAAAACTTTCTTTAGAACCAAAATGAAGGTTGAATTAACAAGCTTTGTACAGGTTGAAGTTTCAAACACCGTTGGATTGTTTCTGTCATACACCTGCTATGCCTTTTTTGTGTATCCATTGTTTTTTACTGCATGGAACCATTAAAAGTACCTTTCTTACTACCTTCTAGTAGAATGTTATACACTAAACTGCATTTGTTTTATTTTAAAGAGGACAACTGTGGGAAGGCTGGGAGGGCTAATCTCCCCCAGCTGCTGCACCTCCATGAGGATATAAACTGGTCAGGACTTGTACAGACTATGTACAGACTAAAGGAATTGTAGCATTCACCTGAAGGACTGGATAATCTTTGAGGCTGAAATAGATAGAACATTTGCACTAGTGAATGAGTTGAATAGAAGCAGTGAAATTATGGAAAATGCTGTTAGAAATACAGGTCTCTGAAATCCACTGTTGTACCTGCTTTTTTGCTTTGGAGTATACCTCATCTGCTTCACAAGGCATTTTACTTCAAGAAGACACAACTAACTCTGATTCAGGAATTCACAGAGGCGGAAACCCAGCCACATCCCAAAGAGGACTGCCACTGCAGCAGCAGTGTTTACACAGACAGTTGAAGGGACCTTAAAACAATTTCCAGTTCACCTGTATCTTTCGTTGCCATGAGAAAAACTTCAAAGCCAAGTACAACTTTAAAGCAAGATTTAGAAAACAAGGATGCTTTTGCTTATCACTGGGGTAAAGGTAATAGTTGAAAAAAACTTTGAAAATATTCAGGAACAGAAGTCAGCAACATCAAGTGTTCTCAACACCATGGAATTTCTTCAGTTTCCTCTGAGGATACATTTTTGTTCCACATCTACTTGTTCATCGTATTGTCACCTCTATGAAGATTAGTCAAGATTGTCTCTATAAGGATGCCAGATTTTTGGAGGGGTTGTGTAAATATTGATTGGTGTACTGTTTGAAAATAAATTCTTCAGGTTGTGAAGAAATTTGTTAATAAAAAAGAGTGTAACGCCCACATACCATTTCTCAAAATGCTATGTCAGAATTTATTCATTTTTAAAGGTACTGAAAAATTTCAGTGAATGTGCATCTTAAATTTTAACAAAATCAGATTTGTATGAAGATTTTCTATGTGGTAATATGATACTGTATGTTCAAACCAAAACAGTTCCTTTGAGGAAGCAGTGTTTACTTAGCAGTGTAACCTTTACATTTATTTTTTAAAATAGGCAGCTCTGAGAGTTCAATACTTGTAGTCAATAATCTAGTTATACTTTAGTCTGCAAAAAAGTTAATGTTCTGAATGACAGTTACTGTTCACAGGCTTTCACAAGGGAAAAAAACCTATAATTTTACTAAGGAAGCACAGTGTACAGAATTATTTGAGTAATTTTGTAAGAACATTATTACATACATTGTAGTACAGGCACTAGTGGTTAGATTTGTATTTATCACTTGTTTCATGTTACTTTGCTGTGTAAAGGCAAATGCCTGAGGGCGCTCATACGACAGACTCAACCAACTGTGGCCTTCACTCCTAACAAAGAGGTGTTTTTTTTTTTCAAAATGCAAACTTGTCATTGTAGAAATGCAGTGTAAAAATACAGCACAGAAATTATTTTTAAACCCTTCCTGGTTGCAGTTAGGAAAATCAAGTGGAATTATATCCAGGCATCCAATTAGATCCCTGGTACCACAACCCCATACTCAAAAAATGTACTTGAATTTAGGAATGAGAAAGAAAACCCCACTCAAAAAGCAGAAGTGGAGACTTTGTATATACTAAGTAAGATTGGGCTTGAGTATTTGTATCACATGTGGTAAGTCAAATACACTACCCAATCCTTTCTTGCAAGCTGTTTTTCATTATGGAAGTAAAATCTGAATGTCTGTCTTAATCTAGCCATGTATTTTCATTATAACTTGTAAAAAAATTGATGGATTATCAGAAAAATCTACTAGCTGATGAGATCCTGGATCCATACAAGTAAGTAAAAAAAGTACTTAGATTAAGTTCCCCCAAAACCCCATATTTTTGCTGCTTTCCAGAGAAAAGTTTTAGCTATCTGCCATTGCCAGTGTGCATGCAGAAAGAATAAAAATTTGCACGGCCTTGTGTGTTTAGCCCATAGTCTCTGGCAAGGTGAGGCTGTGACTGTTAAAATCCTGCAGGGCCAGTGTTACTGCACCTGTTCCTCATCAGTCAGAAGGCTGAAAACCTTATCTTGTCCCTTTATAGAAAACACTGAGCTGTGAGTCTTGTATGTGACACAAGAAAGAGGTGGTATTTAATGAAAGGTGTGTTGCTGCCAAGTTGATACCACCTCTTCTCCTTTCAGCTCTTCTAGAGATTGCTATTTAAGTTGAAAAAGATGTGAGTCCTAGTTGGTGTCAGTGCTTACTGTATCTCATAAGTGAAAGGTCTCAGTTGTTACTCCCTTAGCTTTTACAGCTAACTAGGATAAAATGTAAATCATTCTTTATACACAGTTTTCATCAGTGATAGCAGGGAATTTTCTCTGACCTTTACAGGATAATCAGCCTTAAAGTATTAGCTCATACAGTGTCACCAAGTGTCTATTTTAAATAGAAACCTTTATTTACATTATTATTAACATCCAAACACAAAAAGCAGAAGGGCAGTTACACAATACAACCAACCCTTTTATAAATCAGAACCCATGATTTTTCTGTTTTGCAAAATAAAGATACAGCTATTTCAAGCAATACTTATAATGTAAACTAAACTTAGATGCAATTCTCAATACTGTATGCCTTCTCCTGAGAATTTTTTTAAAATATTGCTCTCAGAATTACATGGTTTCACACTTGCTGTATCATTGTCATCTGGTAGTCTGCACATATATTCTAGAATAAAAGGTGTGCTAACTGGTGCAACATTCAAGTAAGTTTTGTCTTGTGACAGAAACATGGTCTCAATTTCTCACCTAAAAAGCAGTATTTTAGGCCAAGAAGTACACTACATACAAATTTAATAAATACATGGTTTCTGTGATCAAAAAGGTAACAGAGACATAGCAAAACAACGCTCTTTTATGCAACAGTGATCAGAGGTTGCCATACTAGCTAATTCATCTCTTACTGCTGAATAATGTTACATGGGTCTTATTTAAAAAAAAAATCAGAAAATTGTACTGCTATAGGACCAAAGCAAAATTGATGGTGGTAACTAAATTTGTACTATTTAGTGCTGCCACAAAAGAGGCTGTCAACACATTTCAAAAATGCCCCCTGCCCCTTCATCAGGTTTAAACTAAAAACCTTTCAATTCAGAAAAGAAATAGGTACTGGAAAGCTACAACATTCTAAACAAATGAGAAAAGGATGAGCCTTTATAATGTGACTCAGGTAGGTACCAGTTACACAGAGATGTATAAATAAAATTACTAATTAAAAAAAAATATTGTACTGCAAGATGTATATAGCAGTATAAGAGCTCACCTAATGAAAGCAACCAGTGTTTGTAGTTTCCATCAGTATAATGAACAACTACAAAATATAAATACTGTTCTACTCTGATTTGTTATAAAAAGCAAGAGATTGTTGCCTTTCACCCTCAGTAAGTAGCACTTAACAAATAGGTATGTTCCAAGAAACAAAAAGATAAAAGTTCCTTAGACTTTTAAAAGTTTTGCATTATAAACGCACATTAATTGGAGTGAAAATTTCAAATAAATGCCGTGATAATCTATATACTCAATACTAGTGGAAGAAATGGGTTGTATGTAGATCGATTGACACTACATTCATTGCCTTTGAAACACAGCTAAGGGTACGTGCTAAGGATTAATTTTTGAGAATATTTCTATTGAAACTTCTATTAAAACAGAAGATCACTGAATAGTCTGAACAATGAAACCCCCTCTTGCTAACAGTACCAAGGATAAGCAAAAAAGAACACAGATCAGGGTTTTTTTTGGTTTCTTTTACTCGCTTGGGAGAAATGAGTTTTCCATTACACAGTGAACAACAGAACAGAAGCACCACATATCTTAAACATTTCTGGGTCACTCCTCATGAAGGTTTAGCGGTTTAATTCCTTGCAACTGCAATAAGTGCAAAGGGATCTTTATTTCAAGCACCCAAAACGGAAGGGGGGTAAAAACCCCCATGCTATCAGCAAATAATATGTAACCAGACTTAAATACTGCTCTGACAGAAATCTGCTTAGAAAATACATTCGTTACTATTAGAACAATCCAATGAGGCATAGACATTTGGTTAAAGGGTGGCTTAATATCCTTAAAGATTTCTGGATGTTACATAACAACAAATACTTTGCAACAGACAAACATTTTTGAAGAACATTTAGAGTTCATTAAAATTGACCGAAAGGACTCAATCCAGATTCATCAACTGAAAAGGCAACCAGTCGTCTGTCCTGCCAAGCTGTAAGATCTCAAAACTCAGAACCTTTGTGTCAAATTGCCTTAGGTAAAAACAAATGTAACAAAAGTGCTCACAGGTGGAAAAAGTACCGAACAACCGGTCTTTATTTTTTTTATAAAAAGCTCTATGTTAAAGATGTAAAAATAAATGAAGTGTTGAAGATCAAAGAAGAGAAATATGTGGGCCAAAGTCACCCAGCCTCAAAGTCCTTAAATTTAATAATAGTAATAAAAAAATTCTATTTGGACCTCAACTACACTCAGTTTTCAGAAATCAATTTCGTTAAATATTTAGCTTCACAAACTCTGCAAAAATGAGTTAGTGACCTACAAAAGTCATATATATAATACATTATTTTAAAGATCATATTTACAAAATTTATTCACAAAAAAGACTGCAAAATTCTGATTCTGACTGCAGTGTCTTGCCTTGAGTTTTCTGAAGATATTTTCAAAGAAAGATGAATTATTGCTCTAATTTCCGTACACAGAAAACATTACATTATGCAGTCTTTTCAAATACTTCTTAAGAGATTGTGTTTGAGAAGGAACTTGCACACACTCTACCTTCATATAAAGTCCTTATCAAAGATATTGCATTAATCCATTATATAGTCTTCTATAAAGTGCACTCAGCTGCACAGCAATATGTAAATATTAGTCACAATTGTGTTTAAATAATTTAAATTGTTTATCCTCTCTTTTTATCCCTTTGCTTCAACGGACAGGATTTTGCACTAGCATGTGCCAATTAATTTTGCACTGCTTCTTTGCTTGGGAAATCCCTGACTCTTAGGGCAAGAGACTAAAAGCAGCATTTATATTCAAGAATTCATATAAAAGAGTCAAGGTTAAGAACTACATTCTCTGTCAGGTATTGTTATTAGAGAAATCAGGAAATTCTTTTCCTGCAAGTTTTCCAGCTACTTTTGTCTGCCTGGGCTAAAGAGCTTTGGATAGCTACAGTAAACAGATAATGGATACCAGGAGTCTACCCATCAAATCTATTAAAATAGCATTACCAAATTCATATTTCTAGAGGAAGAGTGCCAAAAATATTAACAACCTTTTTTTGTACTCCACATCATACAGTAATACATAGGCTGCTTTACTAAAATGTGTTTTTGTTGGGTAGGAGTGTTTTTGGTTTGTTTTCCTCTGGATAAGGAAATTTATCACTGGTTTCTGTAAGCCCAGTATGACTTGCCATGAAGGATGTGTCACTTTCTAACACTAGTGCATTCAGCCATTCTTGTTTGAAGATGTGGTTCTAGATGTCAACAGTATTTCTGTTAAAGAAAAGATACTTTCATCAGAGAAGACATCTTTGCTGAAAGAAATGGTTCATGTACTGCATTTGGAAGAAGGAACAACTGACAGACAATGCTTAAAAGCAGAAGAATAGCCTTTTAGTGCTCCACTTTGAAAATTATCTAGAAAATAAATGCTGTCCTAGAATTTCCTAAACACACTCTTTGGTTATCTTTATGCCGTGTAGATTTTGAACATCTGACATTTCACCTTTATATTCCGCTCTTTATAAAAGGCATTTGTTGTATCAAAGTCCTCCAAAACTTTACTTACCCCTCTGAAGTCCTCATTATTCTGACTGCTTCCTCAGGTATGCTGGAAAAAATTTTATGAGGTCCTTTTTACTTGAATAGATACAGCTTATGTCAGTATTATGTTGCTCATCCTAGGTATTTTGTGGAAAGGTTGCAGTAAAAGTGTATTTTGTAGTTCAGCTTTCTTTTCAGTGCCTGTTATTAGCACATTTTCACCTTGCATGAGGGGTCTAAATTTTCCGTAGTTTCTAGCTATGCATGTGCAAGTTATTCTAAGGTATTGTAAGGGCAAGTGTCATTATCAGCATCTGCCAGAAGGATACTGCATTATCAGGATTCTTAGCCTGACTCGTAAGAGCTATTACATATAATTTTCAAGATCTGATCATGATGCATTCCACAATGTCCATGGTGTTTTTTCGGGGGTTTCTCCAGGTTCTGAAGTATTTCACCATCCTTTGTGCAGTTTAAGGCTTGATCCTACCCACAATACTTAAAAGTCAACAGCTAATCCCAGCATACAGCTTGGGTTGTTCATTGTGAATTTTGTTATGCATCATCAAAAAGAAAGTATCTCTCAGGACATTAAATTAATAGGAACACAGATGCAAATACAAACAGGGTAACTGGGAGCAGAATTGTGCCAGAGGAATGGATATAAGCAGACTGTACACAATGGAAAAAGAGTCAGCAAATGTTTTCATCGGTCTTGATGTACAACTTACCTGGTCTGGACCCATAGGAAGTCCTGACATAGGCATGGTATTAATACTCATCTGTCCAATATGGCCACTGCTGCCATTCATGTGCATCATACTGTACACTGCTGGGTTACCTTGATGGCTGAACTGCTGCTGGGGAAAAGAACTGAAGTACAAAAGGACAAATAAAATTACCTTCCAAGAAGATGTATTGCCTTCCCTGCATCAGGTGTCAACACGTGGAAGATAAAACTATTTTCACATTTACCTGTTTTTACCTAGTATCTGCTTAACATGGAATTTGAATTTTTAGAAATGCACAGTTGTATGTGTAACCTTTTTGGAGGCTACTATTACAGCTGCATCATCATCCATTGCAATGCTATTTGATATTTTGTATTTCCCCACCCCCTCCCTCAAGTTATTTTTTCTTCAAATATTAAATTAATATTTAAAGAGTGAATGTTGCTTCTGGTTACAAATATTGTAGAGGTCCAACATGAAGCAATGGAGCTGAGCATAAAATACACTTAATCATTTTATTTCCTAAACCAGAGCAGGATGAAGGACAATACAGACACTAGAAAGACAGTTACTTTTTCCTCTTGTAAATCCTTTTCCTGATATATGCTATTTAACATAGTTTCTACTTCCAGTGAAATGAGAGACACTTTTTGAGAAACAGGTTGTAATCACCAAGTTCACCTGTTTCTGGGCATGCTTCCTGAGGGCCAGCCCTTCATCTCTGAGGACTGGTACATTGTTGCTGACTGAGGATGCTGCAGCATAGGGTTCTGGGAGGGTCCAATTCTTGATGATATCATGGGATTGGGAGGGCTTGATACTCTACTAAATGCAGGATCAGGTTGTTGGCTTATTCCTTAAAATAAAGGAGACAGATACAGTATACTTCAGTTATCATTACCTAGTACTTCTAGTTTATCTGCTTGCAGTGATTGGAAGGGGAAAAGTCATCCTTTTTTGTAGCAGTATATTCCATTTTTCAGAATGATTGGTATTTAGGTAGTTTGGATTAACAGAAAAAGGGAAAAGAAAATCAGACAAATGAAAAAAAAGCCAAACGTTAGTACTAGTACCATAATTAGGTGGATAGGGGAATTGCTGTGAAGGAACTTGAGCCATTGGAGGGCCTGTCAAAGCACTATCCATGCTTCCTGAGGCTGTCACATTTGGTGGCGGACTGAAGGCCTGAGGTTGCTGTTGCTGCTGCATCATCATTGCCATCCTCTGTTGTCTAAAATGGTGACTTATTAGTTCCCTGTTACGCTGAGCCACCATTTGAGCATTAAGAAAACCTTGCTGCTATCCCCCAAAGAGAAGAAAAATCAGATTAGAAGATTTTACAAATAAAATCATGTCAATCAAACTCATTCCTAAGACCTAGCAAGTCAAGGAAAACCCAGTCAGTACAAAAAATAATCATGAAAAAATTAAGACAAAAGTTTTCATTAAATTGTCATTAGTGCTAAACAAATTATGATATTGTACATGGAAAAACTTGGCATACTGAATTGACCTCATGACCTAATAAACAAATCCCCCTGCAATCTCAGGAATAAGGGAGTTAAACCACCTCCTTTTTTAAAAATTATGCAGAGGAACAAAACCAAAGAGGAATGCTCTAAAGCCATGAAAGAAGGTTGAAATTCTAAACAGATGGTTACTATAATAAGTACTTACCTGGGATCCCACCTGTGGCTGCATAACTGGTCTCATCACTGAGTTAGTACCACTGACTGAATTTTCCATTTTTATTTCAAGCGTTTGACGGGTCTGATTCATAAACTTGGAAAAAGACATTTTAGCACCATTAGCTTGAAAATAACAGTACCTGAACAAAATAATGGCAACTCCTGCAAATTTTCTTTACAGACCTCTTGAATCCATAAAGTGCAATGGCTAATTTTTGCGCCTTGTCTAATGCACCTGAAGAACCAACTATTTGTTTAAATAGCTCTAACACTCAAAAAGAAAAACCCTTCAAACAGCGCAGCATTAACTGGCTTTGGCTTTTATTTCCCTTGACATCAGCACTCTTTAGGAATAAAGAGCAGAGTATCTATTTGTTTCAAACAATTAGTGTCACAGAAAACCAAGAGAGAACACAGTATCTCCTAACATTGCCATTCCACATGTGGAGAGAAAAGGGTTGAAAAATGGAAGATTGGCAAGGAGAGAGAAAAAGAAGTTGTTTTTAGAAGTTTTCTCTCAAGGACCAACCATGCACCTGGAAGATGTTAGAAAATACTCTGGCTGAGAAAAATTCACGTATTTGTGTTTGCTCTGCGATGTTGTCCGTCCACAGAGAAGAAATGGAATTTTCTCACAAAAGATAGCAGGATGTTGGTAAAGACTTTTAAAAGCCTTTCCCACAGACTTGGGCTTCTTTGTAAGGGGGAAGGTGGGGGAAGGGAGATAAAGATGGTTTGGAGATGTGAAACTACAGCCTGGTGAAGGACTGTGCATGCCCCAGGCCCTTTTCATATGGAAAGCAGGGCTCAAGCCTGGGTGCTTTTTGCCCCTGCTAAAATGAGCTTAGCAGTGTGCATGTCTCTGTTTTTTGGTATCCAAGATGATGGAATAAACCTACTCTTTCCACTTCAGCTGTGTGGTGTTGTTGCTTTGGTGTTACCAGCATGTATTCTGTTCCCACACCATGTCACAGTAGTTCAGTTTTCCTAGTTTTATTTGTACACTGTATTTACTACCAAGCCTGCATTTTCACTTGGGGAATTCAACACTGAAATCATGCACCAATTTTTAAGCAGTGTTTTCAACCTAGTGGTCAGATCTATGCAGCTGTATCTGTTCTCTCACCTTTTATTCAAAGAAAATACTTAAAATAACATCAAATCTCTAAATGGAAAGCAAGCCCATATATCCATATCATAACCAAATGATTAGTTAGAAAACACAGTGAAGAAGAAGTAACACCTGATTTACAGAAAAAATACAGCTGCAATTTAATGCTATCCCTGAGGTTCTGAGAAAATACTAAACATGGATAAAGAGATCATGAAGAGTTATATCCTAAAAAAGCACTGTTTTAACTAGCAGTCATTTTGTTTGCTGCAGGAATCAATCCAATCTGTAGCTAGGGAGGCTGATGAAGGAGAAACACTTGTCCTAATAAATGTTCTTCCACTCCTACAGCCATCTGGCAATTCAGTGAGAAGTACTGTCAAAATAAAAGATCCACCCTCTCAATTGTCTCTTGTAATGTCCACAGTTATATATGTGAAGCAACACAATTCTGTGTGCAGGTGATTCCATTCTGAAACATGATGGAAGTGTAAATGTAGGAGCAAAAAATTACCTGCTGTCCCTGGAGCCTCTGCTGGAGCTGCATGCGTAGCTGCTTTGGTGTGTTGGTCCGAGGTCTCATCATGTTTGCTCGGGGATGCATACTTTGCAGAGGAAAATTGCTCAGTTGGCTCATCTGATTCATCACTGAATTAAAAGATGGTTGTTGTCCCTGGATGTTACTAAAACCGGCTGGCATTGCTGCCCCTTGCCCTTGATAGGGTTGACCATATAACAAAGGCTTCTGGTCAATCATAACTGAAGATTCCTGACCTTGAAATGAATCTTGTTTGGGCTCCAAAGCTTGTCCCTTCAATAGATACAGAAGTGCTTTCACTAGCAGTATATATAGAATTCCTAAAGAAGCAATAAAGCTAACACAGCATAATACACCAGCCAGCAATTTCTTGGGTAGAACATAGCATGGACAGCTACTGTTAGTTCTGTCTCCAAACTAATGAAATAGCAAAAGTGATTAATAATTCTTTTTTAAATCAATTTAGTTGCACACTGCATAGACAGGCAGACCAGTGTCACCATTCAAGCCCTTCTTCGCTTTTTGATGCTATTTGTACAAATGATAGTGTCATGTGGGTCTTAGCAATTTCCAAATTACTCAGAATTTCTTTTTCCTCTTTGCTAGCCATGCAAATTTAACATGGAATGGAAGGACATGGAAGCATCCACATCACTGCCAGTCAAATAACTCACAACCTAAGTTCAGCTGACAGCAGGCTGACTAAGAAAACCCAATACAATTCTCAGTTTATAGAATTACAATGAATTATACCCCAAACTCCACCTATATATACTAAGGCATTATACAATGAACTTCGTAAGAATATGCCACTTTATATTTCTTGTCACACACAAGAAATTTAATCCATGCTGACTTTCTCCATTGAAAATCATTAGTCAATGTAAAGGTTTCCAAAGGGAAATGTATGAAGATGAAGATGAGGATGTGAGGAGATGAAGTAAATGAGGAGTCCCTCTTCACTTTCTTTTCAGGTAACAAAATAATATTGGTCTTTGGAAAATAAATGGCTAAAATGTCTGTTTGCTTACTTGGTTTACAAGATCAGGAATTCCTAATGCTCTGTCAATTTCTTCCAGACCTGTGACATCTGTATTACTCAGTAGTGTGTGCAGCTGATCCAGAAGTGCCCTTTCATCATTCTGGCCTTCCACATTTGGTGCCGAACATAAGAGATCATCCAAAGAGCTTCTAACTAATTGTCTATAAATAATAAAAAAACCCAAAACACTAAAATCATAGAATTAATAAGGTTGGAAAAGGCCTCCAAGATCATGGAAAACAACCTTTGAGTGCATACCACCTTGGCAAACACACTTACAGCAAGCACTAAATGTAAAATCCAGTTGTTTCTCAAACCATTAGGAATGATGACTCCACCACCTCCCTGGGCAGCCCATTCCAATGCTTGACCCCTCTTCCAGTGAAGAAGTTCATTACAACCATTACAAGGAAAACTACAGTTTTTATATAATATATTGACCTGGGTATGATCAAGTATTATAGTCACCCAGACAACTGAAGTAAGACTTAACAACTTAAGTCCCAAATTTATGTCCTAAAATGTCCAGTCACACATAAATTCTGGTTTTTCCTGGTTTCTGCCATGTGCCATAGAGATATGATTTCAGAGTGTCCCATCTCCTTTTTCTGTGCCTCTCAACTCAAGGATTGATAGATTTTGTTAGCAATGCCTTTTGTGGAGCTGGGTTAAAAAAAATCCAGTGTCAGATCACCAGCAGAAATGGAAACATTTCTGAAACATTCCAGAAATGGAATTTAGGCTCCAATTTGTTGACTACAACATAACTTTGTATGCTACACAATTTTATGCTACACAATTTTATTTCCTGGTCTTGAATTCTTTTGACAGACAGCAAGCAGTTGTATTTAGAATTACCTTAAAACCTTCCCCAATTCTACCTGTTTTGTGAACCTCGTGACGCTTGCTCCATGGACATCATATTGTCAGGCCACAGTCCAGGTTGGTTAGATGGTCCAGGCTGTCCATACAGATTCCCCCCCACGTCAATGTTTATCTCATTTGGTCCTGCAAGGTAAAACATTGGTGTATATTTTAAAAATTGAAGGTCTCATCTTGCTCTCCTAGTGCTCACATTAGGATGATCAACACAAATTGTCAAGCAGCTTTGTGAGCTTTTCATTATCATGTTTTACAGTGTATACACACATAAACTCACAGTCAAGATAATTTCACATATATAACAGACACATTTAAATACGGCAGACAGTGATCTAAACCTGCTATCCTGTTAGAGCAGAACTGCTATTTCTTATCCTTTGGCCTCTAAATAGGAGCTTGATAGACATAGCACTTTACATGAAAAAAAAAGCCCAATAAAAATTCTGGACAATGACATAGGGGTACCAGCAAACATACACTGTCATAGTGACATCAAAATCTGGCATTTTAAATTCTGATACAGAGTGGAAATCAAAAGAAACACAAAGTACATAACATTTTGCTCTTTTGGGAGTATTTTCTTCCCTCTACCTATTCAGGGGCATACAGCTCTACATAGGAGAGTTTATGTCGTCCCATTATTTCCCAGTATCTGTATGAATCACCTAGCATCAATGATTTATAGGAAGCTAAGCTGGAAAATTCTCACTTAGTCAGGACCACAAAAATTTCTTCGATAGTTGATCTTACAGCCATTTGTTGCATTGAAATAGTAAGTCTATTTAAGAGATGTGGTGACAGCCCTGGCAGCTTTCCATGATAAGAAAGGAATGCTGTCTATTTAAGTTGGTTTGGGGCATACTGGTATTGGCACAGTAGACTGCAGAATTTCAGCTCTAGACTAAACCTTTGTTAGACATATAGAACAGAAAAAACCCATGGGCTTTAAGACTCTTCATACTTTAGTCATACAGCTTATCTCTTGCACACATGAATACTTCAAATAAATACTTCAGATGAATACTTTGAGGAAAAATAGTATTTGCAATGTGGCTTTATATGAAATTTGGCTACTCCACGTGAAAAGAATTTTGAAATACTTGATAGAAAGACTTCAAAAGACATTGATTACCAAAAAGTTAATAGAATAAAAAAAAGAGGGAGAAAAAAATCTGTATCAAATAGCATGAATTAAATGCCATTTAGTTTCTGGAATTTAGCAGAGAAGTACGATACTAAAGAAATACACAGAAATTATACCCTCATCCAGTCTGAGATCCAGAACAAATTATCTGTGTATGAGACACACAGCACCAGAAGAAAATAAGAACATCACCAAAAAGTCATAAAAAGTCATAGGGAACAATATGAGTGTCTACCTCAAAAAGTCTTTCAATGAAAATCTAGCATTTGACCAAAAGTGCAAAGATTCTTATGACAAATGCTTACCAAGAAACCAGTGAGACAGTGCTATGTAGAACAATAAGAAGTTAAGAACTTACTCATGTGAATCATTTGCTGTTGCGGCATTGGCCTAGTACCCGGTATGCTGTTAGAGCGAACAGGCAGCCCAGACACAGAGCCACCCTCTGCAGGCCTTGGAAGGGCTGTATTAAATTCAGGTCCTGGTCTCAACATTGAGGCAGAACTTGCAGATTCCAGTCTGTTCACTTTGGAGCTTGGCAAACCCCAGTCTCCTGACTGGTGCTGATTCATCGCCACATTTCTGTTGGGAGTACTTGCTATAATGAAGAGCAGAAAATACAAAAAATTATTATCTGGAGTGCATTATGTATTTCGGTTTTAGAATTATTTTGCTATTTCACCAAGTGTACCTGCTAATGTCAGAGCAATTGACTAAAGTCCTACAAAAGCATCTAAAGCTCACCATGCCAAGTTCTAAACCATACAAAAACTATACGAATCTAAATACACATAAAATTCATGACTGGCTGTCACTGTGACCCTGTTCTTGCTTCTATATATCAATAGCACATATTAAACTAAAAACTCAAAATATTAAAAAATATAATTTAACTACTTAAAGTACTGGTAATGACACATATAGTTAACAGTTATGTTCTTATAATTTTAGCTAAGGTAATAATTAGGGTAATAAATAATTTTATTAAGGTAATAAACCATTCAGAAGTATTAATGATGGTAAAATAAAAATTCCTTAATGTTAAAGTTTCTTCTAACTGAAATTTGTATTTTTATCTTACAACTTTTTTACATAAAAGCTATTTCCTTTACATTGAGAGAGCTGTTTGTACACAACCAACAAACCCAGATTTGCTCCAAAATTTTCTTGGTTTTCAATCATTCTTGGACTTCCACCCATCAAGTTTTGCTTTTGTAACATGGAGAACACACTGACATTCCTCACTGAAGCACCTGAGCCAATAGGGCTGTCTAAAGACAAGGCTCTGTTAAAAGGTGGGCGAGTGGTCTGCACAGACTGGGGACTCTTCACACCTGTTAAAAAATTAAAAGATGCATGCAATTGTACATTTTAAATAAAATATGCTATTAATGGCTTAAATTAGTCTCATCTCTTTATGAGCTCATATACTTGATCTTAAGCATGCCAGGAACAGCTATGTTGCTTATGTTTTCACAACAAAAATTCCCACTTTGAACACATAGTCAGGACCTGTTGCAGAAAAAGTCAAAAGGCAGTTCCCTTTGGCCTTACACAAAAAAGAGGTTCATTTTTAAATTTAAGTTCTGTAATGAACTTAGTATTACAGACTTCTTGATATCTGTAAGTGGACTGCCCAGACTTTGGTTTACTCCCATATGGAGGTAGAAACAAATAGTTCTGTTTGGAACTGCTGGAATCCAGACATGGTGTGTTCCTGAACAGTGTCCTCCACGGACAATTAACCCACAAATCACTGTGCTTCACAGCCAACAGTGTCAGTGGCCTTACATGTTCTTGTACCTGGTTTTATATTTTTCATTATCCATTTTTCACCCCCTTCGGTTATCTCAGCAAGCCATTGCCCTATATAATCAAGAGATGACCAGTGTCATGAAAGAAAACAACAACTACCATGATGCCGGTCTATTAGCTAGGTTATCCTCCCCTCCTACTAAGGAAGGGCATTCCTTTTGATATCAAGGAGGAGTAACAACTAGAATTTACTGGCCAGAAGATGTTTTCACACAGAGTAAGAAAAAATTAAAATCTTGTCACCAATCCCATATTATATCCCTAGTCATCAGTAAGGGATAAAAATTCTCAATTTTAATTTACAACTTACAAAATATCTTTCCTGATGACTTGTCTCTGAGAAATCTACATTACACGAAGCCAGAATAAACCATAAAACAAGGAAGTGAATGTTATTCATTGTGCATATAGCAGGTGAGTGCTGTCAAGTCAGCGGACAGTGTATATAATAGCCGATGAAATCATAATTAGCCATTTTGCATTTCATTTGTCCTTGAAGATATAGGAGAAAGAAAATATTCTCTAAGGGTTTGAGGATGCATTATGTTTACATCAGGTAAGAAGAAAACCCTAACTTTAAAACCGGGGTGGTAGATTTAATTCCTTACCCAACAGGGCATTTCCTTGAAATAATGCTGGCTTTGTTCCAGGGTTATTTCCATTTGCAGACATAGCATTATTGTAAAACTCTGAACTAGTAAGATCACCTAGAATTGCATCCAAATTATCCAAGTCTCCGTTCATCTGAAAATGATGCAGTAAAATACCAGGGTTATTTACTCTCATATGGCTTTACTTCAATTTTTACATAGCTCCTTACTAATCTTAAAATACCTGACTGGGAGACAAAAAGCTATGAGTGACACTACAAACAGCAAAATTACGCACTGTTTTTTCTGTTCAGTTGGAACCCTAACTTCCTTTAAAAATTTGTCTTTAAATCAGATACAGTTTCTATAGAAAAATAATTCATATATAGTGGATCCATATCTTGACAAAAGAAGCTTCTTTGAATACCTTAATTAAATCTCAGGAGCAAGGACTGAAACTACATGTTGTGTACTATTACAGAGTTGTTAGTGACTTTTCTGCAAGTTGTATTCAAGCAATGTTATAAGGTGTTTTATTGATAATCAGCTGGTAGCTAATTGTGTTGTTTTTTTAGGTCGTTTGGTTGGGTTTTTTTAAACAAGTTATTATTTATTTGGGAAATTCAAGGTCTAAGAAATCAATATATTCTCAGTAAACTCTGCCATACTGACCAGTACTGTTTACTTCGAAGTTCCAAATTTTAGGACTTGAATACAAAAATATTGTATACAGATTATAACTTTAAGAACATCTGTTCCTAACAACTGCTAGTTTCAGAATAGCTGTTCCATGGTGCTAATTTTCTGTATCATGATCTTTCTTGGAATTCCAGCTCTAGAATTTATTTGTATTTATTTATAAAAATTAAATATACATTTAAACATTTCACTATGCATTTATTTGAATGCTGAATATCTATATACTTGGAAGAACAAATTCACTCATTTAAGGAAAGAAAAAGAGTGCTAAAACCAATGAATGAACTAAAGCAAATCATGGCTATTTCAAGTATTACACATTTTTGTGTACTGTTTATATTTTCAAAACGAAATCATGTGTTCCCTTTTGCTCTTGTATTGCCAACTAATTACAGAGGCAGTTATGGCCCCATTTTCTACAAAGCTGTAAACCCAAACATGTGCTAAGATCTACTTTTAAGAAATAATTTGTAAATATTACCTTAATTGTACCATAACTTAAAAACACTAGTCCAGGACTTCAGGACATCAGATTTGGTTATACACATATCCTGTAGTTTTTTTCTTTGTGCTTTTTTGTTCACAATTAAGCCTGAGTTTATTGTTTCACATCATTTGCACAGAACTTTTTTAGAAATGTTTACACATGCATACTGTAGAGTGTTCCATATTTAGTCATTCACTGTAACCATAAAATATTGGTTAGCTCACTGCCATCATTTTACATTATACTGTACCTCCTCTGCTGGCTCCATTTTTATTTTCATCTCTTTTTCTTGACTTGAAGTAGGAATTGTTGAACTTGTGCACGGTCCCATCTTATTATCCACACTTTCTACTTTAGGCTTCAACTCTTTGGAAAGTGGGTCCTTAATATCATCTTTATCTAGTAGATATCTTAGTAAAGCATTGTTTTCTTTCTTCTTTGGGCTCAGTTGCTCATGTTTGACAGTGCCTTCTCCACAGGAGGCTGTGTTGCTAGCATCATGATATGTGTCTTTACCAGTAGCTTCAGCTGTGATCTTAGCCACCTCTGCTGGAGAATTACCATTCTGTAACAATTTATGTAAAATCCTGTGCTTCTCTTGCAGGAGTGACCCATGCATGTTTGAGGAGGAAGATACCCCTCCAGATGTTGATGAGGAAACTCCTGAAGGACTGGTAACACTGGTAGAAGATTCTTTACAATTTGAGTCTAAAGGTGAGCTTGATGCTGTAGAATGTCTTCTTTCATCTGAGGAGCACGTGAGTAGCTGAAGGAGTTTTTTATGCCCTTTGCTCTCAGACGGTCCTCTCTGACTTTCAGATGCCTCCAGATTTCCCTCTTTACTATCTTTTTCACTAAAGAGATCCTTGCTGTTTGACTGGCAGATGGAACTTTCCACTTGATTTTGTTCACAATACAAACCAGAAGGGCTTTTGGATTCCTGAGTACTTGTTTTACTTTGCTGAGTTATGCTAATGTTTGGGGAATTATCCAGTTTTGGGCCCGGTGAAGAAAGTGTCGATAAAAGGGAATTTCCAACACCCTCACTAATGGCTTGCAGAGCACTAAGAGAACTGCTAGAGAAAGTGCTGTTGCTAGTGTTGCTGGAAGATCCCATTGGCGAGTGCATACCTGTGTCATGTGACAGAGACCAAACTCATTAAAGTACTGCCTGTATCTAGTCTTCCTTTGGATTATGTATACTGCCACATTGAGTTATTAATTTTAAAATACATTTTTACCATGAAGTCAGGTATACTACATTCAAGTAATACACATAGGGTCATATAGAATGGTTAAAATGGATGAAAGATTTAATTCAGACAAAAGTGGGGAAAGATAGCTTGAAAAAAAAAAAAGGAAATAGCAAAAATAAAGTACCTGTAACTGGAGAATACTGGTGCGAACTCATTTTTGGACTCCCTCGATTCCTAGGAGATACCATTAGATTCTGTTGGTTGGAAGTTAAGCCAGGACTACCGTGTGGTGGGCTACTTATATTTAACCCAAAACTGTTACTCTGATAAGCAGAGGACTGCATTCCAGGTCCAGAATTCACTGGTCCCATATTCCCAGGGCCTCCATATCGAGTGCTGGTGAGCTGACCCACTACACTGGGATCTCCCATCCCATAGTTCCTGTTCTGCATTGACATGGCTTGACCAGGTGACATGTTCATAAGACCATTAACAGAATTCGTGTTTCCAGTCACAGGTGTTCTGATGTTTTGCCCAATAGAATTAGGATTTGGCCGATATCCATTTTGTTCTCTGTGAATTCAACGTCACCCCCAGAAACCCAAAGAAAACAAATTAAAACCTTATTTTGAATCATGTGCTACAAATACATTATTAAATAATTGCCCAAATATTTTTTCCAAAAAAGAGCAGTGAGAATTCAAGCTTCCACAAAAGCAGAAATAAGCCATGACATTCATTTATTTATTAGAGAAATGCTTGATCCTTTGGGAGCTTCAAGTTATAAGCACATACAGTATCACTGCCTCAAAAGCTTTAATCAATGGTCAGGTTATTAACCAGATTTATCAATTTAAAGACCCTCCTTCTTTTACGCCCTTCCTGAGTCAAGGTCTGACACCGTTCTACTGTGCACATTAAGAACTTGTGACCCTGAACAGGCTCCATTACTAATTTTTCAGCGTCTGGAGGCACTCTAATGCCAGAAGGAGACAGATTCCCTCCAAAGTGACATTTCAATTATTCTTGCAAAGAACAAGAACAGGTCAGAAGAAATACTACTTAAGGTACATTTCAGTTACGGATTATGCATCTGAGAGGGTTTTGTTGTCTTTTTAATCAGTCTGCAAAAGCATATGACTGAGTATTTCTATTTTCAGTGTTTCGTCAGTGCTACCACAAAAGACTAATAAAAACATAGCACAGGCTTTGTGCAGGTATTGAGACAAGAACTTTCTTTTGTCTGTGACTGTCTTTCTGCCACATAGTTAAAATGGGACTCTGTTAGGTTTACACATTTATTTGTATGCTATGCAGCTCTGTTTCCCAAATTATTCCCCATCTGAGTTTTAATCAGGTAAAATATTTTAGTATGTTATTTTTCTCAGGTTATCTTCAAGGTCAGATGTATTTTTAAAAACTGCGACACCTAAATTACAGACAGATACTACTAATTTCACCTGTGAAGGAAGTGGGTAGAGACAAATCCATGGCGATCATTAGTTACGGGATTTCGAAACAGTTTACTCTTCGTTTGAGCTGTCACTATCGTACCATCCGCTAAAGAAAACCGATACAATGGGGTTTCAGCATGACCTTGTGTATAAGCTGTAACGGCAATATACAAGTATAGTTAATATTTAAAATCCTGAGCATTATTAATATGAATTATAAGATATTTTTGTCACAATACCCTTCATTTAAGGAAGATTAAAAAAATCTTTTTTATCTTCCTTAAAAGATAAAAATCCCCAAACTTTGAAAACAAATAAACAACCAACCAACCAAATAGGCAAATAGATATGACACACCCAAGACAGATACAGAGAAAAAGGAAGTATTCCACAATTTCTCCTCTAGCAATACGGGGACGATAAAAGCAAACAAGATTATTTTGATGCTGCAATACTTTGTGGTCACCAGACACAACTAGCAAAGCTCTACATTTTTTAACAGACTTCCAAGGCTAGATTATAGATTGCATGGTTCCTGCTTGGGGAAGCATTTTTAAGTTTGCTTTAATCAAAAAATTGTAGAAACTATTTGAGCTTCAAATCTCTTGCTAACTTAGGATTCATTTCATCAGTTATGCTGAAGAACTTTCAATGGCATGGAAAATCTGTTTTCTGACAGTATGAGTTTCTCTTTATTTAATATCCCCTGTGCTTGAATTACTTTTTAAATCCTTCAAAAAGACTAGCGTGTGGAATTATTAGAAAACATCATCTTTCTTACTGAAGACTGAGGCTGTACTTCACTTAATCTATCAAGGTTATCAAATTAGCATTACAAAATACATGGCACTGGAATGCTGAAAGAGCCCCGTGTCTTGAGAGTAAGAAAAAAGCATCAACACAACTGTTATCACTGTCAGAGAGTGGTTCCTTAACAAAATGAAACAATGAATCAAAATAATGTCAAACTAACATTAACCAAAAAATAACAAGCTAATGATAATTAAAGATGACATATCATCACAGAAATATAACTGTCTCTGTCATTGCTATATCCATCTGTGGAAAAACAGCTTCCTTGAGGACACCAGATCATGTATCTGGTATTTTCCATGATAACTTCCAAAACAAACACATTGAAAAAACAAAATAACTTCCAGCAGAATTCCTCATTCTCAAGAGGTCATCCTCCTTCAGCTTGTAAATGAATCACAACAATCTACAAAAACCATGAAAAAAAACGGAACACAGGCAGAACTTAGCATTTTTGTTTTTCAGAGAAAAATGCAGCCCCTAGGAGAAGCAATATGACCCAAACATTGTAAACTAGTTTTTACCTTCATGATAGTGGCGTTTATTTGACCATGACTGCCCATCGTTGTGGCATAAGAATCTCTGAATACACCGACGAATTATATCTTCAAAGCCAGGTCTCATGGAAGATCGTAACGAGTTCGTATCAATGTTGACAAGTTTGCCTTAACAGGGAAGAAAATACACAAATTAAACTCCTTATGACTATAACTATTCTTTTTGTATAAATATGATATATTTCATAAGGCTCCAATATAACCCTTTTAATCACCAAATTCTGAGCATGCAGAAGTTACATTTATGAATTATCTGCCATGTGAGAACATGACGCTGGTTGTTAAAGCATCACTATTCAAAGGGATTTATATAACTGAGTAAGAGGAAGTTAATCACCCACAGGTCACTGTCAGAGCTTTAGAAAACAGTAACTTTAGTCTCTGGTTAGAGGCACCTAAGAGATGCACAGGGAGTAAAATTTTAAAAAATACTGATCAACTACATTGAATGAACATCATAAACACAAACTGAAGGCATCTGAAAAGGTCCCATTTAGATTATACAACTCTTTAGATTTAAACAGCATAAACCACTTTAAACATTAGCTCTTGTATTGTATAAAAATACAAACATTCTAAAGGACTTCCATTCACTTCAGTTATGACCTAAAATATTTCTTCTGCATAAAGGAAAGCAAAACAACAACCATTTAAAATGGTAGTTAAAACACCAGTACTGCTTTTTAACAACCTACCAAACAGTAACATAGAGAAGAAAATGCCTCCCACAGGTTTTATTACACCTCACTATCAACAACAGTATATTGTAAAAAGCAGCTGGGAATTCTCAGTATGAATTCTGCTAGTCACTACAGATGCACAATACATACTCAATTTATTTAAAACAAGAGCATATGGACAAAGAAGACTCCTCCATACCTTCCTCCTAGGTATACTTCCTACCTGAAAGATCATGTCTTGTAATAAAGCTCTCTGGATTTGCTGGAAACACCCTTTCTGCAGTTGTGATACGACGCGCCACACAAATCATGCAGGACTGCAAATCTGTATTTAAAAAAGAGCGTTTCCTCTTTCATCATCTCTTTTTTTACTGTACTGAAGAATCTAATAAAATAGCTGAAGTGTCTTTTGTTGTTACAATGGAAGTACAGACAGTAAGGATTAAAGTTGTTGCGTTCTTGAAAATGGTTTGCAAAACACCAAAAAGCTTTTCACAGAAATTTCTGCGCACGATAATCTCACAAAAATTCCTACCTTCCCCCTCTTCCATCATAGCTCTTGGCTGTGATAAAGCAAAGCACTGCATAGTTTCATATCTTTGATGTATATCCTGGTAGCCACCTACATCTTCCAAGAGATCATGAGAACTTTTCACCATCATCCGGCAATTAAATGTATGGCTCTTCTGTCTAGGTGTTTCATTAGTCCAAGCAACTCCATCAACTTAAAAGAAAAAAGTAAGAATTCATATAGATTTTCAGATACAATCAACTCATAACTAATTCTTCTTAATTTAGATATTCTGTTCCTAGATTACAGATATTAAAGATGACTTTAAGATGCCTTCTCAATATATCATCAATACAGCTTGATATAAAATAGGAATATTGAGGACCAAGCAAAAAACACTCTTCCTTTTGCATGACACTTTCAGTCACTTGAAGAAATGCTGAGAAGTCATGCAGATATTTTAAAAACAAGCAGTTCCTTCAGCTAGCCTTGTGGTATTAGGGAAGATGTTCCTTCAGTGTCGTTGTTTTAAAGGTACAGGTAAACCAATTGCAAAGGCTAAAGGAAAGTGTGAATTTCCAGCACATTTATTTCTGATGGCAAGCTATTGTAAAAACAGTAGTATTTATCAAGATTGAGATACATGAAGAATATTTTACTACAAAAGTAAGTAATCTGTTTTGAAAGGTTATCCTTTACAAGGTATTTTTTTCTTCTCTGATTGCTTTCAAACTTTCAGTCTGCTAAGTGTAGTAAATCAGCTTTTACTACCTGAAGATTTAGGCAAGTTTTTAAGAAAGTCCTTCCGGTCCTCTTCATGCAAGATACCATAGACACTTGTATTAACCAAATCTTCTTGTTTATACTGCAGATACTGTGTGACATTTTCCGATACAAATACTATGTTCCCATCTCGATTTACAACAAAGAGGAAGCCGTCCAATGCCTAAATATTAACATGACAACACATCATATAAGACATACCAAATAATTCTGGAGATAATTTAGTTTAAAAACTGGGCTGGTTATAAATGCCAATTTACAATATATTCACTCATTTTCACGCATAGAGATTAAGTTTTAAATTCTTCTTTGAGGAAAAGTGTGTTTGGTTGGGAATTATTTAAATAATAATAATTAATATGCCCATGTGGTATTCCCTTCAGCTTTCACATTAATAGCCAGCCTTCTTGTTTCATTATTGATTCATATGAACACTAGATCATGAATTTGTAACATTACCAGACTGGTTTTCTAGGCATAAAGAAAGGCTATCTGCTATGCACTGTTATGTACTATTATTCTTGGGTTATTTTACTTGATGGCAACATTCATTTAAATTGCTTCATAATTTAGTAATACAAATGCAGACACACATAACAAACCTCTCCTTCCAAAAACTCCTCCATTTAATGTCTATCCCCTACAAGAAATAAAATATTGCTCGTGCAAATAAGCACCGCTTCAGCAGTAATTTGTTAATGACTGCTGGAGTAAATAAAACATAGGAATATTAGGAAAAATCAAAGGCTATTCTATTTCCTTCTACGGAGAATTTCAGCAAAATTAAGAAAACATGATAGATTTTATTCCTGAACCCTTTCAAACATAGTTCTGCACAGTTCTTGTAGTTTCCTACTACAAGATTGCATACCTTATTGTAACATTTTCATCTGCTTTAATATTCAATTCCATAGGGGTTTACTAGGGCCTAATTTGTACTTGCCTGTAATAAGAGAGGTCCCAACGAATCCTTGTCAATAACTCCTTGACCCGTGGACGATACATCAGCTTTCTGAACATCATCATCATTAGAAACTGCTTTTCCTGAAAGCCAAAAGATAAAATATCTGTAAAGCGACTTTTCACATGAAGGCCACATTTTAGTATTACAAGCCAGATCCTAGGAAGCGTGTGAAATAAAGGCAAAAAGAAGCACAAATGAGAGAGAAGGGCTCATATACTCTTGATCACTAAGACTAGAAAAAATGTCATGGCCACATAATGCCAAACTCTTTGCTCACATAAATTGACTCGGCAGTTGAAGCTGACATGATAAACTTGCTTTGTGAACATTTCTTGTTGTTTTTCAGACACTGATGAATACCTGCTGAGTCTTTCAATAGCCATTAAACACACTCGTCATTTCTCTCTCTTTCATTGTGTTTTTATTTTGATCATCTCATTATCATTGGTCACAGTCTTCAGATGCCATCACCAGTGTTTTACAAAAAGGCTTTGATTCATGTTAATGGTTGTGTGTCTGTATATGTCTGTATATGTGTGTGCATGCATATAATGAAACCGTATTTAAGAATCAAAGTATCCTAAGTTAATTGATTGCAGGAGAAGGTGGAATGGGAACCCATGCCATGTGGCAGAATTAGAGAAAAAAAACATGGTGAACTTTATTTTGTGGTACTTGATGGCTGGTTAAGCAGATCACAAAAGAAGCACAGCATCTCAACTCTATAATGAGACAGTGTAATACACTAGATGACACTACAAAAAACCTTAAAAACAGAAGATGTTTTTTTAAAATCGTTTTAGCATGTCTTAATAAGATGTGGCAATTTCCCTCAACAGGTAAGACACGTAAACACAGCACATTCAGTATTTCTAATGCTTTACCCCAATGACACCCATAAGCTTGGGAGGTGGAGATGGGGGTGGAGTGGTGTTTAAAAAAAGAAATTATATATATCCCTCACTCCGTATTTCAAACACAGGTTTGGCATACACCTGTCAGTTAAAAAAGAAGTATTATATCACTTAGGTTTACCCTAGTTGACAGAAATTACCAAGATATGATGAATTGCTTCTTTCTCCTTTCTTGAGTTGGTTATATTCTGAGTACATTCAATCACACTAAGAAAGCAATTTAATAAAATCCATAAAAATCACTATCTCTGATTGGAGGCTAGCCCATTAGAAAAGGATACGTCTCCTTGAAGTGAAAGGCAACAGCATGTATTCTTCATTCTGGCGAGTATTTGGTATAGTGTACAAGGAGATGGTAGAGTACCATCTCCATTTTTTTATCTTGTCTGTGGTACAAAACTGGTAAGAAAGGCCACACAAAGTTTTAAAATCCTGATTCCTAATGAAAAGTGATGATAAATACTTGTTTACTTTTAAACAGAAAATTACTTAAGGCGCATTTAAGGTTTGAATCAAGTCAAAGTCCAAAGATCTGCTCAATTACATGCTATTGTGAAAATCACTACTCAATTTCCCATGTAACTATTGCTTCAAAAAAAGAATCACAACAAAATTAAACTATTAATTTTGATTTAGCAGGGAACTGTACCTTGCTCTTTTATTTGTCGAATCTGTCTCACAGTTTCTTTTAAAATAGCACATTTATCTGGTTTGACATTGAAATTGTCAATGTCACTCAAATTAGCAGATATCAGCTCAGCCAGTTCTTCAATATATTTGCTTTCCTGCTCACGTCGACGCTTCTCACCACTGCAGACCAGACTAGGAATCAAAAACATTGTTTTGTACACTTACATACCATCCTATGCAAAACCTGTGCTCACTCTGAATAAAGTACTTCACTTAACACCCACCCATTAAACCTAGGCAGTAGTTATTCTTACAGCAAACATGTATCTGAAGGGCAAATACGTGTGTTTTGTTACATTGCTCTTTGGTTTGCATCTTTTTAAAGAATCTTAAGTACAAATTTATATCAAGAGGATAGAAGAAAGCTATTAATAAAAAAAATCCTCCTGTTTTTATTACTCTACTGTCAGATTTAATGAAAAGAGCAACTGCTTTTTTCATAAAATTGTAGCACTCATACAAAAAGTGTATTTCAATCTTAGAAGTTGCTTTACAGTTGCTTAAAATTTACTAAACAAATGAAACTGAATTTTAGCATTCTGTTAACTCCCTTCAGTTTGATTGTAAAGAGATGATTATAGAAGGTGAAACCTCATGAATTTCTAGGCATCAGGACCTAAATGCCATCTCAACATACAAGAAAAGCAGAATCCCAGACAACCTAAGGTTGCTGGATAAAGTGTTTCTTTGAATTCCTCTTCCTACCCAGGTTAATGTGCTGAGTAAAGAGACTGTCTACAGCCTAAATCAACAGGGAGAGATGTCATGCACAGCATGGCAAGAACAGGAAAAGGACTCAGGGCAGGGGCAAGAATGGGCATATCAAGGTAATTAAAAGAAAATAATCACTTTTTGAGAAGAAACCAAGTGAAGGAGTTAGGAAAATATGCATGGACCAACACTGGAGAAAACAAATACATAACAAAGCAGGAGCTTGAAAGATAAAGAAAGCTAGTAAAGGGTGACAATCTGAAAAAGAACTCCTGAATGGACAGAGAGACACTGTAGAAAGGGAAAGAGAAAATAAGGGAACACTATTAGAGGAATAGGGGACACTCATAAAAAGACACTGGGATACACTGGAAGCATTTAAGGGTCTCATACGCAATCTGTTGAATAATGAAGGCAAATGACATGTGGCACGGGACAAATATTAGTACACACATTGCCTGACAACAAATTTAATAAAAGTTAATACTCCATGGGAAGAATAACATGAAAGGATAAAAGAGAACACTTCATGTGGTGGAGAGCAATGAAGGTTGTGGGGAACAGAAAACTGAGTCCCTCAGACGACAGTATCTAACAGAGTTCAGTGAGAGGCAGGAAGATAGCAGACTGCCAAAATTTAAGATGAACTTGAAAGAAACGGAAGTACACACAAAACAGCAAAAAGCTCAACCTCTTGCAACATTCTTTGCTAAATATAAGTGCCTGAAATAAGGCCTGTCAAATCAATTACCAATACGAGATGATGCCTTTAAGATTCCTGTGAAGCAAGAGCTTTCTCTTCTTTTGCCTTGCAATCACAACTTTGAAAGGGATCCCTTATCTAGTGGAAGGTATCCCTGCCCGTGACAGGAGAACTGGAACTAGATGATCTTTAAGGTCCATTCAAACTCAGTCCGTTCTATGATACGTCCACTGTATTAAAAGTTCCACAAGAGTCTAATTATAAAGCACAGTTCATCAACTTCGGTGTATCTACACCTAATAGTAGTTACCTATCTTCACAGCAGAAGCTAGCCTAGAGAGTTTTTCAACTGAACAAATTCCTTAGTTAGAACTTTCTCTAAATTGCAATGCAAATTTGAAAAGCATTTTCAAAAACTCATTAAAAATCAGGAAAGTTCTGTGCAAACCTACCTCGCACCTGGTGTATCACATGGCAATGGCTTGCGCTTCCTTGACTCATTAGTCAAACTATCTAAGGAGTTTTCTCCTAATCCACTCATCTTGACCATGCATCAGCAACTCTTAAAAGCAATGAAATAATAATTGTTAATAAAACACTCAAACTACTAATTCAAAATACAGAGAACTTATTCAGATAAGTAAGTTACTTTTATCGACTTACAAGTGAATTTTCTTAATGCAAATCCATAAAGTTTTTTTGCTACTAAAAAATAATATTTGCTTACCTTTCTTTAAAATCTACCCTGTGTTTGGTCAAAACACAGGTTATTAAAGCTTTTTATCACTGTAAGCAAAAGTAAAGGTTAAAAATGCATTTAAGTTTTTTCAGAGATATTTAAAATGTGCACCATTGAACTGGGACCACTGTACAGCTCCAATCCATCTTAAAAAAAAAAAAAAAAAAGAAAAGATTCGCAGTATTTAAACACACATTTAGACAACTTGAAAAAGCAATAAATTAATGTTATACCAAAACACAGTTGCACAAACAAGTAATTTTCATCCTTAAGAGTATACCAGGAGACTTACAGGAATTTCATACACATCTCTGCATAAAGCAAACAGATTACTGTCTTTACAGGTTACATGGTTTTCATATCTCTTGCTAAACCTTCTAAAATCAATACAGTTTTCTAAAACTTTGAGGCCAAGGCAAGCAAAGATCTCAACCGTCTTTCATTTCTATTGCTTCCGCAGCAAAGACTGGGCCATAACCCAAAACAATACCAGGAGATTTTGTTGAAGTCTAGTTACATTAAACAAACCTGGTGGATTATCTACATATCACACTCATGTCCCCTCACTTCCAAGGCCAAAAAGGAGCACAGACACAGATGAGTGAAGAAAGCCATGTCAGGTCCTGCTATGCTAGGCTCAACAACAAGCTGAGGGAAGAAAAAAAATTTAATGGATCTATGCTATGTATCTAGTTGGAGTATTTTAGAACATAACTAGAACTATAAAATGATCTAAAAACTTGATTTTGGTCTTTTGTACTACAATGAGACAAACCAGATCTGGGCAATTAGAAATTTAGCATTATTGTATCCCTTTTACAGAAATTTCCAAATTAAGTGTAAATTTAACATACTGCATTCTTGTTCAGACTGCAGTTCTTTACCCTATACAGCAGTGGCAATAAATGGTGCTAAATATTTAGTTAATGAAGCTTGTCAGTTAGAGAGAACCTTTTTGCATAACATAACCCAGTCACTAAGAAATCTTCCACAGAAAAAGTTCTTTGTCTCCACAAGCAAAAATTACCATTATGACACTTGTTAAAAGAAACTGGCCTAGGATGACCAAATTCCTAGGAGTCAGTGATCACACATCACAAAGACAAAGAACTGATAAAACTAAATGAAGTTTATGTTAAGGTACCAGAGGCTGGTGGCCAACTGGCTCATGCAGCTCTGCAGAACATGAGCACCCTGTTGAACAAGAAGTTAGTTAAATGCAAGTCAGCAGTGTATCCTTGCAGCAAAGAAAACCAAGCTGTCAGAAAGGGCACATAATCAATTAACTGCTTCCAGGACAAGATATCTGGGGGGGAGGGGGGGGAGTGGGCAGCACGGAGCAGCGGGAAGGGAAGTGTGTGTATTACTTTTGAGGTTACTAATCCTGACTGACTGAATTTTTGCATATTGGCCTCTTGAGGGGGGGGAGGTGGAATCTGCTTTAGTTTTTCTCTAAAGTCTAAACTGAAAAGGCGAAGACCCACAAGAACAGATTTGCATGAAGCAGCATGGACGTTTTTAATTCTACACGAGGAGACTTCAAAAGATCATTCTTCTTACAGCAGTACAAAATTTTGAAAGCTAGGACAGAGGACAGAGGACTGCATTACACTAGCATGTGTAAAAAGTCCAGAACTAAAATGGCATCTTTGTAAAGTGCAAATTCTCTTTGCAGCTAAGAAAATGATACAATGCTTAACATAAAATCATATCATAGCCAGTCCTCATGCCAATCGATATATATTACAAAAGGAAGGATAACATGTTTTTAAAGTGACAACAGAATTAAACCCAACAATCAAACATAATCTTCCATTTGAAATAAACAATTACAAAAGTTGCCTAACTGTACTATGGGGCATGAACTGTACTATGATAAGAACTTGGTCGTAACGTACAAATACTTGATAAAGAACAATATGAATAAGACAAACCCAACAGTGAGATGGAAAAGCAAGTCTGAAGACCTTTATCCATTCATATATTCCTCCAGGACAAAAAACTCCCAAATACATACAGTGGCCTACTTTATGTAAAGTTCAAGAAAAATACACTGTTAGGCCACTAGATGACAGTACAGAACTGGACAACTGAAAGGATCATATGTCCTTGAATTAGCTTCATTCAGTTTCATGAAAAACTACTCATCTGAACAAGCAAGCACTTGGAAAAAATTATTATAGAACAGCTTACGATCATGCAAAAAGCAGTTGATTATCTGAAGCTGATACTCAGCATTACATGTGACTCAAGGTCTTATGTCTGCAGACCTCACAGCTGAGGCTGCATCTTCAGTCATGCTGTAGGTGACACGTGCACAGTTCCAGGACTGCTGCTTCCCTCCCTGGAACTACATTTACAGGCTGAGTATAGACAGAGCTGAAGGTTTAAGAGCTAATGTCGAAAGAGAAAGGAAGAGCTTAAAATGTAAGTCTTAAGGCTAGCTCAGGAAGGATGTGGACAAAGCAAGTATGTCTGAAGGCAAGAGTAAATTCTGTTTAAGAGAAGGAAGCATTTGAAAACATTAAGCATTTGAAAATTTGAACCAGGACAGACATTTAACTATAACAAAATTTTGAAGGTTACATGGTTGTATTAAATGATTAGAAATGTCATTTTTGGTTTAACATATACTTGTACTGAGAGATAACTCACAATGCAATTAAATAGCAAACCAAAATTACTACATTTTGGCTCAGAAATGTGATAAATATAGGAGCTTGGACAAGAAAGGAAAAAAATCAGTGATTTCCATAAGCTGTTTCCCTACTCTTACACCCAAGTATCTGGTGGTAGTTAATTCAGTCCTGAAGCTGCAGAGCTGCTGCACATGTATTTTCCTTTCCCTAAGAATATAATCAAAAGCTGCGCAGGTAGGTCACACCTAGAACAACTCCGTAACTGTTTAGCTAAGGAAATTACAGAAGCTGCTTCCCAGTACAGGTGAATTTACAGTACAAATCGTTAACGGTCAAACTATTTTCCCAGCTACAGGAAGTATCTGCAGAAGAAGCTACTACTCAGTGAGTTAATAATGAAAGAAATAGCCAATTTTAGAAGTACCAGGTCTTATATTTGTTCATTGAAGATAAGCCTGTATTTTTCTAATGGGCCAAGAAGTTTTTCCAAAAGGAAGGCTGTTTCGGGGGTTTGGGGGAGTTTTCCTGAAGTATTTCAAAAGACAGCTCTGAAACACAGGTTTCAAAAGTTGAAACTTTTATGCATTTTTACTACAAAAAGAAAAAAAAAAAAAAAAAAAAAAAAATTTAACACAGGCATCTTTGTACACTTACTTCATGAGCTAAGACGCAACAACATTATTTCTGGCTTTTGAACTACTAATGCTAGCTAGGAAGGCTTCTCTGCTGGTTATACTACATGATATTGCCTACCTAAATGAAGCATTTTTAAAAGAAAATAATCAGAGTGAAATTCTTTCTGTTATTTGCATGATTAAAATAAATCTAAAAGCTAGCTTGACGTGACTGAATAGCTCTATTACTACATAAAACTGGGCAAATACAAGAAATTCTTTTAAATTTTACATGAGTATAAATTACCCAAAAAAAGTCTTCAAAGCGAGGCACTGTTTAATTCCATTGATTGTAGCAATAATGAACCACTGTATCATGATGCTCCTAACCCCACCAGTGGAGTGGAACTAAAAGCAGCAATACTTGGAGGAAAAAATTCCAAGCTTCCCTGATTATTTGCAACATCTTTTCAGGTACAATCTTAAATTTTCCAACATTCTTCTGAATTCAAGAAAACAAAAACTAACAAAGATTTTCTTCCTCAGCAGTAACTGTGCCAAAAAACACCAGTCCTTATTATTAAGGTGTTCATGCCTGCATCCTTTGCAATGTACAAAGCACTTTTCATATGTCAGGTCTATTCACATCCCAGTGAAAAGCATAAATAAGTTGTTAAAAAGGTCCTGAGTTTTGCATGGCAGATAAAACAAGTTTCAATAATTACAAATCCATCCATTGCAACAGCATATGTACAAACACATTTCAAACAAAACCACAGAATTTAAAGAAATCATGAGCATTTATGAGTAGCAGTGTCCAACCTGCCAGGGGTTTCAGCATTTTGACAGGGTAAAATCCATTGTCTTCTAAAGTTCCACCCGGGAGTAACAGGAAAACAATGCACATACCAACAATACAGTATGTTTGCAATGGGGAGAGTTCCTTAGGCCATTTCCTACAGAGCATTCAAGCCAAACTGATGTTGAAATTACTAAGCACAGTAAGCAGAAAGTTTCCAGTTTGATACAACTATTTCTTCCCTGGTCTTATTCAACTCACTCCCACAGAATTTGGAAAGCTACTAACTTAATATCCCTTATATTGCTTTCTGCTAGCTTGTGTTTCAATGCATTTGTTTCCTTGCCCAACTCAAGCATCATTCCCTTATGCCCATATTCCCAGTAGCTGGTAGATGAAAGACCTATTCACCAAACAGGACATGGCAAGTGAAAAGGTTTTGTCCTACCAGAGGCCCAAAAATACAAACCATTACATGCTTCAGATTCAGTTTTTATATCTGTTTTGCTGAAACAGTTGACTACCCTCCAAAATGCACAACTATACAATACGTATTTAAAACATACCCAAAATATTTTCTTAAATCATGTTTTTTGCATGAAAACAATTTTAATACTTTGTTGGTCCAAGCTTTTCCTATATTAAGTATGTGTACTTGTGGTATCTTGCCTCCTTGGAAGCTCTTCTGTCTGAGCTTATTTCTTGTTTGAAAAATTGACTAAGCAGAACTTAGCATTACTCAGGATAAACTAGTTACACAGAATTAAATCAAACAAGTTCATTTCAATGAATCATGAGGATGCCTTGGGATTTTTTTAATTGTATACAATGTTAAAATATTAAGTATAATCCTCCCTTCTAAAAACCAAGATATAAGTCACACATTTTTGCAAGATGCAGACCGCAATATTTAAATTTTGATAAACAAAACTAGTGGATATTCCATTCTGCAACTCCGTATACTTAGTGAAAATTTGTTATTTCCACCCTGTATCTCCCTCAAATACACATAAAAAGTATCAAAGGTTTCCAGTGAAACTTCTGATTCAAAATATTCTTGGTATTATGCAGAGATTCTTTTGCTCTAAGACTGGCCACAGAAACAACTGATTTTTCCACTTACATAGACAGAAATCCACAAGAATGTAAGCAGCAACTTCACTTTCTGGCAGTGGTGCAGTAAAGTTTTTGGTTCGAATTGCATTTTTTTCTTCTTTCTTCCCTCCCCCCTCCTTTTCTTTTTTTTAAGTACATGCTTCTCCTATACTAAACTGTAGCTTTAAAAATTTTCAGGTATATATAGTCCAAATATGAGATCAGTCACTTACTAGTCCTTAGCAAACATTCAAGCAGTGCATATTTTTCAGAGGACCTTCAGAATCAGAAGTCATTTTAAGTGACATCCTGAAAAACAAAAATAATACATAATATGTAACTGTCATGTCTGCTATATGTTGAACAGTTGACTATTCAACTCTGTTGTCCCTACTCTAAACCCACATGCTCCTCCTCTAAATAAAGAGGTATTAGCCAACCATTTAACATCTTAAATTAAAGAAATATTTTAACAATGCGGTCTGTTCTGATTCACATGAATTGGTTTAGGTTATTAGGGATTATTATTATCAAAGGTTATTAGGATGCTTATAACAAAGCACAGCCATGCAGTAGGCACTTGGCATTTGGGGTTGTACAGTCAGCTTCCCCATGAGATCTCACGACATCAGTACAACACATGAGCATACAATTTCCTGTCTAAAGCCTGCTCAACCAAAACCCAAGACTGCTCAAACAAAAACATCATTCAGCATGTTTTGATCTCAATGAGCTCAATATACTGACCATTGACCGATTTACCCACTCTCATGTTGAGCTACAAAGATCATCAATTCACATCATGTAGAAACTTAGCATCCAACACAGCTTGGCTAGCAAATCTAACTTTACATACGGTAGGTTTCTTGATCCAAATTTCAAAACGTATTAAAAAAGATCATTACATTACAGTGTGGATGAGACGGTTAAGTGGCAAGTCATATTGTTACCTGTGGCACAGATAACAACAATACGACAGACACCTGAAGACAGAACACATTACACCGTGTTCAGGTTAAAAATATACCTATATATAATGTGCCAGATATGGTAAACACAAGGGTTACTTTTTAAAAGAAGACAAAAAAAGGGTAGCATTTGCAATCTTCCTTAACTGTTTCAGAGAAAATTAATGTGCCTTTTTTTAAAAGCGATCCAAATACAATATACTTGAAATAACAGTGTGATGTAAGATCAACAGATTTTTAAATCTCTGAAGGAGGGGCAAATGCAGCAGATAAAAAAATGCCACTGAGCCTTTACTACAGCTTTGTGAATCTGAAAGTGCAATGTAACAAACTACTGAAACAGACACTCATGTACACTAAGTAAATAAAGATGTTTTCGTGTACTGTAACTAGTTTATACTAAAAAGTCTTTCATTAACTTTTAAAATGAAAGCACATATACTTACATTATGAAGCAAACAGGAAATTATATTAGTTGTATTGATACACCACTGTGCTAATCCAGCACTTCCCCCATCAGTACAGTAACTAATAAAATATTATTCCAAAACACAGGCATTTGATCCTTCTCTACTCTTTCTTCCTCCCATATTCCTCCCACAGACAAAAAAGGTGATTTACTAGGTAATAAATTACTCTGAGCCGTCACTGAATCAGGACTTTCAGTTAAAAAAAACAAACAACAAAAACTGCCGTCTATAACGCCAGTGAAGCACACCTTGTTGCAACACGTCAAATATTCTTAATTTTGCGCACATTCATTTTATATTATATATTCCATCTTAGGGAGACTGATTTTTCAGACCGTGTCAGGTTTCATCTACCAGTCCCCCTGCAGTGCTTATGTTTAGTAAACACCATGCACTACTGGGCTATTTTTCAGACCTGACAATTAACTTGAGCCTTTATCACTTTGCAGGTATTAATATGACAGGATGCTTTTAGTTAAGAGATGGTCAGAGGTGGAAGATGCTTGGGGTTTGTCTCCTGTTCCTCTGATAAATAATATGTGTGATCTATGTTTGGGATGTCATTACTTGTTGATTTCCTTACGCATCCCAGTTTGCCAGTCAGAGCAACAGATAAAGGACCATGCTAACAGCAAACAAAATGTATGACAAAAAAGAGGGCCCCAGTGAACAAACATGCTGTTATAAAAAGGACTATTTTTTTATCCTTATGCCTTCAGCACATACTGCCAGACACTTGTGAGAATTTGTCACCTGTCAGCTTCCAAACAAAGCACCGTGGTGAAGTCGGTCACTGCATCTCATCACAGCACCAAAGACATGTGAGCCACATTCTAGCCTCAGAACAACTGCTATGCTCAGAACCCAGCTGTGAACAGATAGTAGCTTATCTGGCTAGATGAGTTTGTTCAGGATATAGCTTTTGTAAGGAAAAGGCAATTGGGCATGATACAGCCAAGCCACTTATTTGCATGATCCTGGCAGTGAGAATTGGTATGCTCAAACACAGCAGGCCAAGAAAATATTGAAGGGGGTCTTCAATCTTGACTAATTTCCAAGCCATTCTGCTGGAAGAGGTAATTTGGGCTTTCATTATAACTGATCCCTTCAGTTGAGAGGTTGTAGAATATATTTAGAGTGTTTTTAACATAGGTAATTCCTTAAAGACTGGTATCTAAAAAGAGGTGCTGAACCGTTATTTAAACAAACAAACAAACAAAACCCCAACTTAAAACTTACTGAATACATACATATACAGAAACAGAAAAATCTCTAGCTCAAATACCATAAAGAAACAGGATGTGCTGTCTGGGTTACCACAGTGGGACTTCTAACTACGGGACTAGTAGGAAACCACAGAACACCACTGTTATATTCTATAAAAACATGCTCACAATAACTGCAGTCTGTCTTCCTAAATACTGAAAGGCAGTTCCAAAAAACATAGCACTCCACACTATCACTCTTCTAGTACTGGACAGAAACACTGATCACCCTCTGAAAAAAAAGTGCCAGAAACTGGGCAGCGTGCAGTCATGAAGTTGCAGTCAGCTGAAATACACAATACTTTCAAGGGCACATGTATTTGAAGGAACAGAATCCAGCACAACAATAATGAAAAGCACCTTAAATAATTTAGCTAAATGTTTAATTTAACCTCAGCATCCTATAAAACAACTAGAAATTATGCTGCATCAACAGATTTTTTTTACCTTTTGAATGCTGGGAAATGAAGTAGCCAAACATAAAAGGATGCTGGTACAAGACGTGTAGTGCGAAATAAAGAACAGTTTCCTGTTTCTGTAAATGCTTGCTTTTACTATGCATAAATAATCTGTCTCAAGACCATGTAAAACAGAAATGATTGCTTAAAGCAAAATCATTTTTAATGAATGGAAGATCACTGCTACCGCTTGCTCAACTAAGCCATTTGCATATCTGCGCAACTAATATGGTCCCCAAGCAAATACAAATTGTCTACCATGACACCTCAATGTAAAGAATCAAGAGATGAAAGCCATGTGGCGTTCCCCGTACTTCAAGGAAATCTGCATCTATGCTGAGATCTAAAATCTAAATTCACTTTTCTGACAGATAGGAAATATGGTATTGAAGGTAGCTAATCTCAAAGTACAGCAAGTCTATGTTCATATTGGAATTAAAATACACAAAATTAGAAGTATTTATTTAAAATTAGTTATTCCTAATACTCCTAGTTGTTTTAACAGCACAGGTGCTGCCTTTAATCTTCAGGACAGCATAAATACCACTTTAAAACTCAACTGCACACATACATTTCACACTAAACCTGTACACTCCTTTGGTGATATTTTTAAGTCAACCATCTTCTGCCATACTTTGCTGTAGATTTCCAGTATATACAAATACTGGCAGCTAAATTTTCTATTCACTCAAGTAGAATAATTTAAAAATAATTTGTGACCTAAATTTCGTTTTGTATAGCCTATGCCAATTTGCCTGAGAAAGGAATCAAAGGAGGAATGGTCATTAGAGTTTCATGTGAGAAAAGAACCCAGAAGAGTCTACACATCTGTGACATCTCAATATGAATAGAGACAATAGGAGCCTTATACAGCTATATAGGAGAGTGTGGGGGAGGAAGGCTTGCAAGCCTTTTTTGTTTGTAACACAAGATGTGAATAATTTTCTAAAATGCAGTTAGGAAGCCTCATGAGGCATCACTAAATTAGTGTGTTTCTTGCTAGATCTCTCTGCTGAATTCGATTTTTAGATTAATCAGGCAGCAGTCATGAAACAAACTCAAACACAGAAACAGGAAAAGAAAACATGAGTAATGACTTTCCCTCATTAAACACACATATACACTGCATGAGACATCTATTCTAAAATTTTCAGCACATTACAACGTTGTATTTCTTCATTACATCACATAATTTGTAGCTCCATTTCAAACTGTTAAAACCAGGTATCTCATCAAACAGTTTCAACAGGGAAAGGAAAAGGAAGGCAGAAAATTAATCAGTCACTGCTTATGCACACAAATCAAAGAAATTGTGGAAGATGTTATAAACGTCCTATGAGGTTAGTGGTGTTTAACAAAACATCATGAATCTTAGAAGCAGTGTGGAATATTAATCTACACACCTCTAAGACATATGTGAGGACATCACCACACACCCCCAGCCCTCAAGACAGAAAAGCGATTACAGTGGCCCTCTAATGACTGTGTCGTAATAAGAGAGAAAGAGAGAGTGAGAGCGAGAAAGAGAGAGAAATTATGCTGCCTCTCAAGTGAATTCTGGATAATGCTGTTACACCTACGTAGCTTTTGGAGCAGAGAACAAAAACATCCAAAAAATGCCTACATGGCTCTATGAGAAAGTCAAAGGGGATGCCACAGGGAAAAGGTTAGCATTTAAAAAGTGGAAAGCTTGTTTACATGGGAAGAACTGAAAACTAATTGAAACAGGAAGTACAGGACTAAAAAAAGAGAAGACTGGACCCTGCACTGAACTACAGTTGATTATAAAAAGATGTTTAAGTGGCACATCAGAAGCAGAAAGCCAGCTAGAGAGACAGTGGACAAAGGCATAAATTGGGCACTGAGACAATAAAACCATAGCTCTGAAAATTTCTTCATATTGGCCTTCACCTTTGTCAATCCAAAACAACACAAAAAATGTGTTGAATCCCTTCAGCCTCTTAGGAGTGTTTGAGATAAACTAAGGTTTAAAACTCTGCTGGTTCCTAACATGAGCAAATAAACCTTTCACCTTTCCCATCTCAAACCTTGAATTTTTAACAAACTGATCCAACAAACTCTGAATTCCACACTGGCTTCAGACCCTAATTCATCTTTCATCTTTGGCAATTTGGATATTAGTTAAAGAAGAAAGAAAACTACTTCCTAATATAAATAAAGAAAAAAGAAAATTATTTCTTATGTCATCTTAAGTGTCCTCCATGTTGAAAGGTTTAGTATGAATGCCAGTATATGCTAGTGTGATGTTTTTATTAAGCATGTTAGTAAGGACAGAAAAAAATGTATCTTTCACCATCGATCAGCAATTAAAATTATGATGTTCAAAATCATATTCATCCATTCTGGTTTTAAGTCACCTTCAGTCTTGAGTTACTTGGCAGCCAACATTTGTGATTGGTCCAGCACAACACCGAGTTACTGAAGCAACAGGAAACTGTAAGTCTAAAAATAGACCAGCAAACTATGTAGAAAATCTGAAAAACATGAAAAAAAAATTTCTTCCAGACATTTTTCTCTTCAAGAGGATTATTAGACAAGAATAATTACATGCAGCGTTTTTAACATTCCAAAACAATCACATAATTCTTTATGACATCTAAAGCAAGGAGGACAAGTTTGTTTATTATTCAGCCAATGAACATGAACTGTTTAACCACAAAACCAAAATGGCTCCCAGAAAAACTGGTCATCCCTGGAAAGAAAATGTATCCTCTCTTTGACATGTGTTTCCATTTACCTAAAGAGAAGCTTTAGCATTTATTCTCCTAAGGAACTTTTACTACATTCAGTTTTATGATTTCTAGAAAATGTATGCTTCTGAGAGTGTAATTTACTACAATCCCATGTACTGAAAGTCCTGTCTGAAGTCCACTAAAACATTTAATAGGTAAAAAGTATTTTATTATTTTTAAATATTCCTCTTTTCTATTATAGTGCCAGTTTATAAAATGCTTATATTGTGACTAAATTTGATAAAAGAAAATCATCATGGGTGTATTCTCATCTTAGTAAGAGTTAACATCTCTAGAACAAAATGTTCAAAGCTACAAGACATACTGAACATGTGTACACGTGTTAAGCTCTGAAAGCTGCTTAAAAATGAAAGATTGAGTAAAGTTCATGTGAACATTCGTATACGGGCAGAGCTTTGAAAGCTGCCTAAAAATGTTAAGAATGAGTAAAGTTCACCTTAGCCTTGATAAATATCAGCTGTCAAGCATTGCCAACCAATACACACTGTTTTCCAAAACCTAGAGCCCAGTAAAATGCAAATTTTACTTTAACAGCTGAATACAACGCATTACACAAGGCAACATCTACCCAAGGTCAAAAGTTTACTGTTTTCAAATTTTAACTTCCAAAGTAGGATATTGTTACACAAGCATCGTGACACTGAAATTTATGGAAGCTTTTCTAAAAATCACACATAATTCTCTAATATGCACTTTCTACTGGAATGGACATAGTCAACTTCAAACCAAGTCAAACGCAACCTGAAAGAAAAAAATGTTGTTCTTATATCCACTTTCAATTCTGTGTTTTCTCCAGTCCAATTTTACTTGAACATTTTTTTGCTGTAGTAATCACTTCTTATAAAATTCTAGTTGTATTTCGCAGACCAAGAAACTGAGCAAAGTCTCAGAACACTAGCTATACAACAAGAGAGCAGGGTAGGATCAGAATGGCAGAACTTTCCATTAAGAAATCTTATTTTTTAATAACGTGATACAAATACAACAATCAACTCTATCTACAGCATAGGCCACTTCAAAACTGTTCATTCCCCAGCTCTGCCATTTGATACCATATATGATTTACAGTTGTGTAAGTGAAAAATTATTACTATGCTACTGTTATCATGCCAAACATGATAACAGTACTTCCTTGTATAACAGGAAGTGTACTTTAAAAATGTCATTGTGATTACCATTTTAATAAGCAGGTTTCTTCTTTCATGAAGTATTAAGACAGCATTTTGTGAATTTTTATTAAAAGTATTAGTTAGTTTTCCCGAACAGGGTATGTTGAAAAATTATGAAATACACATGCGATGTCAACCCCTCTCCCTCTCTGTGTTTAAGATATAAGTACATTGATACATTGGAAGTTAATATAGTTCTACTGGAATTTGCAAAAGCATTTAGCATTAGTCTAAGACTGTTTCTGTTAATTCAGTTAGAATTCTATCACCAGTTCCAGTAGAAATACTAAGCCTAAAAAACCCTTTTACCCAAACATTTGAATTGATCTCAAGCAGAAAGAGACAGTAAATGTGTTTTTTCCTGTCTGAAGATCTAAATTTTATTTAGAACTATTTCCTAAGTCGTTTAGAAACACAGGTGTGCACTGTGCACAGAGCCAACAAAAGCAGGTAAAATATCTGTTTGCTCACAGACATCTTTCAAGAGTGTTCTGGTTCTACAATCTGTGTTTAATGTGGCATCTGAATTCAAGCAATTCCGAATTAAAAGGATTATTCCAGTCTACTCGATGTTTCTAAAACTACCAATAATAACCTACAATGTTCACATTTTTTAATTTTAAGAAAGACACATTTTTCCCATGCTACTACCTACTCATAGTTATGATAACCAATCTATACGATTTTTTTATCTACCACATTGAACATCAGTGTTGCAAAAAATGAAACAGTAATTGCTGAAGGTAGTAGTAACTTAACTGCTAGACTTACAAAGACTGCTTTCTTTGCAGCAATGTAAATTTCAAAATAGCATCCTCTAACTGCAAAAGTGATTACAACTCTTCTGACCTTTTACGGCACAAGGAAGTATGACAAAGCCCTCTCGCACATATAATTTATAGTGTTCTTTACATCTGCTCTTAAGCCAACAGTGGTGACGTGAAATTAGAGTTGAACAATCAAGGCAGAAAATCTAATGGAAAAGCTGCCTATTAATGCCATCAAGAAGAGGTATATTTCTGAAAAGTAATTTTTTTATGTTCTGTTTCAAAATATATATCTAACACTACATTCTTCTTAATGCTGTGATCCTCGTACTTACATTTCAAAACAAGTATCCTCAAAGAGATAGGTTAGTCGATATTTCCCGTATTAGTGTGACAATCATATAAAATGATAGAAGGAGGGGTACTGAGAATGAGAAAAAAACGTTAAATTGAGGACCCCAGTACATCCAGTACTGACCAGGGAAGATATCTGGTGAAATGGAAAAGGGGTCATTCAAGCTAGTCTTATGTTTTAAAGCATTGCAGGAGACATCCTTCATAGAGAAATTCTTAGGTTTTTATTTAAAATTTAAAGTTTCCTTCTATTCTCACAACTTTTAGGAAGATTGCTAGATGCCTTCATTCATTCTAAAGCAAAGTCTGTTGCACTTAAAACCAAAGTGACGTTTAGTCTGGATGAGAGGTAAACTTCACCCACCAGTCATAGGAGAGTTAAATGCCACTACCTAGGAATGGTAACAGTGCCCTGGACTACACAAAAGAGTCACAAATCCAACACTTCTGCACTAAACACCAGTTATTTTTATTGTTTTACATATTTTTCCTAGTTCTACATGTTCTTTAAAATTCAAGGATCTTTGCAGAACTAGGGATGATGAGTGGTATCTCTGGGCAATTGAAAGGGTTACCCAGGTCCTGCTGCCACTGCATGACCTGCTACTCGTTGACAAATTGCTGACTATTAGCTACAAAGATATGACACACTACAGCAAAGCATTTTAAGCAAAATGAAACGGGTATGTTAAAGTATCATTCTGCAAACTGCAGTGGTTAAGGTCTGGTCAGTAAGTGTTACACAGTACGAGCAGGGCAAAAGTTCTTCCAATTCCCAACAGCGATCTTAAGACACAACTAAAAAACTGTCTTGCATCTGCTAGCGCATAGGAAAAAATAAAAAATGAAAACACCTTTAAGAAAGACTGGGTTTTTTAATGACTGCACTTACACGACACACTGAATTAGATTTCCACAAAACAAAGACTAAAGACTTTTGCTTTTACAGCCAAGCAAGCCAACATTTTCCTAACTTTCTGAGCCAATGAATGACTAGCAGTCTTCAAAGTTTCTCAAAAGCTACCCTGAAACATTATGAAACTGCTAACTGAAGAACTCTGTGAAGACACCATGAGTAGTACACGACCTAAAACAGGGCCATTAAACGGTATTCATCTTGCTCTGACACACTGTAATACCAAGCAACAAAGGAAAATACAACTTAGAATGCTTTGCTTCTAGAAAGATCAGAAACGTGGAGACACACACATGAAGAGACAGAATTGGTATTTATATTACATACCCATAAAACAACAAGAAAGCAAAAGAGAAGGGGTATTTCCTTCAAATAAACATTATTTACAGAAATGGCACTAATGCATTCATTATAATTACAAGTTTGCCACAAAACAATAGAAATAACCATTCCATGGCATATCAGAGGCCCTATTTACTCAGTACTGAAAAGGGGTCGATTCTAGAAATTCCAGAAATCAGTAGGAAAGTAATAAATACCACTGAACGTGCTTATGAATATAAATTCTACTAACTGTAAGTATTCTCCACTTAAAAAATATAAAATGCATTTTAGTACTCTAATAACTTGTCTGTTATCATGTGCATGCAAACATGTAAGTGAGGGTTTTTTCATCAGTTTTAAATGGTTTTTGCTTTTCCTTAACAGGAAGCCCCCACTGCACCCATCTCTTAAAACCACAACACTCCAGTCTGTTCCTGTGTGTCATGCTCTGTTATTCAGCTTCTGAAAATCTCAAGCATTTATTCTCTCTGCCTCCTGTACCAAGCTTCATACTGGTCTAAATTTTTTTCATTCTCAACTTTATGCTATTTCAAAATAAGATTCCTCTGATTGAAATCCTCAGTTCAAGTCAATGTCCTGCGCAAGCAATGTTGACACAGGACCCTGAAGGACAACATTATATATGTGATAGAGAATCGAGGTGAAAAACAAAGGAAATCTAAAACAAAGAGACAGAACTGCTTTTTTTACTTTAACAGAAGGGTGTGGCAAAAAGGGGGAATGACAGCTTTTGAAATAACAAATCACCTAATAAATATTCTATACAAGAAGATGGAAAATAAAAAAGAAGCATAATGGAGTATCAACATATTGAATATATATTATTTAAATGTATTAATTCAAAATTCCTGCAATCAGTACTGTCAGAGATGTCAGTATCTAAAATTTCTTAAGAACAACACTGAGAAAAATTAAAAAGTAGGCTGTGACCATTGAGCTTGCAGCTCCCCTTCCTCCTCCATTTACATAGCCAGGATATCTGTTTTATTCCCTCTATTTATGATTGAATAAGCAATGAATAAAAAGTAGTATCATTTTTTCCCCATAAGGCATTAGAAATTCTTCCCTCAGATAAAATAAAGTTTTTACAATTGTCCATACTCAGTACACAGAGCCTTTTTCCCCTCTAGGACAGAGAAAGCTTAGCACTAGAAAAAAAATTAGATAAGCATCACTAATTTTCCAATTCTCTGTCACAGCTCTGAAGTTTATTAAAGAATGTCTGCAGTTGCCTGGTCGAGCACTAGATATTTAAGTAGTAATATCCAAAACGAAAAATACTTGTCCTGTATTTTCACAGCATCATCACCAAAAGACTACTATAGCACGCAGAGCCAACAAGACAGAAGACATACTAGTTTTGCTAGCATGTAATTTTTGCTCTGAATTTATTTATTTTTGTCAGATCCTTGATTTACCTAGACATTCCCTATTTGTACCTTCAGAACAAAAATTGTCCATTTTAAGGGTCAGAGCATTAGTACTGCAAGCACCACTGGACCGTGCTTTTCATTTACTTATCGTGAAGAAAATCATGCCTTCCCAACTGCCATCTGATTGGAGAAAAATGGGCATTGTGCCTTGATATATCATGTGAGGAATTTTTGATACCACAAACTGTAAAGTTGACCCCTTCTCTTGTCTAAGTCCTCAGCAGACTGTTGTAAGGACAACTATGTACCACAAACAAACGAACATAACACTTGTGGACCACTTCAGCCAATTCCTTTTTGTTTTCTTATATTTGTTCAGGAATATCATCTCTCTATTATTTATAGTTAATTTGCTGCTTTGATACATTACCTGATAGGTTATACTGAATATCACAAGCACTACATATATATATACACAGATATATACATACACACACACACACACTCAAGAACCACTAAAAGGAAAGTTTAGAGGAATCAGCTTAAAACTGTGCTGGAAACACAGCATACTCTTCTAAAAAGACAGCAGAGTAAATATCCTGGTCTGCTACTTCAGTAGAAATCAGTACGGAAAACTACTGTTTACTGTGGCCTGAAAGATTAAAAAACCTGAGCCTGTAACAGAAGCTAACAAGAACCTGATTATCAGGGCACAGCAAACCACTCTAGATCACAAACATTTACATAGATAATGCAACCTACATAGTTATAAATGCATGAAGTCCTTTCAGCTGTAGCAGCCAATCTTTGTTTTCATCACATTTTTCAAGGAAGTGCAGGAGGTGAAACAGAACTCACAGCAGAAGGTCTGCTTCACCAAGATCACACCATTGTTCTATCAGAAGAACACATCTCTTTCTACACACTGGTTTGTACATTAAATGAGAAAAAAAAATTCTCAGATACTGATTCCTGAAAAACAAGACTTCATGCATGTATGTGTGTCCTCAAAGGAATTCACATGTCTACAGCATCAATTTTTTTGTGTCTACTCATGCTGCATCCTGATTGTATCGCAAGAGAACTTACAAAAATTATTATACTAGAAGAGGAGGTAGAAAAATGAATAGATGGTTGTTTTTGCTATATGTCTTTCAATAAGTTGTTGTTATAAATGTGCTCTTCAAGAAAGCATTTAAAATCCAGAAACCCAAGCTGCAACAAGGATGTGGACAGGACAGTTTTGAGACAAACCTACTGAAGCCAAGAAAAAGCCACTTATTGCATCCCACAATGAAACCACCACACTGCAGGTAATAAGTTTCACCGCCAATTGAAATGGATATAAAAGCAGAAAAGACAGATACAATGATAATGTTTTAAAACCAAACAAAAAATCTGAGGTCCAACTACTAAATGTCTACTCTTTTTCAGCATCATTTATGCCAGCATGACAGTGAGGAGTTGATCTAGGGGGAACTGCCAAGCCTTAACAAACCAGCAAAGGTTTGAAGCATGCAATAGTAGTCCTGATGAGCTTTGGAACATGCAGTAGTTTTCCAAATTGAGGGCCTGTGTTCTAGAATTTCCTCTAAATCACCTTTCCATCCTTTTGCTTAGAAGAAAGCAGATAGAAACCTGCTTTCTAGATAGAAATCTGCTTACTCTAGATAGAGAAAAAAATAGATGAAAACACCATGGCATGAACTACTCTTTAAATTTCTCATTCGCCATGTGGAAACCTTGATGGGGGGAGAAAATTCCAACAGGGCAGCTCCAAAGCAGCTGGCAAGACCCCACTGTGGCATATGGAGAGATGAAACCCACACCTCCATCTACTCTGAATAAACACATGGAATAAAGCAATATAGAACGCCAACACATTTTCAGTTTGTGACTGCTCATTTAATGCTTTTTAGTTACAAAATATCTTCACAGTACCCGTGATACCCTTCTTTCCAGCCATATTCATTACAGGAAATGGTTACATGAGTGATTTTTCATTATCAGCAGCTGACTCTCAATAATGGTCTTCAAAAACACTTCCCCCCCAGTGGAGTCCTTTGAAGTTATAGGATTTACAAGACTAACGAAATTTGTGTTTCTGTAGCTTCAGTATCAGTGTTACTTTTTTTGCCAGTTTTCCACCCTACTGCTGGCATGTGCAGCAATGATTTTAGAGTTCATAAATTTTTACCACTAGAAGGCATGTACACACAATGTTACAACAATGCAACCATGCAATTGTTCAAGCGAAGTCTAAGACACTTTAAATTACACTTCAGAAATAAGAGTTCAGAAGTGATTCCTAATTTTTGACAGTTGTTACTCACTCCTTTAGAAGAGCATTTATTCCATTTTACAGTGACAGGTAACATGACGTGCAGCTTCACTGCAGCGCCACCGTGAAGGCAGGTGAACTGCCATGGAACAGACAATGAGAAGCAGACAGGACCTACACAGGCAGAGGGAGGACAGAACGAAGAATCAGAGGGAGTGGGGGAAAATATATAATAGCTGCTGCTTAGGAAGACTAGCTGGAATAAACAGGGAGGCCACAAAATCACTCTAAGTGTGTGTTTCTTTTGCAGTTGCAAGGAGAACTGCACACAGAAGGGTGCAGAGGACCTGCTACTAATCATTTAATATTCATTGTTTCCTCGATGTTGCTGGCAATGCTTCTGGAGATTCCCACAATTCCCAGAAAAAGATGCATCAAGAACAGCAGCACTACAAGAACAGCCCACACTGAACCACCATGATTGTGTCCTACTGTATTAACACTGCTGTAAAGCAAACACTTCTTAACCACCAAACTGCTTACAGAACTGAATTTTTAAAGAGTCCAAATCACAGGAGTTGTGGGTCTCTCCCCAGCCTAATTTCTAATTAGGAAAAGGAACACGCTATATAAATCCAATGAAACTATTTGCAAGAACAAATAGTGAAAACAACAGACTGAAGTAGTCAGGCATCAGGTGTCGTTGTTGAGGAATAGTTTTGAATGTTATCTCTAGGTAAGGTGCTGAGTGACTCCTTGATTAAGTGGCACTTAACATTCAGTAAATTTAATGTTCCAGCAAGAACAGGTCCATACCTGTGCCTACCAGCTAGTGAGGGAGGAAATGGAAGCTGATGCTGTAATCAAATCAGCGATTATTTTGTCAGTGAAAAGAAACACATTTAAGGGGAAAGAAACGTGAAATCACAAATGTTGTATTCATACTTCATCGAAAATGTAATTCTGCTATATAATTTGCCCAGCAAAGCTACATAGGGAAGGTGAATTTGTGATAAAATCTGCATAGCATGAAAATGACACACAGGCTAATTAAGTCCAGAATTTGCTCGAGCCACACACCCGAAATAAAAATTCCTGACATTGGCTACTCTGGGCCCCCGAAACTTCACAATTTGGCAGTGAAGTTCAGCTGACACTACTTGTCTCAGACTGAGCTGTTGAGGGTTTTCTTGTTTAAGGAAGAGGCAGAATAGAAAAACAGTTAGTTAGATGAACACGTATTTAATTCACGGACTGAATTAACTTTGTATAAACTAAATAGTAATACTGAGACATTTTTCCGTCGGATTTCAGTAAGGAGATATCACTTCCCTCTTAAAAAACAACACGCTTATTAGGCAACTGAGCTCGCTGAAACTAGCGCACAGGGTGACTCATCCTTCCTTCCCCACATTCTAATTAGCCCTGATCGTCAGCATCAATTTGCAGGTTGCTTTCAGTTGGGTTGGTTGTTTTTTTTGTTTTTTTTCTTCAATCATACGGAAACATGTTGGAAACAAAAAAACAGACTCCTACTTGTTTAGCGATGGGACTTTGAGAAGATAGCTGGTACTAAATTCCAGCTTTGACGTTAGCGGCACACAAGCAAACTACTCGCTTGTTCTCGTCCTCCCCCTCCCTCGGGGAGGCTGCATGCAGCACAGCACGACCACAGCGAAAAAATACAGGAAAAGGGGGAGGGGAATGAGGGGAAAGCAGCCCTCTGCTCTTGGCAAGGGGAAGGCGTTCCACAAGAACTGCTACAGGGTCAAAAGTTTACCGTGGTTTCAATTTCACCTTTTTGCAACCAATGAGTGTGCGGCGGCTCCAGACAGAACCGCGGGCGACAGCGGCCCTTAACTCCTTGCGGCCCGGCCCGGCCCCGCCAGGGAGCGAGCAGTAAGGGAGAAGGGTCTCCCCTCCCTTTCCCCTCCCCTCGAACGAACAGCAGAACGCCAAGCAGCAGAACGGCCAGCAGCCTCCTCTGGACTCAGTACTGCTTTCAGCATGGAAATAAAAGGAAAGGAGAATCGTCGGAAGCAGTATGGCAGCGAGTCTGAAGTTGAGACCGGCAGAAGTAGGGCCCCTTTCCCCCGCCTCAGCGGAAAACCATGGCAGTAAGCGAAGGGCTAAGAACTCATACTAGGCATTATCAAAGCATCACTTAACTCTGGAGGTATTACAGCTGTGAGATGCCCGTTTGTGCTGGCAAGTAAGAACGACCTTGAGAAGGGGGAGGGAGAGGCAGCGACACAAAACTGTCAGAAAAGATTGTGAATGTGAGGTCCAGAGCTGCAGTCATTTACTTCGTTTCACCTCAAACGAGGAATCCACGGCGCTGTGGCATATGGTTGGGCAGCCCAAGAAGTACTGCTGCCCAGTCTTTACAGTACCAGTAATAATAGCGTAGATGTTGACTACAGAACAGGACATCATCTGCTCCATGAAGGATGGACCTTGAATTCACGGCTCTTGGCTACAAAAATCCTCAGGTCGTCAGAGTATCGCAAAGGAAAGCAAGCAAAAGCAAACGGAATCAAAAAACTTTACAAAAAGTAAAAAATGCTCCGGACATTTTGTAATAGATTGTCTTGTTTTAGTTAGCACTGAAAAAGAAAAGATGCATCATCACTCATTACAGAACTAGAGCACAAACATAGAATAGGCTTATTGTCTCACTGTATCATCTTACTGTATCATTGCTAACAATGCAGTTTTCACCTCAGGAACTACAGACCAAGGTGAATCAGGTCATGGTGGGGTACCCCAAAATCTGCGCTGCCACCAGGTTTTTCTCTGGGAGATTGGTGAAAAAAAATCTCAATGACAGCAAATCCGAATGACACTATATGATTGTGTTTTGGCATCCATTTGAACTTGAAAAAAGTCTATGTCCAACTGCACTTAAGCAAGGAGAAAAACATTTATCACCCCTTTATCAGTCTTGCAAGGAAAAGAAAGCTCTTGTGAAGATGTGGATAGAGTTCTCAGTTCAGTGCAGCAATGGACACTATAATACAAGACAGCATGAAGGCAGGTATGTAAAGCATGTAGTTCAGGCAAATTCTTTAGCATCGTAACCTAAGCATGATTCAACACAGCAGAAAGGGGTAGGCTTACTTAGAGATTTTAGCAGCTCTGATTTGATACGAAGTAGAATGGCAAGTAATTGCATACATTTGCAGAGTAAAGCACATGGAACTAACCATTCAAAAGCAGGAGGCAGTCAAATTGGGAAACATTTTGGAGGCGTGTATGTTGACATAGTCTGATCTCCAACACAGTGCAGAAAAGATGACAAGAAACTGAATATACTGTGAAGAGGTAAAATGAGTAAATATGCCATCAACATACAGAAAAGGGCAAGAATGCCAGTGAAAATACAACTGAGTCTTTCAAACCCTGAAGCCAAGGTGGATAGTTCAAAATAATGCACATGACAACCTAAGGGGGGAAAAAACATTAGTCAGCTGGTAGCTATTACTAATTTTTCATCAACATGCAGTTTCAAAAATCAGTCAATTATCTTACCCAGAATGGTAAAGGCTTTGAGTGCACTTTGAAACAGTGAAAGATACTCTGGTCTCAGACCTCTATACAGGTCCATAAAAGGGATAAAGACTTAGAAAACAGCTATGCCAGCTGAAAACATTGCCAATCAAAGTTATGTAAATCATACTTTTGCAACTCAATTCACAAAATAGTTTTAGGCAATCAGATAACCATGCAAAACCTCTTAAAACCTGCTTCAGGAACAGTCAGCTTCTCCACTTCAGAGCAGCCAAAGAAAACCAATTTCCAGCTGATGGGCAAGGACAAAAAGTGATTTCTTGAACAGACACAGGTAGAAATAGTTACTGTGGCAGCTTAATGCAGCTACTGTGAGGTTAAGGCCTTGAGAGCTGCTAACAAAAGACACAGGAAGTGATTAAAACACGTTGAAGACGTCATAAGATCTTAGCTTGAGTTCATGCCCTATTACCAAGCTTTCCTACTGTAGTTCAAAAATGGAAAGACACCACAGAAAATGCTATCAAATAATGTTGTATTTTCACAGCTTATTTATCACACTAAATTAGGATACAGTTTTGCCAATAACAATTTAAGACTTAATTACTTTTATAAAAAGCTCTCAATACATTCCTCTCAGTAAAAAGTGCAGTTTAGTTTTGTTGTTATGCCTTCTCTGAATACCGTATCATTTTAGAGAAATTCTTTTACAGTAAGATATCATAAATGAATTCCCTTTTTGCAAGACAGCCTCATTTTACAAAAAAAATGGATACTATAAAATTTTGTATCAAGTCAGCATGTTACCAAGAAGCTTTTCTGTGTTTTCTGAATTTGATTAATACAAGCCAAGGTCACTTCCTGAAAGAAAGATGCCTACTACTGCAGCTGCAAGCAAACTAGACTCAAAAGCTGGGGGATGGGAAGACAATACTGGCAATTGCTACTAGCACTGTCTCCAAAAATATACCAATTACAAAAGTTGAGTAGAATTTGGAATTTTTTACTATATCACTACATAAGTAACCTAATAACTAAAGTCCGAGTCTTTATAATAAGTGTTCCAAGCAAACAAGATTCACATTCACAATGATGCACCAGCAAGCTTGCCAAAAATTACTAATTCTGAGGACCCTTTACTAAACTGTATGCAATTTCCTCAATTTTTTTTCTTTACTATGTATGTTTTATTATGCAGTTCACAAAGCTAATAAGAGATTGCCCTTAAATTAATAGCATGTCTCAGTCCTAGTGAGACTGTGAGGCTCCACCCAATCCACAGTGTCCTATTCTGAAGTCACGTAGGAAAAACGCATCTTGGGAAAGCATGCAAGCTCTTTACAGAAATCTACCCCATGTATTTTTCCAGTTACTGAAAACTATACCTAGCTTACAAAAACAATTAGATGTAAGCCATGTTCATCTGCAACGTGTAAAGATATTTTAAGCGCTGTAAAGATATTTTAACATAAGTTGTTTTTAAAATATGCTGCATTATGCATGAGGCCAATCAGATGTACTTTTCCCTTCCTGTTAAAACTAGTAGGTCATGAAAACAAGACCCTACCAAACAGAAATAGTATTACTTTGCTTTTTCTACAATTTGGAGCACCACATTGGCAGTAGGGTGGAAGGAATCTATTGCTGAAATACTTTTAAAACCATACATCAACAGACATTTATTTCCACAAGGACATCTGGGGGCACACAGACATACATGCACCGCGCTCCCTCCTCCCTCCCCCCCCCCACCCCAAGACACTTCATCTTTAATAAAACAGCCTTGATACACCCATTGCATTGCAACAGATGTTTCATATCAGGCTGAAATTACAATGATCTACCAAATGAAAGTTAAATTTGACAAATTGGTGCAGCAAAAAGAAAGGAACCTTGCTAGTTTTGTGTGGGCATCTTTGCCTAAAATAGAAAAATAAACCACAGCCTATCAGCGCCTGTGTAGGCACAACTACATGTGTGCTTAAGGATGCCTACCACTTTCCATTATAGCAGCCTGTTCTAATTCTTTATTGCCCGTCTCTGACATACTCCTCAGAACTACTTTTTGGTTCAGACATTTAAAAAATGAGCGGAGAATTCTGTTGAACAAAGTCTAACCTTTTATTCAGTCCAAGAAGGTAAAGCTTTGGAAGAGAAACTGATCGAATGTCTAAACAAACTGAACTTTATCCTGCTGCTTCAATGAAGATACCTGTATAGCTGGTAAGCGCCTTATTTAAAGTACTTAACCATGCTCAGTTTTGTTTTAAACCAATAGCCAATATCCTCAGGTATCTTATCTAACCAAGTTAGCTTTGTTGCTGCACAGCTCCTCCATGCTGACAGAACAGAACATGCTTTATCACTGTATTACGAAGACCAAGAGCAACTTCTCTATAAACCTGCCAGTTACAAATCAGTTAAAGTGCCTGGCAGCACAGCAGCTAGTGAACAGGGACATTTTTCTAGGTTATACTGCCACACCCGTACACAGAATCCACAAACCGTGAGGGAGCAGCAGGATCAAGGGCTTAGCAAAGGCCACCCTTACCTCACTCCTAATTCAAGATTTGATTTGAAACAGGAGCTCAGCCAACAGTGCTAAAACCCCACTTTCCTGCCCCTCCAGCAAGTAACCCATGTTAGAAGCACAGTTTAGTGACCAAGGTGGCACTTTGCGGATGACTACCTTGCTGGCAAACAGAGTAGAAATTTCCTTATGGCAAATGATACTATTTTCCAACGGCTTTTTTAAAGACATCCAAAAACTTACACTGAAAATACTAAGGATGTGAGGTAATTCAAAAAACTTCATATAGTATTGTCAGCTCCACCTCTCAACACTTCTTTAATCCTTGTTGCACATTCTTAATTTAAACAGAATCCTGAAACAATGCACTGTACAGATGATACAACATGCAAAAAAGGCTACAGTATCTTTTCTGTGAACTGATGGGGGCCAGCCCCACACAAAGTCTCATAAGCAGTAACACAGCAATCACTTCCAATTTGCTACACAGTAATAGATAATCGTCTCATAAATGGAGATCTGAAGTCTGTCGAGGATCTGTATCTTAACTTGGCCTTTGCCCAGCATGGGTACTTAAAAGAGTTCCAGTGACATTCAGATCAGGATACACATTTTTTTTTTTCCAATGGAGAGTAAACACCAATATATACTGGCTTGATTGTGACAGATAACAACTTCTGATTAAGAACATTCTTTTAGAGCAGGCTTGAAACTGGCATTTAAGTCACCCATTTAACTGTTGGAATATATTTATGCCCATCAATAAGGATGGGCCCATGAGCATGAAAGAAATATACTCCATTAAATCACACTACCTTGCCTTTGGCACATTTTGTTAGTCAGAAGATGCAGTACTTACAAACATTTATTTATGTATTTGCATAAGAGCTAAGTTATAGAATTAATGTCAGTAAATATAATATTTTACACTGGCAACATCACACTTTCAAAAATGTATATTCATATTCTAAAAAAGTGTTTGAGTGCTGTGGGGAGAGAGTAAGGGGGAAGGCACCTATCCATTACAGGGTTTCATACTGTGTGAGTCTACGCAGACTAACAGAAACTGGCTTTAAGGGGAGTTAAATGCCTGGCATCTTAAGAATGCTTTTGAGAATCCTATTTAATATCTTTTTCCATTGTGCTACTAAAATAGATTCTTTTTTTAAATCTATTGAAAAACACACATCCTCTTTGTTTTTAAGATTAGATTTTGGTATTTGCTGATCTAATAATAATTAAAGACCCGATAATGAAGTTAATGAGTTTTTGGCATAACTAGACTCTCGGACTTCAGAGTACAAGATCAGAAACTACTAAAACCAAAATAAGCTACTGAAGAAAGGAAATCAAAATAGTTCAGATTTGCCATGCATAGTGTAAGTGCTTATATATCATTTATTTAATCAAAAGGAATAAGTACAGCTACTTAATACAAAGGTGACATTTCTAAACCCCAATTTGTCCTCGAAATATGCAAATGTTTCAACCTCAATGCTGTAATTAAAATCTGATTAAGTCTGAGTATATGCAGGTACACTTTGTTTGGCTGCAAGAGGTATTCATTTAGATCAACAAAAATGCTTACCATTCAATATTTGAAGCAAAATCAGTTGTCTACCTATGTTATACCGACAGATTTGAAACCCAAAGCAACCCAAAGATTTGGAACCCAAAGGATCCCCTTTCCTTTTTCATATTACTTACCATATTTCATTCCTAGTGAACAGAGCTTAGTAGAGTATCTTCAGTGAACTTGCAAAATAAGGACAGAACAGAATCCCCCAAATCAGCATAATTAATCTTCCCACAATACTGTCAGGTTATTACAGAGCATCTGCTACAATTTACTGCTCAAAACAAAGCTGTAGTGGTATTTATCTCTGGTCAAATTATTTCTCTCTGGTCAAATAAAATCTTAGATTTAGGGGCTCAATTATTTAAAAATCAAGCAAGGTGGAGTAATAAAGAAGAAAAAGCCCAAAGGTTGGTATCTTTGCTCAATGCTACACAAAACAGGGCATTGTTTTGTTAGTACCCTATACCACTCAGAGAGGTATTAAGAGACTGCAGAGTCACAGAGTCTCCTCCAAGGCCTACAAGAAAAGGGCAATAGGCAAACTTTACTACCTGCAACAAGTCAAATTTCAGTTTATAAATAGTTATTGAACACAGGAACCACTTTCAGATAGCCTATGGAATCCCTATCCTGAGAGACTTTTAATACTTGACTGGACAAAACCTTGACCAATCAGCACTAACTTTGCTCACTCCGGATTGATGCTAGCATAATTATGTGATGAGTTTCAGTAAAACACTGTCATCAGGGAATTATGTACTACAGCCCAGAGGTAAACTGGGATGTAGTACATAAGATACTGAGGTAAACCATTATAACAATGGGCCACTAAGACAGGAAAATAACATTACAATTGATCCTACTTTGTTTAATTTTAAGATATAGTACCACATTCTTTTTGGTTCTGATTTAAGAGATATGTTTTATTAATATCATGTACGCTTTAGATTTTGCATACATACCTCAACAGTTCCATCCCTACTGGACACAGAGTATGTAATCCTAACCACAACATTCATTCCTACCATCAAGGATCTTTTTTCCCTCTCGTTTTCTGTTGGTGGGTTTTTTTTTGTTTGTTTGTTTTTTTTTTTTTTTTTTTTTTTGTTTTTGTTTTTGTGTTTTTTTTTGTTTTTGCTTTTGGTTTTTTTGTTTTGTTTTGGTTTTTTTTTGGTCCAAACTTTACTATTCTTTACAAGGAATTTTCATTGCATAACAACCTTATGCTTCTAGTTTTTCTAATGTTCTGTGAAAGAAGCAGTATCTTCTCTTTCATTAAAAAGCCATTTCTCAACAAATCTCACATTAAGCTCCCAAGGACTGCTCAAGCAGGCAGAACATCTCATGAAAGTTTTTATACAAATGCCCCTTCTCAAACACTAATGTTTATCTGCAGAACTCTCCAAAATAACACTATCGACAATAGTATAGGAATCCCAAGTAATTTTAGGAAGATTAGCAGCCATCCTGGAAGTTGGTACCAGAGGTCAATGACTACCAAAACCAGACAGGATGATATCCTTCCTCTTCAAATGCCAAAAGCATTTATAATGTCTTCAGATCCAGTTCCTTCCTTGTTTATAGATAAATGGTTAAGCAGTTGTACAGTTTCACATCATCAGGAAGCAAATTTTATGCATTTTATAGTGCACTGGTGGAAATGCCAGGACAGAGCTGTAGATTTTTTTATTACTACTTTTTCCTTACGTGCATTTTTTCTTTCGTTCCCATACAAGTAGACAGACTGAATCGTACCTAACATTGAACAAAACCCTGAGCTGAAGAGACATTGTTTGATCTTTACAGTTAGTATTCAGCCACATCTCTGCACTGAAAAGTTGTCATATTAGCATCTGATAAACAAATAAAACATAGTAACTAACTGAGAAGCACATGGTCGTGCATTTATGTCATGCAATTGGAGAAGATGGGCTATGAAAGCGTGATCAACACAATGTGTTTTCTTATCGGTAAATGCCACACCGCATTCATTCAGCGAATGACCCTCTGCTACAGTACATTCCAGTGTGTGAAGTAATATTCAGGTACACTGCAGTCAGAAGTTTACATTCTTGGGCTCTGTCAAAATTATTAGGAGAAAAGTTACTAGCAATTGTCTCTGGGCATACAATAGCTTCTTTTTTCAAAGTCCAGTCAGTATTTTTTAGTCCACTGAAAGTTCAAAGAGCTACAAAGCCTTACCTATTCCTGAGCTTTCATCAGTATGAAAACTTGTTAGATTCTCATACAGATGAAGCCTATAAGTAAAAGTGCACAAACAATAACAGGATAATCACAGCACACCATGGAAGGAACACAAGAAAAGAGCATACAAAACTTAAGCCTGATATCATTAATCCTCTTGAAGAATAAAATTGATGTGAGTTTTGGTTTGGTTTTTTTTTTGAAAGTAGATTTATGGAAAATAATATGCTCAGACAAATGCCTGCATCCAGTCAGGACCAAAAGTTACTTATCACTTGTCTCCACCTCATACTATTTACCTCAGTGTATGATCTGTCTGTAAAACATGACTTAGGAACTGTAATCTTTTAATGAGCATAGCTATCTGAAAAAGTCCACAAATTTTTCTGTCCTTTGAAGAGATCATTCTCCAAAGGTTTATCTTCAACCGTCTCCTTTCATTGTCTTCATTTTACTTTAACTGTACCCAATTCTAACCAAGCCAGCTCACCCAAACTGTTTCAGGGTACCTGCTACACTGCAGAGCATAGAGGTTGAACTTAAGAGATTACTGAACAAGAGATTGTTGCAAAGGAGGTGCTTCCTTTCTTGAGACCAAAATGCCCCTAAGAGAATGTCCAGATAAGTTTTCAGTTTCACTACTCTCCAGCAACAGGTATAGAAGCTGACATATCAATCGAATCAAATACTGAAGGCTAAATTGCTTACCCCAGAACCTATGACCAAACCTCAAACAAACAATGACCAACAGTGATTTGCATTACATCTGCACCAGGCCCAGAACAGATATAGCTAATAAATCCTATTTCATCATCAGTCTTTCAAAATAATGTGAATACTTTGCTCAGAACTTCAAGAAAAGGAATACTCTAGCACCAGTGATAGAGAGAATTTAAAACAAAAGGCAGATATGTACACACAAGGATACTAGCATTCTATCCCCCGTCTTAGGAGGAGCATCTTTTATTGGTCCAAGTATTCCCCAAAAGCCTAATAGCATTAGATACCATGATACATACCGAGGCCAGGTCATACATTGCATTTCCTCAAGTTTAAGCAAGGCGGAAGACAGCAAACTATATACACCACAATAATGCAGAACATTAAAAAAAACAACTTTATCTTTCTAATGGAATTGAAATTATCTTCTCCCTTTTTTAACCCCTTAAATATCAATAGTTAATGAGAATTGATGCAGAGAAAACAAAGTAGTTGTGATAGAAAACTTACCTTGCACAGTATTCAGTACAGAAGCCAGTAGGAATGCCTAAAGAAAGAAAAAGCATATGAATGTGTTTTAGCATACTCTCGAACTTTACAATCTATTGTTCAGGAATTTCCTAATTCAAAAGGAATGAGTCTCCTAGCTGCTGGATATTCTGTAGCAGTCAGTTCTGTAGCTAAGCTCTACATTATCTGAAAGTATCCTTTTTTTTTTTTTAACCTTGTCATCTGATAATAAGGAGAGTAAGTGAAATGAGGGAAGAAACAAAGAAAACACTTTCTTCCTGTAGATTTTTCATTATACTTGTAGTTTTGTATAAATCTGCATCGTACTGTAAGGCCAACATTAAAAAAAAAAA
>VWYO01019095.1:0-57817 GCA_013400275.1 Rhadina sibilatrix
AAATGAGGAACCACCCCAGTACAAATACACCATATTCATAGCCTAGGATGTGCACTGCATAGACCAATCACAGAATATTAATTTGTGCATTCTCTTGAGCTGTTGGAGCATCTATTAGGTGATGCATTCCAGGTGTTCCATGTTCACTGTTTGTCTCTAAAGTCTACGTTGGTTTCCTATCTTGCTGCAGAGTCTCCCCACTTACTAAATTATTTCTGTGCTTTCTAAAAGTGAACCCATTGAAAGCAGTGGAAAAAAGTTCATAAAAATTCTACTTAATTATGAAGCATAGTCACACAAATGTTTCAATTGGAAATTTTGGTGTTTGCTCAACAATTGACTTTTATAATTGAATTTTCAAGGTTGAAACTAACAGCAATATTTACAATTCCCCAAAAAAGTAAAATCTCAGATTTTGATATTCTCTAAAATAATTTTTGTGTTTTGATATTTAATAGATATGCTTCTTTTCAAGCAAATTGAAAATAGAACTTTTACTTCATAAACTGCCTTTTACCACCACTCTCCAAGAAACCTCTGCTGTCAAAACTAAAAGGAATCCTATCAGCAATTTCATCTCAACTGTATTTTCCCTCCACACAATTTTATTTTATAATATGTATAGAGGCTATTTAGTGCAATATACCAGAAAGGGAAATGATGGCTAATGAAGTTGTTCCACCACCTAAATGTTTCTAATAATTTATGCATCAAAAGTAGAAAATTTAACTATAACGGGTTACAGCTGCAAGAATATATTTTCCATCAGAAATGATGTGCACAATGATGGCCTTGTGAAGTTAAATACTATAAATAAGAAAATAATTCATGGCAGAAAGTTCATACATTTTCATTTTCTCTTTTAAGAAGACTGCAGTAGAAAAAACCAAAATCTGTGCTCTGAAATAATTCACTTTTCAGCACTATTAATTCAGTTTACTCTGGCATGAATACTGATGCTTTGCAGAGCACACCATATCTAAGACCAATCATTTCAAGGGTGAGTATGGGAGGGATTTCATTTATTAGATTTCTCCTGTTTCCTTTAATATCTCTTTTGGTAGGGAGGATCATTTAGGCTTTGTTTCAGATCAGGGCTTTTTACTCTTAGTCTTCATTAGTGATGAAAATCTGGAGACCTACTACATATTCATTTAATATAGAATAGAATTATTCATGCCTGAGACAGTAAAGTGAAATGAAAAAAAAGAGAAAGCAAACCTCCCTACTAAAAAAGAACATTAGTAATTTCTCTCTGTCATTTTTTTGGCAGCTGATGTTCTATGTTTTGTAAACCATTCCACCTAAAACAACTGAAGCTGTAAAACTAATGTAGCAGGTCAGGGAAAATAGCCAAAGCCAGCTCAGAGAATCTGAACCCATGTCACCAGTCCAGTCATTCTTGTGTCACATCACTTACTCTTTATTTTTCCATGCTAATTTATCAATACCATTGTTTCTAAGGAATATTATCCTCTACAGGCTTTCAGAGGCTATTGCTGCAGATATATAAGAACTGGAAGTTTTGGATACAAAAGGAATAAGGAATTTTCTCAAAGGAATTTTTTAGAAAGAGTTTGTAATAAGAGGATATAATAGAACTACTATTCATGTCACAGGAAGCAAGAAGAGTAGCAATGAAAAACAAACTAGTAATGTGAAGCAAGGGAGATAAAGGACAAGAGACACTTATTAGTTTAAATATGTGAGACAAGACCCATTGTTAAAAATGTGGCAAAGGGTTTGAATTTGATTCTGCAAGAGATGAAGGAAAAACCCCCAGAGTTGAGCAGAGGGAGATAATCGTAGAAGATGACATATCACATTTTCACATTCTAGATACAAAGAAGGAAGGGACAAACTGCCCACAAAGACAAGAACAGAGAGGAGGAAAGGATGGATTTTGTTAATAAAATGGTAAGAAGGCTTACTGAGCTAAAAAAAAGAAAAAGCCAAGAATGGCACAGAGTGGATTAATCAGAGGAAAGAAAACAGTGAAACTCATCTATAAAAAATATCAGTCATCGATCTATTCCTACTGTACACTTTTTTTCATCTTCCAACCACAACACCAGAATAGCAGCTGTGTTACTTTCAAATGCAAAAATATTACCACTGATTTCTTGAATTTGCACTGGCACATATTGAAAAGGTGCTGCTCACACTGTCTTTAAAGCACTTTAGAGAAGAGAAACTTCACATTTTCTGTAACAGCAACTAAAGACTGTTAGTCAGTCATCCTTAACTAAAGATGAATGCAACAAGGAAATTTTATGGAATGACCTCCATCTCACCAGCACAAAAATAGTATTTTATACAGTTGCCTTTCTCCAAACTTACAGATTATTTGTCTGCAGATCTCAGAACTAAATACAAATACTTCTTGAGCAGTCTTACCATGCAACTCTTTCTGTGATTCATTGATTTTGTTTGGAGTGCATTATCTGGTCTTTATACAGAATGAAAGAAAAATGCCATCCTAAAGGTCAACTATCCAAACTAAAAGAAGATTTTCAGAGATGAGAATTTAAACCAGACATATTAAAAAACCCTCTCAACACTATTTATTTTTACATGACAACTACATACAGTGAAGAAAACTTGGTCAAACTGAGAGTGAGCTTTAAGAGATATTAAAGAGTTCATTAAAATAACCAGAAAAAAAAAAATCTTTTGTACATAAAACTAGAAGCCCATTTACTTGCAAAACCATTAGCATATTTAGGAGTGTTTCTGACTAAATGATTCCTTTTTCTAGGTACTTTACATTGTATGATTTTCCAATTACATTTTCTTTTCCATATAAAATCTGCATACTCATTTTTGTTGTAACTGCTAGGATATAAAAACAGGGAGCTCCTAACAGCCAGCTAGTGGCTCTCAGCTGGATCAATATGTCAGAAAATGTTTTTCCTTCAAACAAGATCAAATAATTAACACTGCATTTTCCAAACAGTTTTTCTTTATATTTCCTATGAAGCACCAATTCTCTTCTGAGATGCAGGGTTCCTCAGGGTGAGATTAAGTTCAGCACTAGGTTCAGCAGAAAGCTGTCCCTGAACCTGAACATTGACTTAAGACAAAAGTTGTATCTGCATCTACACAGTAGCAGTGTCATCTTCACAGTGATGTATTTCAGCACAAGTTTCCACTTTTGAAGTAACGTGTTAAGAGTAATTCTTCAGGGCATTTCTGAAATAAGATTCTCTTGTTCACAGATGTGGAAGCTGAACTTGTACTCCCAGAAAATGCAGTCTACATACAGCAATCAATGAATGGGAAATGACCAAAGCCCAGCTGGACTGATATACTTTCTTTATCATTTACTCACATTCTATTAGATGACCAAATTTTTAAACTAAAAATAGGAATGGGTCCACTTGTTCGATAGATTGGAATCTCCTGTGCATCAGTATAATGCAGAGCATTTATGGTTTCATCAGTTTTAGAAGATGAGGAGATAATTATTTCCCATTTAAAATGAACATAGGAAGGGAACAGTAAAAGTGAAGCTCTACAGATGTTAAGATCATTTCTGTATCCATATTTCATCTCTTTGAGGCTCAAAATAACTTAATATTTTCTAGTTTTTGATTGTCCAGGCAAAATCTTGAGAACCCTTACTTGTGGTTTCTAGCTTTATTTTTATATAAACATAGCAAGGGACTTCTAGAAATGTCCAGATTTCTGAGTTTTCCAGAAGTCTTTTTTTCTAACACAGAAAAAGAGATGTCTTGTAAATTCCTACCATTAATTTTAGGCAAGTAAGTAAAGTTTCCTTTGAGTTTAGGGAAACATCTTGGCATTTTCCTGCAAATATTAAAACAAGACAGCATTGCATGCAATGCAGAGACTTAAAGCTTCCAGAATCTCACTAGACTCTGTGGACATCTACTGTGGATAAGAAAAACAGGTAGATAATGACACATGGTAGATTTTAGTAATGAATAATACACTTGGAATTTTTGACCATTTAATAAAAGACACAAATCCTTATGAAATTCTAAAGTGTGATTAAAAAGGACAACAACAAAAACAATGACAAAAAAAACCTTTGTTGTTTTCTGGAAATCTAAGGGATTTAATTTTCAAGATATGAAAATATAATATTAGATTAACAAAGAGTCTTCCAAAAGCATAACAGCATGAGAATATGATTTCTTAAAAGCTAGGACTAATATAATCATCAAAGTACTGCATTCCTAGCTGCATCTTCTCCCTGGAAACGAAATGTCTAAGTGTACCTGATAGACACTTCCTTAATGTGTCGTATCAGCCTGTCATATAATTGACATGCTTCTTTCCCTTTAAAATTAAACCAGATTTATTCAGCGATGTAAAAGCCTCCCACCTTTCTGTCAGTGTATCGCTGCACACAGGAATAGTGAAGTTAAGTTTCCAGTCTGGTTAACTATGAGCAGATACAATGGAGTGACAGCTTTTTTCTTGAACATAAAATTCCAACCCTAAATACCTGAGTTCTTTTTGGTGTTTATCTCTCTATGTATGTGTGTGTGCCATATATATATACACACACACAAATATGTATATACGCAGGCGTCAAATATTTAGTCAAAGAAACAGTGGAGATCTTACATGAATGATCAAAGTTTTAAACAAATAGAAAAATGAGATGAGCATTTGTGAGGTGGACCTCCAACAACCCATTTGGTGAGACTCATATAAAGAAGGTTGTCTGGCCAGTTGATTTAATAATATGATAAAAACTACATCAAAAACCTGAACTGGTGGACAGAATGCCTTGGAATAAAAAGAAACAATTACTACCACACTTTAAACCAGCCTCTTTCAAAGCGTACCATATCGGGATTAAAAAATGCCAGTTGTGATGTGAAATTTTGTTATATTGTGGTTATAAACGGGCTGCATTTAAAGCCCATTTAAAGCTAGTGACAGTTTCAGCTCACTTCAGACTTTCAGCGAGCAGTGTATTTTGCTGAAATAGCAGAGATACAAAAAACCCCATTTTTTAATTTCTGTCATTAAATATTAGAAGTGTTATGTACCAGCTTTAGAGTTTATAAGTTAATATTTTAGGGTAATGTCTTTAATTATCTATAATTTTGAGAAAACAGAATCACTAAAGATGAAATTTTCCATGTAAGGCTACTTTAATTTGTTTTATCTTGATTTTAGCAAAAACAATTTAGAGAAAACTGGTTTTTCCCTAATATTAAAATAAATTTGTATTGATGATAGATTCTCATCAACTATTAATTGGAAAGCTGTAGAAATTCTGTGTTTTCAAAGTGTGCATTAAAATATAAGAGGGACTGTTCTCACAGAAATCATGAGCTAGCTATGCCTGTGGAAGTTTGTCCAAATTATCTGCTTTTAAAAACATGTTTAGAAAAGTGTTTATGTGTTTATAAAAGTCAGCTTTACTGTAACTGATAAATTAAATTTGTACTACAAATCGTCCAGACATAGGTCATTGGACATTTTCTTAGCAACATCTGTGGATCATGCGTGATCCAAGCCTGCTTGTTAACACTGATAACAGGAGCCAATCTGAGGCTCAGTTCTTCCTTCTTCCTTTCCTCTCCAATCTCTGCTTCCCTAGAATAAACCTGGGGGTTATAGCAAAACCATACTCACAATTAAAACAGCTGAATGAAAACCTGTAGAACAAAATAACATCCTTTCCTTAGCTACTAAAGTCCTATGTGCTAACGAGCAAGTTACTTGAAATAGACTTCTCTTGGATGGCCCTTAGTAAGGTCATATAATTAGTGGTCACCTGATTTCTGACCTGTGGTCCTGATATGCAGACCTACTGAATAGTAAATGCTGCAGCACAAAGTCAGCAGGGGCTTTGCTTGAAGCTACTGTCCCATGCAGCTGTTTGGAATGCTAAGTAGTCTGGAAAGCAGGTCATGGGTAGCTCCGTTTGTCAGCCAAGCAGAGTGGCACTTTGACCTTCGTCTCCATCTATGACAGTATATGACAGCATGTCACCTTCTCATCTTGCAAGGTGATCTAAAAGTAAATATTTTTAAAACAAACAAAGCAGGGCTGCTTCTGTAGAAAGGCAACACAAGGCAATGTTGGAAATTTTGGGATTGAAATAGGTCATATACAATGCAAATAAGAGTACAGAAAAGCAAAATTTAAATTCACAACTTCATCTGTTGACTCCAATCCTGCTTTAAGTCTTTGAATCTCTCAAAGTGAAGCAAAAAACCCAAAAAAATGAAAAAAACCAACCAACAAACAAACAAAAAAACACCAAAAAAAAAAAAAAAACCCAAAAAAAACAAAACCAAAAAAAACCCCACCAACACACCTCCCTGGGCATTAGTATAATGTGAAGTTGTACTGAATGATTAACAACCTATATGTTATTTCCTTCTTGAGGTTCATATTTAATGCATAACACGTCAATGGACTAATCAAAGGACAGAAAAAAAATTCGATTGAACTTATTCTCTTCTAGGATTTTCTAGTATATAGAAGGAGAATTGACTTTTCCTCTTCTACCTATTCTCCAAAATATAATATCTGGAAGAGTTTTAGTCTTTATCCAGTTGTTTTTTACTTGCTCATATATTAATTATATATATGATTAATATATGAGTGAATATATATTAATAATTATATACTCATTTATATATCTATTATATATATAAAAGACTGATGCAAATACTGAAATTTAGTTAACTTTGTTACTTTGTTAGCTAGTTTTGCTTATAGTTGTGGTTATAGAATTCAACATGCATCAGATTCAATATGAATCAAATTCAGTTTGTTACTTGAAATGAGATTTTCATTCCTACAGTAATGAAAGTGAATGAAATATATTTTTCCTCAGTAATAATTATGCTCAACTTCCCAGTCTAGTCTCAGAGTAAATTTTGTGCATATGCATAAACAGCTTTCCTTCAAAAGACAGACTAAATTTTGTTTTTCCTACTGCTTTTAACTTCTCTTCTTGCTATACTCAAAATTACCGACACGATAACAGAAGATCCTTTATTTTCAGGGAATTGGGAAATACAGATTGCCATTAAATGTTATTTCATGACTCAGCTTGGTGAGTTAATGGTAAAGTTACCTGTTACTCTTCACCTGGCCATATTTGAAACACTGAAAATCTGAGCAGGATCTTTTTTTTTCACTGTTTGAACTTCAAAATTTGAAAAACCTGCAGATTCAACATGTTGGTTAAAATCAACAATTCTTGCCCATTCTTGTAAAAAAATATAAGCTATTAATTTTTTTTTCAAAGGCTTTTGACAAAGCAGATTAATCAAAACATAGGTCTGTAAAGAAATCTCAGATTACTGGAAGTAGTAGAGTATTGCATTTCACAGGAATGATTAGGAAGCATTCCAGTTGAGGCAGATGATGGCACTTACGTAAAGTATGCAAACTACTACTCTGTGCTCATACTGTGAATTTGCTTCAAAAAAAGGATGTATAAAAAGAAAATACATAATTGGCAAGGCTGCAAGTCAAATTTAATCAGGTCATTAGTTCAGAAACCCAATGGAGAGCTTAATTAGATATGAGTTATCTAATAATTGTGAGTGTCTCTGAGGTACATTTGTTTGGACATCCACTACTAAGGGTCACTATCATTGTTCTAACCTTACAGCTAAACCAAGGAACAACCCCTTTGAGTCCTATACTGGCTTCCAGCTATCTACATATTATATCAAATCATTAATGTGAATGTCAACAGAGATGAGCTCTTTGTAAAAGTTCTGGCAAATTTTACTGGTTGTCTTTCCTGTTTTCATGTATGCTTGACTTCAGTAAGTTTGATACTACATCTTTGGACGTCTTGCAATCTCGGATACTCACTGGTGTCCCTGGCTAATTTGGCTTTTCACTCTGACCTGAGATAAAACTCTTGACGCTAAATACACCTGGGCATAGCACAGTTTAATCTTGCTTTTCACCAGCACTTCTCTTTCTGACATAAAATCTATCTTCAAACCTTGAACACTACCAAATTTCAACAGAGTACAAATGAGTATAAAATTATAAAGTATGTGCCATAGCTTTTGTATAGTCAGCTAATATATTTCTGCCTCTTGGGCTCTGAATTCATCTTATCCAGTATCCACATCTGTCAGTACAAGGAAGAACACACAGTTATCCTTCTAGGAAAAATAAACAATAAAGGTGCACTATGCATTTAAATGAAAAATTACTTGTAGAACTAAAGGTAGAAATCTATTCCCATATTTATGGTAAATATCAAAATAAATGTCTGATACTCTGCACGCAAAATTGCTATAATAGGAAAATATGCTTATGCTACTTACTGTCAAATACAGACTTGTGAACTAAAGCGAATATTTATAAACATTAAACACAGTATTTTTCTTCCTATAAATACCAAGAAATACAATAAATTTTTTTCCCAAAGGACATATTTACAAGTAGATTAGACAAACACTTGTGTCTGTAGCAAGTAGGTGTGAAAGACCTTTCAGGATCTTCAACAACAATCAGTCCCTCTCTTTCTGATTTTATATATATCTTACTTGGAAAATTGAGTTTCTGTTTCATCTTCAAGACAGTAACAGTATTGAAATGAAGCAGTCACCTCAGAGAAGATGCTTGAGTAGAAAGCTTCTCATGGTCGGGGTAGCACTGTGGACAGAGGTATCAAAGGCCTGTGTTAGTCCAACAACTTATATTAACCGCACTGAAAATTAAAAGGAGAAAAAAATGAGGCAGAAAGAAAAAACAATAGGACAGTTTTTCTTAAACTCAGATGAGATATTGTGAAGAAATAATCAAGCCGAAACTTATTTGAACTTCTCTGTTTTAATCGATAGAGGAGTATTCTGTCTTTGCAGTGATAAAACAGGAAGATTCAGCCTTTCTATTGGGCTCAAGGCAAAAGTCATAGGTCGAAGTATAATCAAAAATTATCTCCTAGCTGTTTCTAGCTTTTTTTTTTTTTCTTTTACCCCCCACTCCTAGAGATGAATCCTCAATTGATGGTCTCAGAGCCTCAGATTATCTATCAGACAGAGAAAGCTGTCTCAAGCAGTGAGGGCCTCTAATCAGATATTGACAGATAGGATGTTCTGGGTGACAAAAATAGATTTAAAATCCAAAGTGGCATTTTCTTTATTAGAATCATGGCCTAACTGTTAGAGTCATGATATAAGATAAATTATACAGTCTAAGTCTTCTAATCAATTTATTAGCTTTTCTAAGTATAATAAGTCTCCTACTTAAGGTCAAAAACCCACAGATCAACAAAATTCTTCCTATTTTCCTCTTTATTGATAAAAGTAAATTTCTTCATAATATAAACAACTTCTACTTGATTTGAAAAACTTGCAAGTTTCAAAGTTATATAGAAAAATAGGAAATACTGACAGAAATTACCATACTCTACATTTAACTAGTATCATTCTAACTGAGCCCAATTTAGTATTTAATAGCTCACTTAAAGAGATTCCTGTACCTGGAAAATACTACTCAGCTTCAAAACTCAGTTAAGGCTTCCCTTAAATTATTGCAGTAAATTATCCATTCCATAGAATTATGTTACATAGCAAAGAAGAAACCATGAGTTAACAAGAATTAAACTGTCACCAACTAACTGTAAAAGATTAAAATACAAGTGAAAATAATTCTATCCATTGAGAAATAGTTTTAATATAAATCCAGCTTGAACTGATAGGTAAACAATTCACAATTCATTGCACAATCCTATTAACAAATGCTATTGGTTGATGAAGAAAAGAGAGAAGCATGGCTTCAAGATGACACCCTCTATGGCTTCAGTATTGAATCAAAGTAATTTAAATTGATATAAACTAATTACCCTTATGGTGATGATGACCTGGATGCTGCTTTGTCAGAGCATTCAAACCTGTGCATTAATTATTTTCCTAAAAGCACAGGGCACTTTAAAGGAGGGAAAAATTATCCCAAATAACAACAAAAAAATCAACAAATATAAAAACAAATATATATTTCCCTTATATTTGGCTTTGGATTCCAGAGGACAATAGCCACTATAAAAGGGGAGTTCATAAAATCTGCTGCAATGTAGGAGAGAAGGAGAGATGGCAAAGGAAAGCTATCATTTTTAATACATCAGATACATCACATATATGCACATAGAGTTTTAGCCCAAAAAACGTCCTTCTCAGCAGGATAAGGACAAAAAAGTCATTTTCTGAATGATGCAATATCAGGCAAGGCTGACATGAAGTGCTGTATCAGGGAGTGAGTGAGTGTTGAAGGAGGTGGGCGGGTTATGCCTGGAATGGAGATGTGGTCAAAGTGTGTGGTGCAGAGAGCCCAAACTGTGAATAAGTAGAGTGTTTATTATAGATGTGCAGTAATGACAATCAAACAAGAGATGTAAGACATAACACTCATTCCAAAATATCATGGGTGCTACTGGATGTATATCTCAAATACCAGAATACAGGAGAAATGAAAAACGCATAGATTTTTGTGAATGAGTTTAAAAGTATTGCCAGAAAAAAAGAGAGTACAAAAAAGTAAGATAAATGAATGTGGAAGCTATCCTCTGCACTCATGGCACAAATTCAATGTAGATCAGTATCTTGAGGCCATATTTACCTGGCCGGTGCTAAGACTAGATTACAGCTATGATTCAAAATAGCTTTTATAAAATATTTTGCGTTTATAGGAAGAGTGTGTTACAGAGCACTTGGAAACGTAAAGTAGAACTTGGTTTTGGATTACTGAAGCATTTGCAAAGTGCTGTGGTCACATAATTTAATTCACATGAAAATGTGACTCATTATCACATGAGAATGTGACTAGTTGTGTGCTAACTTTCCTCTAACTGTTAAAATTATGTGCAAAATAGACATTGCATTTTCATGCAATGATGTGCTGACTCAAATTCAGTCCCTGTTAAGGTAGGATATGATAAAATATACTTGACCTTTTCAATTCTATTTAAAAAATGTTTTGGTGTAAATTTTGTGAAAGCAATCAACAAATTCAATGTTCTGAGCGATTATTAGATAGTTTAAATATATATATATTGCATACGTATAGAAATTGAGGTCATAGCTACAAAAGTGAAAATGCAAATGAAGTATCCTTTCACTTATTAATATGTAATCAAAACAGTATAATGAAAATCATCAGAGCTAAACTAATAATAATAGCAACAATAGCAATAATAACAACAACAAAGCCAATCCTATTATGAGATTCTAGTCTGTGCCCGTATTTAAAATTCTCAGGAGAAATACGTTCACTCCAGTCTGCTTACAACATCCAAATAAAACCTTATCAAGGTAAAGAAGACTTTCCAACACAAGCACAGAAGACATTTCCCTATATTATTGCTACATTCCTCAAGAAGATTTTTTTAAACTATCAAAATAATTCTGGCAAAGCATGACTTGTAATTTACTGCATATTTAAAATTTAACTAAGCCTGTGCCTTTTCCCTTGTAATACTCACAAAGATTTTATCAGCTTTGACTGTTTATAGGCTTTGTGGATAGAAGAACCAGCAAGGAACACCAATTAATTAAGTCACAGAACATTCATTTTAAGCAGAAAAATGACATCTACTTTACAGATAGGGAATTTTATGAGTTCAAAGAAGTCAAAACAAGGTCATATATGGTCAGCTGAGGAACAGCCATTGAATTAAAGGTTAATATCAAACTGTGGCAAAGCTCATGTTAAACTGAGAGGAGACAAATTTTACTTCAATTTCCAGATTCACAGTGCCAGGCACTACCTTGTAATTACAAGGATTTTGAATTAACACTGGCTTGGTCTTTTTTCTCCCAACGTAGATAATTTCCATGTTCTTTAAAATTTGCTGTCTTTTACAGATCAATTATCCCCAGGCATTTGGTTAATCAGTAGATACCTGCCCTGGCTCTCTCTACAAAGCAATGAACTGTCAAATAAACTGCATAATTGCTACTTCCCAATCCTAGCCCTGTTATGCTATAATTCTAATCTTGATAGATTTCCTTTAGCACCTTACATTTACAGTCCAAGGTACACCATTTATAAAATGATATATAATTTAAACAGGAATGTGCTTTATTTTCACCTGAAAGCACATAAACTTTTTTGGATACTTTCAGACTCCAAAGGCAATTGTATCATTGATTTCAATTCACTCAACAGTTTTGATATTTAACTCAAATTTTGTTTTTATTTAGAGATATTTTTGCAGCCTTAATTTTGTATTTCTTCCCAAACCACATATGTTGTCTCTTTAATTAACAGGTTGAATTTACTCAGATTTGTATCTTCAGGTAAATTCTAACAATGTGGATGCCTCTCATGTGTAGAAATTGTCATTTCACTGAATAAAACTCAGTATTTGTGTATGGACAGTTTTGTAAGGTTTTAAGACATGAGCGTGGTTTGGAATACTCTTTAGTAATAGTTAGTAATCTTTAGTTAGTTGCTGCCTTCAAGGGCAGGTTTATTTACTTCCAAAGAACACTAATTCTCTATCTCCCAGCCTTACAGTATCAGTGTTCCATGCACACCAGTAAGCTCCAATGCTTCATTATGTTCACTTGCATGATATACTATGGCTTCTGACTGCACAGTGTACAGAGGTGATTGACAGTCAATCTGACACCTGCCATAGCACTGGATGGCTATTCTCTCCTTATTGACGTTATCTAACCCCCACCAGTGGGTTTCAGCTGGAAAACAATGTTTAGACACTTGCTTGTATTCTCCTTTAAGTAGATGAGCCTATTAACCTGTGTAGCTGATTTTAGATATTACTAGCCCCCATCATGTAGATGATAAGATTGAGGTGTACTAGTAGTACTCAACTAGAGTATCTAGTTAATTGTGCAGTGAAAATATGCTACTAAACACCAATATCAAAGCCTCTTGCAAATCACAACTTTACTTTTCTCACTGCAGCTAAAGGAACTAGAATTGTTTTAACTTAAGTCCTGACAGACAGCAGAGAGGAGGAAGTAAACAAACAGAAGTAGGTTTTAGCTTTCTTTTAAAAACAAAATAAGCAGAACAAGCTTTTCAAATGTTCACATCATCCAATTAAAAAAAAATAAGGTGCTATCTAAATTGACATACACAAATAGTGCAAAAGATTGCAAGTGCATTTACTTAATTATAAATGAGGCTTAGTTAATAAGCCAGTCTTCAATTCAGCTCAAGTGAATCCAAACTAATTAGAATTGGTGAATTTCGTAAGACCCTGGATTACTTTGAAAAAATCCTTTCTTATGATCACCACACATGATATATTACATGATACAGCTACTGGCCATATTGTTTTGACAAATTTTAAGCAAATTTAAGCCATTTAAGCCATTTAACTGTCCATACTCCCTTAAGCATTATAAAATGTTCTATTAAGGTAAAAAAAAAAGGTTCCATATGACCAGACTTTTCAAGAAGACTTGGAGATCATTCTTTATTTATTCTCCTTGGACAACTCCTTATTCTCCACAGCAACTCATGATATCTTCGGCCTCAGTTTATCAATTTCTGCTAGACAGTGCTATTTTTTGTCTCACCTTCATAGATTATTCACTTGCAGGAAGCAAAAAACATACCAATGGTGGCACAGACACGGCTCAACCTTTCTCAAGTTAATATGGCTCTTGGATTAAACTTTTCTCTGTGTAACTGAAGCTCTACAGTGTTATTACTCTTCTATGAGCTATTTAAGCTCTTTTTCTTTACACTGGCAATCAAATTTTTCTTCCCTTTTTTTTCAAGAATAATGTTAAGCTGAAAAAAGCCAGAAGTAACTTCAACAACGACAATAATAGAATGAAGTTCCCCATAGTTTCTTAACACTTGGAAATGCCATTCTTACAAATGCAGCATGTGTCACAACACCAGGCTACCCAGAGTTCCGATTGGCTTACAATGATTTATTATAAACAATAATTCTGTATCCTAGCAGTTGCTGGAGCAAGGCTGTGCTTGGGGCCTATGCACATACATACTGGAATTAATGAAGCAGCAGTTTATGCTGTTGCAAACAGCTGGGGGTGCTTAACTTGTTTTTCTCTACAGAATTTTTGGATTTCATTTGTTTCTGGCGGTCATGGAATGCAAGAAAAAGAAGAATGGTGAATGAAGAGAAATTAAACTATGTAAAACAGCAAAATCTAGACCTAGGTCAACAAAATATGCTCCTCCTCTGATAACACAGATAAATTTGTATTTATATTTTACATTGTTTTATCAGTTCTAATTTCCCCCCAAAGTGCTGTACTAAATATCAGCAAGATTAAAGACAGCTACATATGTATCTGCAAAATACACCAGGCAGTATGATACAAACCTTCTCCCTTTTGCTGATCAAGTCTGCCTCAGAAGAAGCAGGAAAATAAAAATGGGATTTTAGCTGGGATGGTATGTTCCTAATATGGTTCTATTGTTTCTAGACCTGTGCTATAACTGCGTCCAAGGCTCTTAAAAAGATTGGAACTGCTCTGTGCTGTGAGGATAAGACACCTCTGGTTTCCCCCTTGTCTGGAATTTCTTTCCTCCTGGAGCCACTGTTGTACATAAATTGTACTCACAACAGGAATTTGTGATAGTTACTGTGGGCAGCCCACAGCTCCAGCGCATTCTTAGGGCAGCTGGTATGTTCTCACTTTTAAAGTTCTAAGCAAAATAAAATTTAAAAGAAGAAATAATGGGGCAGTAAATATAAAACAGTTCACCTGAGAATGGATTTTGGTATCCAATTGCTGAAGAACATCCAAAAAGTCCTGAACTGCTACTGCAGAGCACTCGTTAGGATCAGAAAGAGGGAGGCGAAGGCAAGAGTTTCAGCAGCTGCAGAGAGGTTGAAGGGCAGCTGCAGAAACTGGAATGTATGTGATGCTTCATGCAGAGACTGTGGGTTGTGCAGCTGTTTAATTCTCTATGGAACATTCCTTTTCTCATGAATATTCCTTTATTCACTGTATCTCCTCCAAAGGCTTTGGCAGTGCCACATCACAGGATCCTGTCTAGTACTCTTCAGAGTCTAGTTTGCTACGCTTTTAAAGTCAGCTGAAGCTCTGCAATGATTGCTTATAGCTGGGGCATGTTTTGATGGCTCTCCTGTCTTCCTTAGGCTATTCAAATGAAGGCAGCAGCTGCATTTTGCCATTCACAGTCATTTACGCCTAAAGGCTCATGTTTCCTGTCAAAAGCTGGAACCAGTGATTGTATATGATTTTTGTTCTTTAGTTTAATCGTACATCACCAATGTGTTTTCCATCTAGTAATGACTTTATTGATCCACTCTTCAGTCTTTCATCTTTCCATGCATCTAAGCACACTGTAGCAAAACTTCCACTGATCATTTTGTATCTTAAATTACACATAAATACATATTATAGAGCTATTCAATAATCACTCACTATCAAAGGCTTACTATACAAGGGCCCAAGACAGCCAAACATCCTTAACTGTCAGTGGAAATAATCACAGCTAAAAAGGAACAGAACTAGGTTGCTACCATCTGCTTGGTCTGCTTCCCATTGCAGATTCAAAAAAAAAAAAAAAAAAAAAAAAAAAAAAAAAAAAAAAAAAAAAAAAAGAAAGAAATTAGAAATAATAAGCAAACATGAAAGGAAAAGAAGCCTATGTCAAAACAGCAAACCATAAAAAAACTTACTTTCTTTTTCCTTAGAAATTATTAATTCCTGTGCAGCAATTTTAAACTTTAAATTCATTTTGTTTAAAACATATTTTTTGATAATGAAGGACTTTATATTCTTACATTTGAGACATCCTGATTGAGATAAACTGTAATATCTAAAAATACTTACTTTACTTTTGATATACTGATTTCTTTTTCTCTTATGGTTTTCCAAAGAATCAGATATATCTGTGTTGAAATTAAATCTTCCTCTACTGCATCCATGCTTCCAGTTTCTATCACATCCTATTGCCTCACAGCCCGCAGTGTTGGATTTCTAATATTGCTAATATCACTCCCATAGCAACGCACTAAGATATCATAAACTTGGCATTACAGCTTCATTCCTAGGTTAGGTCTAAGGTGGAGCTGATTCCAAAAAGCAGCTCTTATTAGAGCATACGTGCACTTAATAATCAAAAGTAATTGCCATTGGGATAGGAATAATGGCTTTCAGAGTACTGCAAATCAGTTTCACAAAAAGTTGTCCCTTTTAACTTTGACCAAGAAAAAAGAACTTGTTTTATTAGTGATGTTTAGAACATATTTCCCCAGTAAGGCTTAAAGAGAGAACCATATAATCACAGAGGTATAATTAATGAGAAAGCTAGCATTACTTATGTTTTTCACACACTGGATTCAGTCCATTACACAGTGGATATAGCACAGTGTAAAATGAGGGCAAAATCTAGTTTAGCTGCAAATCCTTTAGTTGCATTATCTTAAGAATGCACAAATGAATGAACAGAATGAATAAGTGAATGAGAAGGAATTCAACTTCAAACGCTGCCAAAATAATTTTATCAATAAATCTCTTTACTTTTAAGCACGAAAGGTAATACATTAAGTAGAGCACATATCATTTGGTCAGCATTCTGGCATGTCTTATGATATATAATGACTAGGGACAAATGGACTACACTTGTTACTTCCTGGCTGGAGTTCTAAGTAAAATTTTAAGAGTACAATGCAAGAAAGCATATATAGTCTATACTGCCACATGCCCTGCAAATGGGTGAATATCTCAGAAATAAAGGATGTTGTTTTAGGAGTAACTAAACCTACAGTGGTTTTACTCTGCACACTTATCACTGGCATCAAGCACGACCACAGAGGAAAATATTTTTACTATTTTGGTCTCAACACAGGTTCATCAGAACAACTGAACATCCAGATCTTTTGACTGGAGTAGCATGTGGAAAAGAAAAATCCACTTGTCTATTTATAAGATATTTAAAGGGTTCCTCTTGCAGCTTAAGATAATAGGAAACGCTCTGTAAGGATGAATTCAAAGTGAAAAAAAAAAAAAAAACAGTGAAAGGAATAAACAGTTTTCAGCAGAGAATACCTCAGGATTTGTTCTAGTCATTGCTTTCTTTAGTATATCAACGACTTGCCTTAGAAGGTGAAGAACCAAGTTTCACAATACAAGGTTATTGAGGACAGTGGGGAAAGGCAAATGTGCACAATTTCAAGGAAGAAAAAACCTGAACAATTATGCCATAAAATGGCAGTTACAAATAGGTGTAGGAAGACAGTGACGCACATGGGAAAAAAAAAAAAATCTGAATTCCACATACAAAACAATGCTATACTTTCTCAGGAGTGCTTTTCACTTCTTTAGCTCATAGCTCAGGAGCAATGAAAAAAAAAGGAATTTAATTGAAGAAACAACAAACAAAAGAACAAAGTGGAATGCATTGACGTCTTGAATAGATGGATTTCTGATGGATTTCATCTCAGTAAATTTATGGAGTAATTGGGAAAAGTCCAGAGAAGATCAATTGATATGACTTAAAACTAGAATTCTTCAGTCAGGAAAAGAGACAGTTTACAGGAAGATGAACACCTGTATATTACTAAAAAAAAAAAAAGAAAAAAAAAGAGGAAAAAGAGGAAAACTATAATTAACAAAAAATTAACAAAAAGAATCAGCATTTTTCAAGGAGTATGAAAGATCAAATTAAACAAGAATGCAGATGGAAAACAATGGTGGTAGGTTGTGGTTAATTTTTGTTGTTTGGTTTGGGCTTTTTTGGTTTAGCTCGTTTGTTTGTTGGGGTTTTTTTGTGGGGGGGGTTTATGACTGCATGGTCACGTGTTTAATTAACCTGTGGAACTTCTTGCTGCAGGATCTTGAAGGCACTAAAATGAGGACACTAAAATCTTAGGTGGGTTAAACCTCCCTAGAACTGAACAATGCAAGGACTGTTAAATAGCTGAGAAAATAACAAAGCTTAATGGCTATCTTAATGACTAATGACAAACTGTGGGCTGGAAGAAGCATGCTTGGGAGCTCAGGCTAATACCCTTCCCTTGTCAATCTTTATTTTTATAAGATACTACTGCCAGTGGGCAGCATGGCTGGCATTTCCAAAGAGATCTAATATATCTTCCCAAAGGTCACTGGGTGTCTCTCTAGGCTCCTGTGTAACTTTTAAGTGCTGCTACTTCCCATATATCCTATCTATTTATCTATCTATCTATCTATCTATCTATCTATCTATCCATCCATCCATCCATCCATCCATCCATACATCCATTTCAGTATGCCCCCTACAGTGTTAGAACTACTTGTATCAAGCTCACACATTCAGGAAGAGTATCATGCCATGGCCAACAGCCTGCACTTTCTCCTAAGGCACAGGGTCAAGAAAATACAAAGCTGGAGAAATACTACAGTTTATGCAGCCAGTACTGCAGAGTGGAAGAAAGCACACTTAGGCTGTATTCCGCTCAAGGAGTGAGTTCTTGCCCACAAAACCTAAAATTTAAGTTCTGCCTTACAAATCGTAACCAGAGGAATAATTCAGTAGGCAAAACAGAACCAAGCCACAGCTTCACATTTATTTAGTCTATAACTTGTCCTTCTTCCAACATGGATTAAGGAACTGAAACTCCTTACATCTTTCAGGAAAAAGAAACAGCAATTTTTCAGCCAGGGATAGCATATTAATTAATTATGAATTAAAACATGACAAACAAGGATTTTAACAGTTAGAAATCTTCAGTTTAATATCTGAGTATCAGGCAGATGTATATATTGAAACTCACTGAAAAAAGTATAACCTAGAAAATGCCCTGGAAAAGGGAATTTCCACTTATACATATTAATAAACTTAATTGCCTTGGTTTGCAGTTATTATTTTATGTGGGGAAATAAAATAAAAAAAAAAGTGTTGGGTGGTTTTTTTGGTCAGTGTTCCTTCAAAATAAATATATTTGCATAACAAAGTGAAAATATGAATTATTGAGCAGGATAAAAAGATTCTTATCCCCAGTTTCTTCTTTCTGCATCTTTGTGATATTCAACTTCTCTGCAGAATTGTGTTTTACCTTTTTTTGCTTATAGTTAAGTGTGTCTTATAATTTAGATTTGCATTTACAGACATGCAAATGTTTGAGCAGCATGGTGAAGGTGATCTTTGAATTTCAGATGCTGTATGAAAAAAACCTTAGAGTTCACTTCATTATATATAAAGTTAAAAATGAATTCTTAAAAGATTTTTTCTATCTGTTTGGATTAACTTGTTACTGCAACTGAAAGTATGAAGGTATTCTGACCAGATAAAAAAATAACTCTTCTGGGGCTGAACTTAGTTCTCCACTGAGACACTATGCCTGATCTTGGTTGTGTTCTGAGGATTTTCTGCTTTTTACTTGCTTGGGAAACGTATCAAGATCTAAACCTAATATGTTGAATACATTGATTTACCCAGCTGTTCCACAACCATATCACTCCAATTTAAGAACAAGATTATATGCCTAAATATGACAAAATTCTGGCCTTTGACAGAAAATGAATCTGTAAAGACACTTAGCAAGGTTCTGAGATCCAAAACTAACACTGCTCAAAGGTTTATCACTGGTTACCATTTTCATCAGGTGCCCAGTAAAACTCCATTCCTAGACATTTCTTTTTTTTTGCAGAAGCAAAAAAATACCAGTCATGTAACTTAAGTTTTGTGATTCATTCACCAGAACCACTGTAAAGGACTATAGTGATTTTGAATTAATACTGTACTTACCTTAAAACCAAGCAAAAAGGGAGGAAGATCACACATGTGCTTTGCAATTCTAGTTCACATTCAATACAGGTTTTTTCCTGCTTAAGATGTCAAATATTGAGTCTCATTTTTCACTACTCTTTCAGCATATTTAGTTTTGTAGACAAGTGTTTCACTTTTGCAGATAAAACCATGGTTCTGCTATGCTGCTGTAGATACATATTTTGCATGGTTGTCATATATTTACCTTCAAATACACAGAAATAGAACTTTCTTTTATGAATTTCACAGAAATCTATGAGTTGTTGTCTCTTGTCCTCCACTAGAAGTTAGCTACTACAGAACAGTAAAAGGCTCAATGCCACACAAATTACCGTTTTGGGTTACCATTTTAAACAATTGTTTTCTCACAGCAACTTGCTTAAAACACAACAAAGAAAGTCAATTGGAATTCTTTTTATTGTTATTTCTTAAACTAATCTGTATTCTCAGTGGCGTAACATGTTCTTTAACTTTTGGCTTTAATGGTTATTTGTTGTTTCTGTAATATTCAAATGATAAAAGCATGTTTCCTGTGTTTACTTGCATCATTTCACCTGAAATGCTCATGGCACTCTTTTGATTAATTGAAAACTTGAAATTAGTTGACTTGTTGAAAAGTCCACTACAACAAACTTATTTATTGTGATATTTTTCACCGGTACTAAGACAGTGTTATAAAATCTGATGCATTTGAAACTTTTTTCTTTTTCCTGAAGAGGTGATTTTCCCCCTCAAATAGCTTGATACCTATTTCCACTCAGTCACAAAGAGAATGAGAAAATAGCTGAGCCGCTGAAATAAAATATCCTGCAAATGAAGAGTATCCTGACAGAACAGTCATTTAAACACCACAAGCAGATTTCAAAGCATTGGCTTTAAAAATACATTCAAACAGGATGAATGAGCTAAATATTTCAACTACTACAATTTGTATTTGGTTTAAATATTTTGACAGAGTTTTTAGTTTAGAACGATTTTTCTCTATTTCTGTGATAATGGAAATTGTAATGAAATACTTCATCTATCTTAGTGAGAAGGCTTATCTTGTCTGACTGGCTTTTGATAAATAGTGGGAGCACAGACTGGAAAAAATTGAACTAACTAATAGATAAACCTACTTATAGCTGAAACCTGGTACGAATCTTGTAACTAGAAGCTCTCATCGATACAGTAGGCAAAAGATCAGATCATTGAAAAAGTCTCCAGTTTTCTTTTGGTCAGAACAGTAATTTTTCAATATCCCATAAGAAATTTTTATCATGTTAACCTAGTCATCCCACACACCAAGACTCCAGTGATATTTTCTAACTCAGATACAGAGTCAATAGATGAAGAGAAACTGCTCATGTACGTGAATATAGATTTAAAATTTATTTTCTTCCTTATACTGAGCTATAAAAGACACCTCTTGCCACACGGTAAAAAAAGTTGCTTACAGTTTCAACTATTGCAATCACTAGCAAACCTTGGTAAGACAGTAAAACATTTTAAATGTAGCATGTCTTACATTCCTATGTGTGATATCCATGCCTTAAAATATCTGTGGTTTAGTTTTCTTCAGTGGTTTGCATTTTTGTAATAAATACATTCTCTTTACTAAGAATATTTCATGTGCAGCTTAACTATTACAGAAACTGTAAGGCTGTAACTAAGCTCATTTAGTAATGAAAGAGCTGTTTTGATGAATGTAAGAAAGCATGGAATGAAGAGGATAGAACCAGGAACAGCCAACATTCTTTATTACTACTCACTTTTTTTCTTTTTTCACAGAGGTCCTCTTTCCAATATGGAGGTCCAGTCTATACTGGGTCTGTGTGTGGAGAGAACTTACAGGATGCCAACTCACAGAATGTCCTGTCAGAGGACAGCAATTGGGGATGCTTATTTTATAGAGTTCAGTTCTTCAAAACTGACTGGCCTGGTCCCATAATAGCTGTAAACATTGAGGGCTTGTTGCTCAAACAGATGTGACTAAGCAAGTAAAATTCAAAATATTTGCCTTATTTTCTAAAATATTTGATATTAATATCTGTATACCTTATCAAAATGGGATATTGGATACAGTTGTTTGTTCGGTTATTTTTAATTAGAGTAAGTTGTAAGTACAAAGCAACTTCTCTGTCAACCATGCTATGTAGTACATTAACATGTTACGATATAAACAAAATCATTTTAAATTGTTCTGTGCTACCTCTACCTTTATTACTGATCCATATGATACAGGTGTGCCACATAGCACAAAAATTCTGAAAAATCTGATTAACCAGAAAAAATAGCAGACAAGTCTTCCTAATCAATTCCTTCTTTTCCTAAACACAGGGAGGCACATGTATAAACTTTAGTTTTGCTATATACCCTCTTTTTAGTCATAAAAATACAAAGGTTGCTCAATTTTCATTAAATATTCTGATATTGTCCTCATAAACCAAGCCCAAAGGTAAATAGGAAAATAGTTCTAAATGAACTTGCATCTTTTTGGAAAACAACTTGAAAAACCCCACAAAACCCCACAAAGAGGATAAAAACTCCCCCTAAATTAAATTGCTTATGTTGCTTGATTCTATCAATAAACAGTATAAGAACTGAAGTCTTGATAAAATTGGCCTTGATACAAAGAATTAATACTGCTCTTCTCAAGTAATTTCCTAAGCTTTTAATATAGCTACATAAATGACAGAAGTTTCAGTGACATATATAACATACAGTAGATGACTCAATATGTAGCTTTGATGTAATAATATTAATACCTTTGTTTTCAGAGTCATTCAATCATCTCCCTGATGAAAGAGTCCGCACGCTAATTTATAATCTGTCAAGAAGCTTTATTGATTAAACTAGATTTGCTGCCTGTCTCTTGCCTGTTTAGAAAAAATCTTTGCTCTCAGGAGAAAACCTTGTGGCTATTTTACCATTAGTCATAGCTGGTTGTCTTCTGCACAGGAAATACACTAACAGTTCTTTGTGCTGCATATGGAATTTTATTAATGTTGCCAGTCAGAATAGTGAAGACATATTTAACTCTGAAATTACTACTGTTGTTTGCTTTTTTCAGAACTTTCATCATTTGTGAGCATTTTTATGTGTTAAGAATAGTAATGACCATGGGAAAAATGGAAAGGATAAAAAAATACATATTCTTAAGCTCCAACACAGAAAAGCTTTGATTAATTCTCATTTATGTTTTCATGTGTCATTGAATTTCTTTACTTAGAAAAATAAATAACAGTAACGAAGAATTAAAGAATGGTCTGTCCTCACTGTACTATTAATTTGGACAGAAACATTTTGCCACAAATGCCTGCCAGAACATACATTCTTGTAAAACTTCTTTAACAGTTTGGCAAAGCAAGTAGTTTCACAATGTTAGTTTCACCAGGGTGTTGGTAGCTTTAGATAAAATTCCATGTAAAAAGAGGGACTTAGGATGCCTCCAAACACAAGCTACAAATCTGCAGGGCTATCATTCAGTTCAGTAAATACCATGTAGAACCATGTCTAGACATGGGAATATTTACCATGAGACTTCCTTACATTAAGCTAAAAGCTATATAATCAATAGTTCCTACTGTTTCAGTAATATGTGCATGACCACGCAATTCAGTGCCTAGTAAAAATAGAAAGGTTCTGGCTGTGAAACAGAGAATGCATTTTTTATTTTTTTTTTTACCAGAAGAATGTGTCCCACCACAAAAAAGAAGAAATGAAGTAGTGAAAATAAACCCATTGATTCACTTTAAAACATCAAACATAAAGCCATTTAGCTTAATATAATAAAAATTGTCGATGACAAAATTATGTGTATTGCTATTAATTTGAATCTAATCAAAATGTCTTAGTTATACAAGTTCTTAAAAAAATATATAGAGAAGTAGAACTGTTCCCTTCTCACCCAAAATTTTAGCCCAAAATACCATCTGCTCAAGAGAATATGAACGTATTATTTTAAAATTACTCTAAATTGTTCAGTTATTGGGAAAAATACAGTACAAAACTCTAACATTTAGCAACAAAATGACTTTCTTCATGTTGAATTATTTACTGATGAGCTTGAAATCTTCCTGGTCAATGAAACGGAATCCTAACTTAGAGTAACTCTAGGCAAAATAATTTGATCTCTCTGAACTTCACTGGATATCAACAGTTTTTGATTATTTGATCTGGTTCCAACAAAAATAAATTAGGCTTAAATTTTTTTTTTATTTAAATTGAATTTGATTCAACTTAATGATCATGGTAATTCCAAGGCAGTGACAACAACATAGTGATGATAAGAGCCTTAAGTAAATGTACACTCACTTGCAAAGCCATATAGAAAATATAGCTTCTATAAAGTACATTAATACAGAAATTTGAAAAGTGTAGCAAATCCTGTATATGTGCTTGTCCTCTTAGGTTTTATGTTGGGACACTGAGAGGTTTTTAGGCTCTTGTACCATGCGTCCCTGTTTCACCAGCTATGAACCACTGCAAGAGGTTTGACAGTACCTGAGTAAATGCCTGCATGTTTCTCCTTCCTCCTCTTTCCAAGTGTCTTCTTGATATGGATGAGCATATCCTATTTCTCTACCTTTTCTGCTACAAATATGTCTTTCCTCTAGAACCAGAGGAGGCTTGGTTTGGTTTTATTCCTGAATGACAAGTCATCAATGTTACTTGCATCATCTCGGTTTAATAAGTAGGGTCACATCAAGTACATTATATCCCCCAGGCAGCAAAAATTTAACAGCTCCATAAATGTGTCAAGATGACAAAAGCTTCATAAAGTTGATATAAATTTAATATGAGTGACCACTATTCTAGATTTTCCCGCAGGTATCAGTAAAATTACATTTTTTTCTTTCTTTTTTTCTTTCTTTTCATTAACAGCTTTGCGAGTTATGACAGAGAAGAATGCTTAAATTACGGTACAGTGCATTCCCATTTATTTTAGAAAGTATTTTAAATAAATTGATATCCATATCCTGTAAAACATGCTGTTGGCAGCCTTCTTTGCTTTGTTCAGTAGCTGGGCTAGAAATTTTAAATAATCAGAGCAGTAATTCACAGGATATGGATAAAAAAGGTCATTTGTTTAGTTATTGAAATCAAGCTGTAAAAAAGTTGTATCTTTCAGAGCTTCAATATTGCCTTTTTAACTCCACCCGTCCCCCAAGAAAAAAAAGTCAATATTAGAGAAGAATACACAGAAAATTAAAAGTTCAACTTCAATTCCAAAGCCCTTAGTCACAGCAAATGCCTACTCAAAGGCACAAAGTTGGTTACTTTTTACATTTGTCTTGAACTTTTTTTTTTTTTTGTGAATTTTAGGGATTACTGTTAAAAATAAATTGAGTAGCCTGATAACACTGGAGAAGATAAGGTGTCTGAAAACAGCCCAAGATCTTTATTAAAATCAATAACTACTATGGTATGCAACACTGTTTTCAGTTCCACACAAAATCACAGACTAATAAATAACAGCAAGAGGTACTTTTACTTTTTGTCCATCTTTCTTCTTTTTCTTGGAATATACCCCATGTTGAGAAGGATTTTGAAAGTAGCAAAGAATTTTACTGGTTTTGTTCTCTTGGCATTTTATTTCCAGAATCAAGACAGAATCCAGTGACATTATAATAGAATCACAGAATATCCTTAGTTTGAAGGGACCCACAAGGACCATCAAGTCCAAATCCTGGCCCTGCACAGGAAGGCCTCAACAATCACAGCATGCACCTGAGAACCTTGTCCAAACACTTCTGAAGCTCTGGCATGGCCACTTCCCTGGGGAGCCTGTTCCAGTGCCCAGTCACCCTCTTGGTGAAGAACCTCCGTGTAACAAATCTTTCCCTTGCCCTGCTGGCAATATTGTGCCAGGTGCACCCCAGGACATCATTGGCTGTTTTGGCTACCAGGACACTGCTGACTCATATTCAACTTGCCATCGACCAGGACCTGCAGGTCCCTGTCTGTGGTGTTGCTCTCCAGCCTTTCACTCCCTGCTCCATCTGTACATTCAGGGTTGCCTTGTCCCACATACAGAAACTGACACTTGCCCTAGCAATTTTTGTTCAAAAATCTAACCGTGTTATAATTCCATCCTCTTCAAAACAGGTCTCTGTACACTTCATGAAACCTTGACTGCATGGATCAAACCTAGATTCCCTTAGATGTCAGTAGAACCATGATTTTACCTGTCCGCTTTTTCAGTCCAACTCCAATTTTATTCTTGATGTTATTTAGTTAATATTTTATTTTTAAGCTCCTTTTGCTTTTCTAGTCAATAGGATTGACAAAATCAACAGCAACTCTAATGTTGCCATTTTGATGGATCGGTGAAAAGAATCTCGTCACATGAGTTGCCTACATAGAAATACTTATTGCATACAAAGATGTTTTAAATAGACATTATTTTTTTGAGTTGCATAAGATTGTAGCTGCTATTACATTCCATTAATACCCCCATTAGCACAGATTGTCAGTTATTATTGCTGTTATGTTAACTATTCTTTGCTGCCAGACAAAACTAAAACAATTCCAATTTACACAATGGAAGACTTGCTGTTCATTGTAAGAACAATACCAAGTTTCTCACAGAAAAATAATGGATACTTACCACAGGATTACCTGAGTCTTGACAAAACTATTAACAGGAAAAGAATTCAAGTGTAGCATATTGCTTTGAATTAATAGCACCCATCTTAATCGTAAAAGTAGAAGGAAAGCTTCTGCTGCACCTGTTTCACACTAGCTCCTGGATGATTCACATTTCTGAGGGCTCCCTATCTTCCCCAAATTTGTGTCTTCCACCATAGGCAAGGTCTTCATCTTTCAGCTGCTCATTAGCTCAGGTTTATTGAATGGGTTGCAGAAGCTAATCCATGTTTTTTGCCATTGCAATGAGTTATGATTAGAATGTTACCATATACCTCCTGAATGGAAGTAATTTCTTAAATTTTATAAGACATGACTGCTTGCAATCCTGCAAATACACCTTCATGCAGATATAAAGCATTATGTGTATTATCTAAATTAGTCCCAGTAACTAAAATGATTTAAGTTATTAAATGTGAATTATACTATTTTGTGAAATTCAACTATTTCAACTATCATGTGAAATTCACTAAATATGGATGATATTACCTTAATTATAGTAATATTTCACTAAAGTTTATGATTAGAGAAAAAGTACACAAAGCCATAGGTTTTCCTCTACAAAACTATATCTAGACTGCAACAAATTCATTAAGGTCCTCCATTAGCTCCAAAAGACAATCAACAGAACAAGAAATAGTATTGCCACATAACTCAGTGCTGACAGGAGTCCTGACACTAAAGATCTGTCTGAATTAACACTAAGAACTAAATAATGAACCTAGTTATTAACAACAGCTTGTTTAAATAATTGGGGGAAAATCCCTAATACTAAGCTAAATCCCTAAAATTACGCTAAATACTAAATGGTTATTTCATGCTAGTCATTTAAGTACAAAGATGTCTCAGAAGACAGTATTTGATTTTTAAAAATAAGTTTCTGAATTCTACCCATCCCAGAAAGCAGGTAATCTAAACTCATCTCTGATGACAAGTAAAATATTTTTTCAATATTGTTCCTTCATAGATTTTTTCATTTGCCTCCTTGGTTTTACACCTTCAGCCTCTCAATGTCTTTCCAGAGTGTGCTCTTATAATGAAATATGTAAGCAATCCCTCTTCAATTACAGTGATACATTTAAAAGAATTGGTGAAATAAAATGCTCCCATTTTAGTATCGAAAGAGATAAAAAAGGGCAGAGATATTACAACATGAATGATAATTTCAGGAGATGATTCCATGTAGAGGCATAGTGTTAAACAACTTAGGTCCCTTACGCTGACCACTTCAGATAGAGTATCAACTCAATATTTAAATGTTAAATAACCCTGACACAGCAATTGAATGCCAAGTACTGCATATGTAGTGGTAATGGATACAATAAAAAACCCCCAAAACTATTAAATGGTAGGTTCCATTTTAAAGGATTGTTTTTTAGTGTATTCACGTCCGTTTATGAAGATTTTCAGTATCTACAAATATTAATGTCTTGCTAAGTGTATTCTGCAGTTGGTTAGTCAGCCTCTCAGCCTGTCCCTTTTTGCCTCTCATTTGGTGAAACAGCATAAATAGCTTGCATTCCAATCATAAAAAACTGCTGGGCTTGTCTCTTAGCTTTGCTCAGCTCCTGTAAGCACCTCGAACTCCAAATCTCTGGAATTTAGTTCTCCTCGAGCCCCTCATTGACTGAAAGATCCTGTGCTTTTTTTTTAGTGGGATTATAAGGTACACATTTTCTTCCTTTCCTTAAGTGCTGCAATATCAAGAGAAAATACAAAGAATGCTACAATAAGGACAATAGCACAATAAGGACAAAGTCAAGCTTGCCTGCAAACCCCCATGCCTGTATCAGTGTTCATTTGCTAAGTAAGCTGTTTACTTGAAGCATGTGTGCTCTTCAGACAGTAGCAGCCCACTTCAATTTAAAGAAACCTATTCCAGTTTGCTTCCCCTGACCTACTGCAAGGACTGTGAAGTTCAAGACAATAATGCAGCCCTGCTAGCCAGGCTGTCCTAAAACATATAATAGTTATTCTCTGAAGATAACTTAAAGATAATGAAGTGAGACTGTAAGAGGTACTTTTAGTAGAGTTTCCTTACTTCCAGTTCTAAACTTAAATTGAAGAATTTATGGAATTTGACCCATGTGACCATTCGTCCTACTGCCCTGTAATTATCAGAAGCACAGGAAATTTCAATCCATCAGTAACAAAATCAAGATGAAAATGGGTAGCTTAATTTTTATTTATACTAGATGCTTTCCTGAATATTTAGTCTGCTGATGGGAATATTTACTCACTCTATCACAATAAGTGAAATGAAAGAAGGCAAACAATTTAAAATATTAAGAACAAGAAGAAACTAATCAAAACACAAGCTTGAAGACAATGACTAAAGAAGCATGAAAAGACAAAAGAAGCATGTAAAAGACAGTTGAACTAATTATTATATTCTATTTTTAATTTCCCATAGCAATGCATTGAGCTCTTTCATGTAGAAATTTTAGTTCATTCACAAGAAGACATCTGAAAAACAAAGGACTCTTCTTTTGCAAGAAAAAAATACATATGAGATTTTAAAAACAACTTTGATAGGATTTTCATACATTGTCAAAAGGTAAAAAAATGAGAATGGCAGCTGATGAGATATCATGTGTTTTACATGAGCTGAGAATATGAAAACTGAAAAATACTTGTATACATTGATTGACTAACAAGAATAAAAGTGATGCAACATTGCTGAGATTTAAATAACTACAGTAAACACACATGAACTTTAACCAATGAATTAATGAAATATTAACTTAGTTTCTAGAACCAAACTCCTTAAGCTGGATAATTCCCAAATTCATTCACATTTTTCAGGATCCGAATCTAGAACTTCTTTTTTAGGTTAGAAATCTCTATATCCTGTAGCAAACTCATTATATTTTTAATCAGGTTCTCTTGTACTACAGAACTGAGTTTTTCAAGTTAATTTCTGGATACTGGAATTCCTTCAGTGTTCATATATGTACTGATTCACTTAAACACTGCAGGACTTACCTGTCTGTTAAGCCTACCAGGTGGCCCTTAGCACTTGGCTTGGAATGAGCTACAGTCCGTGCTCACCAGCAGGAGATAGGAAAAGTAAAAGAAAGAGAACACTACTGTGCAGGGTGAGGGAGAGTTAGAGGTACTGCAGCTATGATTGAGAGAGAAAGGTCACAGAGCTGCAGGCAACCAGAACTCATTGGCTTTTGTGCCCAGGGAGCAGCTTTTCAGCCATCGAAGTTCCGAAGCTGGCATCCCAATCTTGTCAATAAGCTAGGCAGAAGGAAGAGTTTTTTAAAAAGAAAAGCAAGATGAATGCAGACACAATTCAAACGTATAGAGAAATGAAGCATCTGTTTAATTTGAAAGGTGTCTACCAGTAATGTTAAATCCTAAAACAACTCGCTTATATTCACAACAAATAAATTCAGTTGCCTAACCCTTGGAAAAAAAAGAGTATGCAAAAGGCAAGAAAAAATTTCAAAGAACTTCCTTGTCATGACTTAAACTTCTAGCTCTGACCAGGACAGTGAATAATTATTTTGGATGCAGAAATCTGTCATTCAATAAAAACTGTGCTTTCACACACTGAATTTTCTCTCCCGTATCATTCAACAAAGAGACTATACTCCCTTCAGTTAAGTTATTCCTGCTTTCTATTAACTTGGAAGAGATTATATCATTAAATATTTGCAAAATGTACTGTGCATCTTATTCATTTTTCAAATAATAAGGAAACATAATAACGGTAATAATAGCAATTTTAGTAGACCACAATGAGAGTGGACGATAATACTTATATCTTTGAAACACAGACCTTCAACAAGAAGGAAAACAAAACAAAAAAAAGAGGTTTTAATTTGTAATTTGAGAGTTGGGCCACTGTTAGAACTATGAATTATTTTATTCCTGTTATAAGGTCATAATATTGCTGTTTCGCAGCACGAAGTATGATAGAGAGCTTTTTGTCTGTCTTCAGTCTATTTTTCTCTTTCTTTGAGAATACTCCAATAGAGTAAGGTCCACACCTTCTGTTATTAAGGTAATCTCAACTATACTTCCTTTCATCTACAAATGCATCATTTAATCCACTGTAATCAATACAATTGATTACATCAATGTTAAACTGACAGGAAGTGAATAAAATGAATGCCATGTCTTATATCAAGGAAAAGGTGCAAACACAGTAAACTTCAAAAATAATTTACACTGTATTTGCAAAAATAAAACCAAGGCAGTATTAGCAATTATATTTTACAAAAAAAATTATAAAATCCTTTCAACATTTAAAAAATCACAGGTTGGTTATAGTCACTATTACAGTGATTGAACTAGGAGGGCTCATGCTGTAACATACAGCTGTTGCAAAGCTTTCTCTTTCAGTGAACATTTTTGCCTTTTTGGTGTAACCTAAAGTAGTTACATAACCTAAAGAGACCAACTAATGCTTCCTCTATAATGTTTTACTTTCTGCAAAGTCTAACCCTCAGACCACAGAGGCCCAAAATACCATGAGAGCTAAACAGGAGCTATTTTAGGCCAGTACTTAATTGACTGGAATTCAGAAACTAATTACAGATTTGCATGAAACTTCACAGAAATATCAAGCTTTAATGAAAGACTGTTTGCCGGAAAAATAGAGGAAGGCTTTTTTTCACATGAAACAGAGAAAATGACTTACTACTAAGAGTGTAAGAGCAAATGGAAGCTCCTCATATGACTTCCCCTCAAGGCCCTTCACCATCTTTGTGGCTCTCCTTTAGATGCTCTCGAATGGCTTTATAGCCCTCTTGAATCGTAGTGCCCAAAACTGCACAAAGTACCTGAGGTGGGGTCACATCAGTGCAGAATAGAGTGTGACAATCACAATGCTTGACTGACTAGAAACACAGCCATTTAAAATCAGCAATGACAATTTTCTTGCCATATCTACATTTTTTACTCAATATACAAAAAGGTAGGATGTTTATTGCAATTTATTTCCTATTTGACTGACAGAATCATTATTTTCCCCTACCTTCTGTGTCACAAATATCTCCCGCTCAGCAGTTCTGACATGCAAGTGCTTTACAAAGCATGAATGTTATGGGGAGTGCAGGAGCCTTGTTCAAAACTCACCTGGCATTTTTGTAAACATTCACTTTGGCTATATTCGAATTGGTGGCATGCCTAGAAATAATTGGTTGGTACATATGTTAGATATGGAGAGTATAATAGTTATTAGTTCCATGTGTGAGTTATTCTAAACGTTAACAAGAAACTAGTCATTTATCAAAAAATGTAGGGCCTCTTTTAAGCACTAAGGAAAAGATTGCAAAGAATTTTAAGCAGGAGGAATTTAAAGCAAAGAAACAAGGAAATCATTTGCAGTTGAGAAATGGAACCTTTGGAAATGAACACTTCTCGAAACAGGATAGGTACAGATATTTTCCACTGGAAGAAAAGGACGTAGGATCAAGAAGGAAATTAAATGTGTGGCTGGTGATAACTACTGACTATTTGAAGCCTTAATAATATAATGGTGGGTTTTTCAATTGGTCAGTGACCAATGTGTTTATTTTTACTATGTATAATTTGTGATGATGGCAATCCTGTAAGAAGAAAAGAGCTAGCAGCAAACCTTTAATACAGTTAAAAGATTACCAGTATTAAGTTAATTTGAAAATCTATGGCTAGAGAAATGAATTTAAATGATAGTAGAGTACAGTTAAGACTTTCAGATACGATAAACTCCAATATTTCTTCAATGAACTTTACAAATCAAAGAGAAGTGCTATTACTTGGTATTTGAAATTAATTGATAGTATTTTTGCTGTTGAAAAATCTTTCTGACTTCATTATAATTTTTTTTTTTTATTTCAGTATATTATTACATAGATATTACAGTACCATTATATGGAAATATAAGGAAAAACACATCAAGGAAGCAAGCTGAAATAGTATCATAATGCACTGATTCTGTTCAAAGCCAAAAATGATACTGATGTTTTATTAATTTTGCTACAAATAAAAACACTACAGAGCAGATAATATATAAACTCTGAGTGGATTTTTCAGTCCTATTTTTAAAAAAATTGCTATTTTCTAGAAGTTATGTATGTATAGGTGCTATACAATAGACTAAAAACAATCAAATTTATGTTTCTGAGAAATTGAAATAATGCTCTAAAAAAATCTGCCAATATTATGATAAGATATCTCTAAAATCAAATAGAATCTAACATTCATTGAGAACTACCACAAATGATTTTATGAATATATTTATGAACAGTTATTACCTTTATATTGAGTTTTATATCTGCAATGTTTAGTATCTCGGTGACCGAAAGTATCTGTCAGGCAGTGGTGTTATTTGAATATTCCTAGACATACCTAATGTGAGTTTTCCCACAGCAGCCTTCACAGTGCTGTGCTTTGCATTGTCACCTGGAAAGGTGCTGATAACACCCCAGTGCTTTGGCTGCTGCTGGGCAGGGCTGGCAGAGCATCAGTGCTGTCTCTCAACATTCCCCCATCAAGGGGCTGGCGGTGGGCAAGATCCTGGGAGGGGAGACAACTAGGCCAGCTGACACAAAATATCCAGAGGAGTATGCCATAGCATGTGACATCAGCTCAGATATAAAAGCTAAAAAGCAAGTATAATGGGAGGCATTTGTTATTTGTAATGTTTGTCTTTTGGAACAACCTCTCCTCAAGCTGAAGTCCTGCTTCCCAGGAAGTGTCTGAACATCGTTCATGGATGGGAAGTAGAGAACAAAACCTTTTTCTTTTTTTTTCCTCTTTGTTTGCATGTGCACAGCCTTTCTCTTTTGCTCTGTTAAAGTGCCTTATCTCAACCTACAAGTTCTTTCCCATCTTCTTTTCTCTCCCCAGGTCAACTGAGAAGGGGGAGTGACAAAGCAGCTTGGTGGGCACTTGGCATCCAAGGCCAACCCACCAGACCCTGTGGGCCTGATATTTCTGGGTCTGAGAGATTTTAGCCTGCTAGCAGCTGCTAACTTTTCCCAAGGAAAAATTATTCAAGAAAGCTTCTTCTCAAAACAATCTCAGTAAACAACAATCCTTTCTCAAAATAATCTTTTCCCAGGTGGTGTTTCATGGTTTCTCTAGTTTAACCAATGGGATTAGAGAGGTTTCATTCCTTTTCAACAATCATGCTAAGTCTGTATTGGAACACCTTATAAAAGGTAGTAAGAATTAGACAATAAAGCCTTTTTTCTATATTCCTTGCCTTCTGAAATATTTGGAGTCTCTCATCTTTCTTTCATGTCCTACAGTGACAGTCCCAATCACATTTTAATCAAAATATATTGACACTTCCACGAATGGTCACAAAAACATCCATTTCAAACAGCAGGCTGTGATTGGCTTTTCCAGGAAACAATATATGGAGAAATATTTAAGGAGTCTGTCTCCTCTTCCCCTTCCCTGATTAGAAAACAGTCACAATGCCTGCAAAGAAAATTCCCTCGTGAAAGTACTCCTTTCAAGTTAGACTACTTAAGAAAAATGGGGTCACCTTTTCCCCTGTAATTGATAGTCTATTTCCCATATATAATTTGTTCAAATTCTTTGAGCCAATCCACGATTTAAAGTCATAATAAAACTTCCGCAGCATGAAAAAAGCCACCCTCTCATTAAAATCTTCATAGTATGCATGTTTTGTTGTACACCTGACAGCTTTTTAAGGAAAAAAGGAAAAAGAACAATAATTCATAAAACTTACATCTTTTCAGAAAAAAAGGTACAAAATTCAGGAAAACAGTCCACCACAGAGGCTAAGCAAAACTTTGTCATTTCTTCTAACTCCATTGGCTGTCTAGAATGTGGTGTTTCCTCTTGTCATTCATCACAAATATCCCCTTTATCAAAATTACTAATCATCTTCTAGCAGTTTTGCAACACTACATTCTAAAAGTGCTTTTATGAATTTTAATTAATCTTCAGCATAAATAATCCAAGGCAGGCAGGTATTATTCTTAATATACAAATGAGAGAGAAAGCATATAGAGAATTGACCTTGCACAAGTTTGTACAGAAAAAAAATTGAACAGAAGCCAAGTTTACATCTCAGGGGTTTCTTTCAAAGTCTAGCAGCCAATATTTCCTTTTTGTATTTCTTGCTTATGTTTTCCAAACTCACCAGCTATTTGTGCTAACTTATTTTAACGGCTGTATCAATTTCTTGGCTAGTAGAAAGTAGTACCCTACTACTCTGTAATCAATTAAAGTTGTTTGGGTTGTATTTCCATCTAGTCACTCTAAAGACGTAAATATTTATTTTCATAATCACTTCTTTGGAACCTCTGAGCTTGTGCATAAAGGAAAATATCAGATTGTAGTTTCTGCTAATTTATTCAGCCATTTTTCTGTGCTGGATTTGTCCATGCAACCTGTTGCTGCATGATGCTTTCTAAACAATTGAGTTGAGGAATCGATCCAATATGCCTAATGTGTTATCTTGATGACACAAGGTAGGTTTAGAATTTTCAATTCAGCAGTGAAAAGATCATAAGCAAGTAAGTTGATATTGATGTAGTTTTAAGAGAAGACTGTGTTTCCTCATCTAGTATAGTGGTCTGTTGGGCACTTACTGTTTTAGTAGTCAGTGCACTCTTCAAAATTATATTCCCTTCAAAATTATATTGCAGTGAGAATCACTTGCCTTGCTTTCTGTCTTCTTCACATATGTCCATTTCTGAAAAACAGATTAAATAATGTGTTACTAATAGCACAAATAGTAAAAATACTACTCCTCCAAAAATTCCATCCAATTCTGAAATATATTTCAGTTATAGCTGTCCTAAAGTTACATTCATGAACATTCTGATATCCAGTTTGGAAAGCTTTTCTTCTATCAGCTCTAGGCCCAAATGATCTTTTTTCAAATCTCTTTGTTTCCTGCTTTGTTTCTATGATGAAAGCAAACTATTTCAGGAAACATAAGGAAAATAATCATCAAAAATACATTAGGACCCCCCTCAAATCTGCAAGAAGACTGCTTGGTGAAGTGATGTGAAGAGAACAAATATATTAGAAAGAAAGAAAAAGAGAGAAAAATGATACGTAATTCTCTGAGCATCAAGATGACATTCATTTCAGAAAGTGTCTCTCTGGAACTTTCCTCTCCTCCTGTCTTGCGTACAAAATCACTTCCCCATTTCCACAACAGCCTTGTCACAGCAGGTAAACCAGGAATAGACAATTCTTAAAGAGAGCTCCACCAGATGTAGCTCTCCAGAACTGAATGAATGTTGTAGTCCTAAGTGTGTTTAGTCAAGGTCTATCTCAGAGGTTGGAACAATCCTCTTATACAAAGGATAAACAAACAACCAATAAAACTGCTGTCGCTGTAAGGAGGGGTAACTCACATATTTCCAATATGCAGCAAAATCTTCAAGTATTTGTGCTGTAACTGGGGACATTACTGCATTCTCTGCTCTAACAGTGTTCTGTTCAGCAGCAATTGTCACCTGACCCATTTAAGACACATCACAGCAGACCGTCTTCACCAGGTTCAGAACTCATATGTGGAGATGCAGCCATGCAGATTGGCAATGTTTTAATCCAAGGATCGTATAAATAAAGCTGGGCTTTTCCTTGCCTTAGTGAAAGTCAAGTAGAACTGATTTTGGTTTTGTGTTTTTCTAATTTTATTAGAAATTAATCCTCTTAGACATTCAACTCTTTGTGAACAAGGTAGTTTACTCAGTAACAGTGTTACTTAGCTAACCCAAGATGAAATGGTAATAAGGTGTGTAAATTGAAACTATTTAGCTAATTTGTTGGCAAGGGAATCACTGCTATTCTCAGCTGCCAGATCAAGGAAAACTTCTGTTTACATTAAAATAAGCCATGCTTTAATACTGGAAGCAATGTCAGAAAGAAACAAACTAAACATATTTAATTTAGGTCTCCGAACCTTAAAGTTTTTAAAGCAGCTTCCAAAATGCATAGCATATAAAGTTCATCAAAACCTTTATGATGAGACAGATTTGCAAGAATGTTTTGTTGAATCAGCTTATAATTAAAAAAAAAAAATCAATACAGTATTTTTCTTGCTCACGTCAGTCTGGTATTGTATTTTAGAACCTACTGTGACTGATAATTTTCAGCTCAATTCTCTAATTCACTTCCTCAAGTGTCCTGATAAAATCCATTCTTGCTATAACAGTTTACTGACATTAGTCTTTATCCGAATTCTAATTTTGACACGCCATCAGCAATACAGAGAAAGTGAAAGCAGACTGCTGAAGGCCATAAATTATCTGTAGGTCTACCTGCACAGGGCATTTTGTCATTCTACCCAGACCAGAAAGTCTGTGACATGTATCAGTTGTAATTCAAGGTGACCTCCATCCCTGCACTATGCTATTCCCTACTCATGTAAAAATTAGATGCTCCATTCCCATCTTCATGTCATAACTATTGCCTATGAATATTATACCTACTTGAAAAATTTCATCGATTCCCAGGGGACAAGCATGGACATTAACATTCTTGTCAAAGAGATTATTGGATTTTCAATCTACTAAATACGGAAAGAAATCTCAAGCAGATTGGTTTTGCTTCAGGTATGTATTCTGGTCATGAAGGTCATTTTTTTTTTTTTTTATGCTTTTCATTTGATCACTGCAATATATCTTAGAATATACAGCAAAACCAAAAAAAAAAAAAAGTCTGAAGTTGCTCAAACATCCAGTAACACATCGATGTACATAAAAATATCACTTTTGGATGTTCAGGATTTGCTTCATATTTTAAAATGCTCAAGTGAACTAAGATTATGTTTTTACTGCAGGCAATAGCACAACTACACTCTTTGTAGACATACCAAATCTAGTCTAAAATTAGCTGACTGCATGCTACCATTGTTGCCATAGCAGCCTAGAGCTCAGGATTTGTTATCAATGCCTCAACATAGTTTTGCAGCCATGGGGAGACTCATGCACGTAAAGTGTGCGTAAGCCAAGTATTTTGATCGTAGGTTTGACCTCTTCACATAATTACATGTAATGTTATCATTTTTAAATAGTTTAGGGTCATTCCTAACAGAATTCCTGTCTGTATTCAGTTCTCACAGTGACATGGACTCAGAATAATTTTATAAACTATTCTGAATACCAGAAGTTCACTATTTTAGCCTGAGTTTTTATTAAAAAAATATAAATTAGTCCCCTCTGTCAATTTTTCTTTTCTAGATTGACTGTTACTATAAAACATAACTAAGTCATAGTTTGTAGTCTAAATATACTCCTCCAAACAAAGAAAGCTTTACTGATTTAAGCTCAAGTAAATGTAGAACAGTAGAACATTCATTCTAACTGTAAATAAATAGATGAGTCTAGCTGTAGTAAACCAAGAGGATAGAAGTATCTGTTTTTTAGTTATTCAGTACTCTTGGGATTACTTGGTTTGCTTTGCCTAGGAATTTAAGTACCATATCATTAACCAATACTGCATTATAAGAAATTTTTAGTCCCATATGACCTTGGTAGAAATAAGATAGTTATTTTTTTGTATCATTCCAAGAAAGGAAGCTCCAATACAAACTTGCTGAAATATTCTTAGTAGTATGAAATCAGGAATCATGGAATAGAATTAATATGAAATCAGGAATAGATAAACAGAATTTTAAATATCTCCTGATGATCTCAGGAAATATTTAATACTGCCATTTCAGCTTAAATAGGCGAGTTTGGGAGAGAACACTGCAGCTGATTTTCAGTAAGCAGATAGCAAGATGAACTTTGGATATAGCAATTATAAAATGTTGCCTTATGTAATAACTACTTTTTCTTCTTCCCTTAACCATGCAATTACTGCTACTGCACAGCCAACTTGGTAGCAATAAAGCCCTAAAAATTTCGAATCATATGGCAAGGAAAAAAAAGTAAAAGAGGAAGTAAACTACATCTATCATATCTCAGAATGCATCCCTGAATCTCAGGTCTAGCAAGATATTTAGAAACCTGAAGTTATCTGAAAGATTCACAGATTCTTGAAAAACAATTTTACACATATTAGGAAGGAATCTGAGCTCCCCAACGAAGCTTATAAATGCACCCACATTTTTCTTTGTGGATCTATTTCCTCTGAATTTCAGTCTGAGATACAGTCATTTCCCCATGAAAAGAAACAGCACTTTGATTTTCCATCTAGCAATAGAGACCTTCACACAAAGGCACCATCCTTCACGTGGTAAGTGAAATACCTAGTGGAATTGCAGACAAAAATTGATATGGAGAAGAAAAAAATAAAGATATTGCCCTTCTATTTCAAGCAATTCCTCCTCTATTACAGGAAAAAAAAAAAAGTATATGGCAAAATCTAAGATAACCTACAAGACAAAAGGTTTTCCCCGTGCCCTCTGCATTCTAGCTGTACTAGAAGTTCAAGCAGCATTACAAACATCTCACAAACACAAAGATGTAATAAAGATAGAGAGCCTGAAGAAGTTTGGCATTCAAAAATATAAACAGCCTTTTGATAACTTATTAACTCAAAAATAAAGAGTGGTTTCTTTTTACTTTTACAAAAATTTGTTTTTAAAGTTTTAGGTTACATCAAATGAGTTTCATTGATATGATATGAAATACCTTGCTTGTGTTATCACCCTTTCATTTCCTGTTTTCCCAAGGGTAGGGTATCTTCTGTCATATGTAACAACAATAATTCTTCTCTCAGATATTCTATCAAATATTCATTCATTCCTATGGCTTTATCATAGCATTTATCATCCGACATCCCCTGCTTTGGATTAAAAGCGTTCCCTAAAAAGTTTTTCTTATGTTTTCTTTCCCTTTTTCTTTTTATTATGAAAATTTATTTTAATAAATTCCAGCTTGAGTCAGGTAACAGCATTTTGTCTCATGATTTTTATTTATGGGTTTTATTAATGATCTAGCAAGGATTAATGTGATAAGAGTAATTAATGTAGATAACATTGATTATTGAACCAGACAAAACATTTAATGCAACCAATATTAAGCATGTGGTTGGATATCTCCTTCAGACTTTCTACTGAACACTTGATTTATGTCTTAAAGAGCACTTCTATACAACTAATAACTTAAATACTTTGTCAATGTTGAACCAATTAGAAAAAGAAATAACAGATGAGGACAATCATTTTTGCCATCTTTTATTTCTAACTCTGTGTTTCTTCCTTTCCAGAAAAAAAGAAATTTCAGGCTTTTAACCAGCTAGAAATGCACTCCTCTCATTGTATACATCACAGTCCTTTTTCTTTTTGTCAAAGTGCAGCACCAAATCTTCCTCACTTGACAAATGCTTTCCTTTAGGGGAAAAGGAAGGTCTAAGACATATATATGGATCTCTTTCCTATGTGGCATCGAATTTCTTTGTGGATAGTTTCTTATGATTTATTTTCGACACAGATAAGACATGAGAGTTTGATTCAGAGATTTTTAGGGTTTTTTTTTTTTTGGGGGGGAATACAACATAGTGAAGCCAGTAAGTTTTGCTGTAAAGTATATAGTGGATATGGTACTACAATAAACTCCAGCAATCCATAGCAGCAATAATCTGGGGTGGTTTGCCCTTTATATCAGTGTAATTCTCTTTTGGTGAGGATAAAATGAAAGAGTCAAAAAGATTGAACAAAGATGCTCAACTTTCTGACAGCTTTCCAAGGATGCTGACATTCTCTCTTTCTTTAAATCATGCTTACTATTTGCAATATGGCTGCATACTTTCTATGTACTATGGGAACAAAAGAACCTGATGCAGTTCATAATTTCAAATTATATCTTTTCTAAAGCAGATACATCAGCAAAGCTTTAAAGGAGATAGAGTTCTCATATACTAACTAACGCAAGGTAGCTGGGCTGTCTGGCAAGTGTAAACTTTTAGGTAATAACAGGGATAGGGTTTAGTGCCTTCATGACCTCATCGTTACGTCTTTTGAATTTCCACCTGTGCCTAAATGTGCAGAAATGCTTGGACAATTGACATTTAGATCTGTGCATCAAGGAGAAGCAGGACCATGCATGCTCCAAGAGCAAAGATAAGCCAGAAACCAAGAACAGTCATAGAAGAGACAGAGCCCTCCTGAACTGTCCCACTATGTCCAAACAGGCTGAAATTGAGCATCTATTCAGGGAGCTCAGCCACAAACTGCATAAGATGATCAGAAAGAGGGCTGAAGACAAAGCAACCTACAGCGTAGTGTGTGGTTCATTCAGGAAAATCAGTTAGCAAGCTGAGCCAGATCTAACACAGTTCAGAAAATATCTCCATGCCCAGGAAATAAATGAACTCCTACAGGATGCATAGCTGGATGCCTCAGTTGAAGCTGGTCAAGATGGTTAAGATTTAGTAGCATGCTCAAGACCTTGACACAATGCTACTCAACACTGGCAATATCATTGTCAACATTTCAAGAGGCTTGATTTGCATTTCCATATGTTAATTCGTATGACAGCAGTAACTGATAAGGATTTAAAGTTGAAAAAAAATGTCTTCAGTTCAAGGATATGAGGGTGACAATAATAGGAAAGAAACTTGTGAAGAGCCCTTCTTTGGTAAATGTTTTATTTTTATGGAAGCAGATATCTAAAATTGTGTCCATAAAGAGAGCTTTATGGATTTTTCTAGTTCTAATGTAGTTCCTCAAGTGGAGAGGTCAGCCCAGCAATACAGACTGTGTAACATCTCACTAGGCTAATGCCTGTGACATCAAAAGTCTATGAGAATTAAGCTAGTCTAGCCAAGGATTGTATCTTCCATGTCAGTCTGAGAACTTGAACAGTATATGAGCCCAGTAAATAAGAAAAGATATATGCACAGATGTCAATATGTTGCTTGGCTGACCAGAATTACTGCTTCTTGCATCATGTAATTTTATACATCAATTTGTTTTTATTTATATGTGCTTAGACAACCTTATGCACCCATCAGAAACAGGATTTCTCTTTTGAGACTCAAGGAACTGATGAGATAAACACAAGTCTAAGTGTCTATTATAAGTGATTACCTAGCTGTTTTGAGCCTGAATGGTAGCTATGTCTTGCCATTTAGTCCATCTTATTAATTCATGATTCATTTGCAGATTTATAAAAGAAATAGTCCTGCAAGTGTCACTTAAGGTTTTCATAGTTTTATTTTTGTTATTTTTTGTTCTGTCTAATAAACATTTGTTGTCAAGTAGAAGAAAGCAATAGTAGATTTGAAAACAAGATCTCTGGAAAAACTCAAGGCTAATCAATTACAGGGTGGAGTAAGGCAATTTAGAGGAGGTCTCAGGTCAATGGAAGTTGCTGTTTGGAAGGCAGCTAACATGAAAAGTTATTCTGTCATCCAATCATCTTGCCTTGGGCTCGAAAGGTAAGCAACAGTTAAAAGCTTTCTGTGAAGAGGAGGATATTTTCCGTGTTTTTCAATCCTTCTGTAGATGAAACCACCATATCAAAGGGTATTTGCAATGATTTCAATAGCAGAGATTTTGTAGTCCTCTTCACCTTTCCTTACATCTACTAAGGTGACAGGCAAGAATTCACGTAGTGGATTTTAAGACTGCCTTCAAATTATTTCAGATGTTGACCAATATTCATCCACATGAAAGATTCTGTTCAGTTCCCCTTCAATTAAAAACACAGTGTTCTGCTCTGCTAGTTCTCAAGTTCCAGCTACCTTCTTTCCTGCCTTAACATAAGCAACACCTCTGGCTGATTAAGGAAATAGATGTTTATATTAAACATTTGGGACAAATATTATGATCCTCTGAGAGTCGTAAAGAAGGTTGAATGTAAGGCAGAACATTCTGCTTCAAGTAAGAACATGTATTTATTTTTCTTCTGCCTCACAAACTCCATCTTAATGATACTCAGGCATGAACACAGTACCAGCGAAAAGTGGAGTTCCTGACTTTACTTGAACTTTTTAGTAGGCAATATTCTCTAAGAAAAAAAATACTTAAAAAAAACCCCATAAAGGCTTAATTTTCAGTAGAATCAGACTAGAGAGAGAGAAAACAACAGAATAAGAGATTTTGCTGTCTGACAAAACAGACTTATACCTGTAGAATAAAAATAGGCTGACTACTGTGCAGACAGCTCAGACATGCCAGTTTAGTCAGTATGATGAACCCTGTGTCACTCAGGAGAACAGCAGGGGACTCATGAATTTTCACTGCCTTCCCAAAGTGCCCATCTCAGCTGGACTATTAAATCTATTTTAACCATAATCTCACAGTTAACTATCCACCCGCACACCACCTTCTACAGGTTCTCGTGTGAGATGCGCCTGGATGAAATGTAACATTACACTTTGCAACAACAGCTGCTTCTGTCAGTTTTCATTTCCCACACAGGGTACTTCTTAGAGTGTCTCTAAACCTGTGGTGGCAGAAAATGTATATATAGCAAAGGAATAATAAGGCACTAAATATTCTATATATCTTTAAATCATATAGCAACACTTCTAAGTTACACTTAGAGTACCATGTATCATTTAAACACTTCAAAAGTAGTAACCTCTATGTACTTGTCTGTATTTTGCTTTCTTAAAGTATTGTTTATGCATTCTGTATTTAAATGTTGATTTTATGGAGCATATCCCTGGAGCAGTTCCTCTCTGAGCTCCTGGAATAGATTACAGGGTCAGTGAGACCTTACAGAAGTTTTATTATATTCTTGGAGAAGCAAAATCAAATTTTGGTAAAAATTCCAACCTCAGGTCCATATATACATCTGTCTGACTGTCTGGAGGAGACAAGAACACTGAAAATGACACCCTTATATATACAAATATATACAAAGATGCTAAAGAGTATCCAAATCACAGACAGACATCATTTCTCCCTCCATCAAACTCACTAGTTCCAACTCCTCTGTCCCATTTTCTCTTTTTCCCCCTCCATTTTTCCATTCTCCATTCCACTTTTCCTTCTCCAACTTTTATCCCCTTCTGACCCTGCTTTTGGCCCTCCAGGCTTCCAAAGCCACCACCTACTGCTTTTTCTCTAACCAAACTGCTTTTTCTCTAACCAAAAGTAATTTGATTTTTCTGTTGCCTCAGTTATCAGCAGAGAAAACATAGACTTCTGTCCTCCTTCCATCTGCACTCCTGTCCAGCTCCTTGGTGGTAACAGAGCATTGTCCTGTCTGCAGTGGGGGCTGCAAGAGAACTAAGGGCAGTCACTCCCTGCTAGAAATAAAACACCTCAAAGCTTGTAGCTTCCAGGCAAAGCACACAGAATTTTTGGACTTAGACGCATTTGAGTAGATTCCACAAAAGCCAAAAAGCTTTTATTCACAGAAACCATTTCACTGTCAAGTTCAAAATTCTTACTTCAAATTCATAGATGCTAAAGTTATGTTGCATAGAACAACAGGAAATAATCTAGTAAGAATAAAATATCATTTGCATATAAAATATGAAATAATAAAGGCTGCTTCAGATTTTTTTTTCCTTACTATTGCAAAATAAGATATTTGCAACCTGGCCTTGAAAGATGACCTGCGTAGGATTACATTTTTATAAAATATTTAAACTTTAGGGCAGTGCATGACATCAAAGCCATCAACCCTAATGTTTAGCATTTGGCAAAATTACAAGAGAGGAAAGCCTCAGAGTGCTTTAACAAGAAATTAATGTTAATGGAGAATTGCAGAGCCCACCCTTCCAGTAACAGAGAGGCAGCTTTTACTCCTTGTAATGATTCTAAATTTACTTTAAATGTTTGGTAAATAATTATGCAAGAATTTCTGTCATCTTGGCTGCTGCTTATCAGTTAAATGCTGATTTAACTGATGTCAAAAGATCACACAGAGTTTATATTTGTAGCTGTGATTTTACCTGTCATAGTGAGAAGTTGCTGGCCATATAAGGGCCCTTGTTCTCATGAGCTGTATATAAAAATATCCTTAAACTAATTAAAATAGCTAATAAAAATACTACAAATTATTATTTTATAATTATATTAAATTATATTTTTCTGAAGATGTTATTTAAAGAACAAGATGGAAGAAATGTACTGAATTAAGAAGTACTAGACACAATAAAAATACAGCCCACCAGCAAAGCATGATCTCTACTTGATTTTAAACTGATCCATATATGATGCGAGCAATAACATTTTAAAACTGCTGATTTTTTAAGTAACACATGTGATCTGTAAGACAATTAATTATGTCACAGGTTATTCACAACTATCATACAAGAAACCTGAGGATGTGATTTAAGAAAAGGGAGAAAGAATTTCAAGCATGCAATCCCTTCCCCTTATTCTCCTCCCAACACATTCTTGTGGAGACAAATGAAGAGATGATGAAGGAATAGCAAGAAAATAGAGTTGTAAAACAGAGAGTTTGGAAATAAAATGGAACACAATAAGAAACAGAAGATGGAAAAATCAAAGAAATTATTTATTAGGAGAAAAATAAATGAATTACTCTGAAGATGAAAATTAATATTACAAAACTGATAGGTTGGAGAAAGTGAAATGGCAAAGGGATGGAAAAGGAGGATGAAAGAAAATTCTCATTTAGCAGTATGTACTCTGAAGGACTGTTCAGTGATGGGGAGACACAGAGGACTAAAACAGATATTAAAGACAAATACATAATTCCCTTCACACTGTCTGTTAATAATAAATGAAAATTGTATTTCAAAAATACATATTGGCAATTAATTTGAAAATGTACACATTATATATCCTTGGAACATCTTTATGTGTGCCTATAAATTTACTAGTTGAATACTTGTATTGTAAGTACATGGTTTTAAGTTCTCTCTACAAATAATTAAGATAGTAACCATCACTGCATGGATATCTGAAATCTCAAGCTACTCTTTGCCTTAGCATTGTCATTAAGTGAACTTAAAATAGCCAGTAGAAGGTGAGGGCATTTCACAGAAATGACTTCTCCATACCCTATTTCATACTGTGTGTGAAACTAGTGGCCTGAATTCTGAGGAGTTAAAGTATTATCTTTATGAAGGCTAAAATAGATTGGAATTCTCTTTCATCCTCTATCATGGGAGAAATACCTAGAATAAACCCAAGAGCAGAAAAAAGGAGAGGTTCTAAATATCAAAAAGAGTCATTAACATATTCAGAGTCTCCTTTTTTTTGGACAAATATTTCAAATTGAAAATGGTACGCTACATGTCACTGCACCCTTTGCAAAGGAATTTATCAAAACAAAGATCTGTGGTGAGATATGACCCAGAAAACCAAACCAAACCAGCTTTGGTGAGACCTACCAAACTTGCAGCATAATAACTGCTTTAAGCAAAGTAGTACAATGATACACAAAAGAGTATAATTTAAATTTCCATGTTCAAGGGGAATTACACTTGTTTCTGGTTGAAAAAAATCTTATGGTTTAAACATTTTTAAAAGCACAGTTGAAAACTTGATCACTCTTTTTTATCATCAGTTTCACACAGGATAATTAAATAAATAGATTACAATATGTTGACTTGCATGGATTAACACTACTTCAAAAAGAAGTTATTTTGAATCATAACAGTTCACCAAATATCTTTTTTTTCCCCTGCAATTACAGGTCTTTAGGTAATTGATTTTGTCTGTAACTATATATGCATCAGTCTTCTTTTCCACAGTGTCTGGCATACCTACACTGTTTCTGTTCACCTTTGGGGCCTGAAGTTTATACTCTTGCCCTCCAGCAGTACAGTGGCCTGTGCTCAAGGACAGCTCTCTGATATGGCACTAATCCAAACTCACACTACTCTGAAGGAAGAGCTATTCAAGAAAGAACCTTAAGAGTCTTGTGGGGAAAGACTTGTCCCTGTTTCATTCAGGAGCTTCTTCAGGCCATCCCAATGATCCTTGCTTCTGTGCCTTGCCTTTGTCTGGCCACATACCTTTCTGATGCAGAGCTGGCACTACAGCCGTGATGGGAGATCTCTGGGCTGTGTCTGATCCTCGCCACCATCACTGGACCTGCAATGGAGAAAGGAACAAAAAACAATCAGACACAGTGTATGAATTGCATACAGGTCAAATAAACAGTTATCACACATTTCTGAGTGCTATCTGAAGCACTATGCTGTACACCTGAGCTGTAAGATTCTCTGCACCTTTCATCTGACACCCTGTTCCTTGCACTTCTTTGCCTGCCTGTTTCCTTCAAACAGAAGCTGCTACAAGAAATTGCCAAAGGCCAATTCTCCCTTGCTTCCTTCATGACAAATAGGTAGGGACACACTTCCATCACAGCACCTCAGACCATCATCTGGACATCCTTCTGGGCCATTGGAAGGATTACCCCCTGGTAAGGAGAGACTGACAGACACCTGAGAGACCGTAAATCTGAGCAAGAGAGAGGCAGAGAGTCTGTGCAGCTATCTCAGCAAATTCCAATCAAAAAACAAATTAATCCACAAATGACTAAGAGGAAAAACTGGAATGTTCTATGCAGTTAGGATATTTACCATTGGGATAGCTAGAGATAATACATTACAAAAAGCTTAAAGGACATAACTTACCATTCCTGTTTGTTCTGACACTAGATTCATAGGAACACCACACAACATATTAGTCTCACATTATGCATGGGACCACACACACACACAAAATAGACCTGAGATTTTAATGATGGTATTAAAACTGTTTTTTGCAATTTCTTGTAGTAAAAATGGTGCCCTCTAGTCTTCTTTCCTTCTGTATCACTGACAGATTATCAGTGATATGAAAGCCAGTGTTTGTTCAGGCAACTGGAGCTTTGCTGCGCTGAAGTAGCAAAATAAAACAGGAAAAAGGGTGACAATAATCCAGTGAATATACAAGATCCACTCTTCAATTTCTAACATGGAGTTGAAGTTAATATCTTATCGTTTCGCATATTTAGAAATTATGCACAAAATTAAATAATATAACAAAGGATAAATTAAGAATAGTAACACCATAAGATAAAATCTGAAGTGTGAAAACTCATTAAATCCTAATTTATGGACATAAGTTAATGTTAAGTTGATATCTGCTCCACAATATCTAACATCTTCCAAATGATCCAAGTCCAATTGTTAACCACCTGCTGTACAAACAGTGATCTCAGTAGGCTGAGGAGGAAATAAAAACCTAAAACTAAAATTTAAAGAACTTAATTCAATACCAAGTTAACCACAAGTATGCTTGCTTAGCCAAAAATTGCCATTATCTACCTCTGTATTTAAAACCTGAATTTATGAACTGAAAATACTGAATGGGAATAAAAAGTCCATCTTTGATGGAATTAAGATTAAATTATTACCTCCTTCAAGCAGAGTATACAAGAGACCTGTTTTCACAGGTCTCTTTTTTTAAAAAAGGTGACCTGTCGAGTTTTGTACAAGCAGATAAATGAAAGAACTTACACTTTCTCTTTAGGGAAGTGGCATCCTATTTCCTTTAGGATCACTCCATTTCTTTTGCCTTGCTATGGAAGTCAAACAGAGCTTCCCAGCTCTGTGACCATCCTGGAAACAGCAGAGACACTGGTTCCACTTGCCCTATGACAGGAAGAGTATCCACCAGCTGGGGCTCCTGGCTCACAGGAATGCAGGTTGCACCAAGGACCCCTCCAAGCCAGGGCAGTATTTTCAGCAGTGTCTGTAAGTCTCCATGATAGAAATGGAAAGAATAAGGATGTATATCTGGTAGCACTTTTTAATTACCTTCCAGGCTCCAACCAGTACAAGGATTTCCTGAGCCAGATGTATCCTTCAAAGTATGTAACCACGGTTAGCGTTTTTCTCCTCCAAAAATTTGTTCAGGTTTCCCTTGTGACCTTTTAGCACCTTCAGCAAACCCAGTATTAGTAAACACAAGGATCTCTACAAGCCCCTGTATGAAGAAGGTAATACATGCTCCCCAGATTCTATACCGCTTCCCTGAAGAAAAGGTTTCAAGGAAAAAAACCTGAAAACTGAACTTGATTAAACAAAAAAAAACCCCTTGATGCTCAGGAAAGAGTACAAGTAGTTTACTTTGAATTCTGAGTGTTAATTTGAAGGAATTTAGAAACAGGCCTTAAATATTTTATTCTCCAAATGTTGTACCCACAAGGCCTGATACTTTTTTATTACTAACGGTATTGCTTAACAACTCCTTAATCACGAAGGACTGTAAACTGTCTGGTTTCACAATAATTCTCAGGATTTTTGGTACGTTAATATTTTCTGCCCTTTTTTCACAATATTTAGAACTACTTATATAATTCAAATTAGTTTTTCTTTCTCCCTGTTTTATACATAAAAATGTGCTGTAAATTATGTGACTTTTATCTATTTTCTAAAATACATATTTACTACCCTCATCTGTACTATGGAAAGCTTTGTCTTTCTTTTCCTTAATAAAAGGTCTTTTCTCCTCCCTAGAGACAAGCCTTATCTGGTGATTCACTGTTGATCTGACCATTTTATCCTTGCCCAGAACATGTGTATCATTTCTTTATGGACCTATTTACCATGCAAAGCAATACATTCTCTCATTTTCCCCACCTTGCAGATGTTTCTGGAGCAAATTATATCCACTAATATTCTAATCACGTGAATTATCCCACTGAGTGTCTTATATGCCAATTGAGACACTGTTGTGATCATTAATTATGATTTCAGCTCTTCCTGTTTATTTCCCTTCTCAAATTAGTGCAGAAACAATTAAAATATTTGGTGGATTGACACTCTATTATTGTGTGTGTCCTTCCTATGACCTTCTAAAAATCATCCCTAAACTCAAAAAATTTTAAGTCATCTTCCCACTAATTATTGTATATACACATCTATGAATACTTGGAATCTCATTTGATCCTACTTTAAACACTCTGTCATTAGTGAGTGACCAAGACTGTGTCTCAAAATGTTTGTGACAGCAGAATTATATTTTACAGGTCAATGCTAATAAAAAAAATTACAACACTGCTCAAAATAATCATAATATCAAGTTACTTTCCAGTTTCCTCTTCTCTCCTATCCATGCACATGCGAGTACAAATACAGCACCAAACTGTGTCAACTATTGATTTGGTAAGGTTTCTGGTATAAACATCATTTAATTCTTCAGAATTAGGAAATAAGACTTGGGAAATTCCTTTATGTCCAACAACCCAGGTTGTTAGGTATTCTCTCACTGAGTACATCTGCTTGAACTAAATTCAACTTCACTATGTTACGGTGCATGTTAATAATTCTCACACCTACAGTTGACTTTTTTTTTTTTTTTTAAGTGGCAGGTTGCTCTTATGGAAGCTGAGAACTTTTAAACATGTTTAAATTTTCTTCTATGAGAAAAGTGAAATAAACAACAGTAAGAGCAGCCTGAAAAGGTAAGAACAATTAAAACCACTAGAGCTGTCCCGGTTCAGCTCTGCTTACTGGCGCTGCATTGTGTGATGCTGCTGACACAGTTTCTGCCCCAACACCAGGTAGATTCCATCTTGGTTACAAAGGCAAAAATTCAAGCCCGAGGCTCTGGTTAGAGGTTGAATTTCTGTAGAAACATACCCAGAGAACCAAAGGAATGTGTAGAGTACTCTTCGAGGTGATCAACAGCAATCAGTCCTATGGAAAGAATTACCATGCATCAAGGCTTACTATTACATTACTGCGCTGTTTTGTAAGTACTGTCACAACAAGGCTAATATTAGGCTGCAATTTCACTTATATTTTCAGAAAAGAAATTTTTTTTTTTTTGTATAAAGCTCTCTCCTGTATTTCTCCGAGCATGGCTTCAAACATCAGACGTCAGGTGGCAGTTAGCTATTTCATTCAATTGGTTCCAAAGCACAAACTTTCAACTGTCATCTCCACCTAACATCAAGTACATCAATTACTCATTCCCAATATTTAGCTGAACCTCTGCAATTCTAAGGAGTTTCAACCAGCATGCTGAAGAGCAAGTACTTGAGACTTTGTCCTAGAAAGAACCATCTTCTCAGTCATCTCCAAGGTGAACCCAAATTCAAATAGTTATTCATGTATTTTGACCTTTCTCTCATGTTTATGTTACAGTGTTCATGTCTCATACTTCTGAAATTCATGACAAGCTAGTGCAGTTCTCAGGTCTATTAACAAATATGAGACAGAATCAAAGAACTCTCCTCTTCAGTAAATTCCAGGGCCACCTGATGAGTGTGTTTGGTGCTCTCTATTTGCATTCAACATGGAAAAAAAAGTACCTCTAAGAGTGCACTTACACAGCATTTACTCTTAATGCTGTAACTGCTTACTACAGCATTTAGTAAAGCAAAATGAAAAGCAAGAAGAAAGTATTCTAAATGGCCTCCTTCTCCTTACAGCAAGTTATACAGTAAAACAGTACGTTGTGTTTAGCACCAGTAATTAGAGTTGCAAGAATTATGCTAAAATTACTTTGTTTTCCATTATCAGAGTTTTAAAAAAATTGAGTATTGACTCAAGAAGAGAAAAATGTTATCTGACATATCCATCAGCACAGAAAACAAATCAATATTGGCATTTTTGTAATTTTACTAGGGCTTATGTATTGAAGACTGGACAGAGGGTGGAGTAGGGGTTGGAAGCTATTCCGTGTAGAATGTTCTGGGACAAAATCTGCTGTTTAAATATATACAATGTTTATTATTAGATATTTATTATTAAAATGAATATAAAATACATGCAAGTAACTTCTAAAGCAAGACAAGCAATTTTCAGAGTTGATTTTTTTTTTTTTTCCAAAGAGCAGCCACATTTTTCTGCTATTTAATCACACTCTTTGAATAGATGGCAATTTAAAGTATGGCCCCATGGCTGAACATTTTCAGTCTATAATAATACTTGTTAAAAAGAAAAGCCTGAATTCCACAATCTTTGGTATTTTAAAAAGAATCTGAAAGCAATTTTAAAAATTAATTCAAATATTTACATACTCTTTAAGCAATTAAAGCTCACTTTGTCTCACAGTTTCTGGTTGTTAGTGATCAGACACAACAACATCCATTTTATTGTACCCAAAACCATCAAATATTTATTACCTGTCCAATGCAATTATCTATCCTGGACATCTCATTGGAACCCATCCATAGAATCTTTCTGCAAGGTGTTGAGCTCTTCACAAGAAATTCTGAGTGTCCTCAGATCTTATTAATGAAACTGAGAGTCCTCAACGCTCTGAAGAATTAGGCCAAAATTCAAATTGTGTTGCATTATCAACATCACAGCTTCTCAGCTGGTTTACACAGACTCCAATGGCTATTGTTTTAGTCAAGTCTAGGTTTCCCAGAACAGTTTTGAGAGTTGGAGCTGGAACACAGAAATTAACATTTTTTTTCTTTTTTTAGGGGGAGGAACAACCTGCTGTGAAGATGTAAAAATACCCTTTACCCTCCAGTAATAAACACACACACGCATTTTTTATTGAATTTGTGATTGGCATCATCAATCCAGAGACTTTGTCTGTGCCAATCCACATGGGACATGCCTAGAAGGTCACACAAAACACCATTTCCTTCTGTGGGAAGCTGCCATCACTCTCAATGTTCTCAGCACTGCCAAGTGTTTGATCTATAAACATATATTTATGCCGGCAGTTCACACTCACACTGAAAATCTGCAAATCATTTTGCCCAGCAGTCTTCAGTACATTAATTTGCAACACAGTTGGCAGAACCTACAGTAAACATAGTGGTCATCCAGTTTCCTTCAAAGTTTGCTTCACTGACAGTGAGCATACTGTTTGCTTTAGCTCTGAAGACTTGTAGAAACGTGTGCCTTATAAGGCAGTAACAGTCTACTTTATTCTCAGAAATAAAAATATGATACTAAAAAAACCCCTCCCAACTGCTTTCTGTCATTATCTGCAGAATTTTCAGGCAAAAAATATGAAGTTTTTTTTCCTCCCTCAGTATTAGCCTGTCTCTCATTTCTAAGCCAAGCTTATTTCTTGAACATAACACTAACAGGTCTGAAAGTAATCGGTAAAAGATATACTAAAAAAGACCCAAATGGATAACACATCTTTCAAGAGTTCTCTAAAATTGTCAAAAAACTATTAAAGGGAATGTTTTGAGGAGGAATATTTTTCAAGGAATATTTTCACAAGAATATACTACTATAAAAGGTAGCATAAGATGTGGTAATATATTGGTAAATATTTATTACATCCTGTGTGGATTCTATACCTGTCACTGCTTCCATCTTCTTCTGAATATGTGGTGATGCTAGCAAGCTCTTTAATCAAACAAGTATTTGATCTTCTGATAGTTTTAATTAAGAGGGTAATAAACCTAAAGTTTGTGTAGAAAGTCCTTGAAATAGTTAGCCCAAAACTTGTGAACAAGCCTGAAAGAACTCCAGGAAATATATGGCATTTGGGCAGCAGACCAAGAAGATGAGGAATGTAGAAAAATGTTCTCAGCTATGAAACAAAACCTCCCAAGTAGCATTGAAAATGAAAAAATAAATAGATAACAGATGCCAGGTCCATGTTACTGAGGACAGCAAGTGGTGTGAAACGAAGCTTGGAAAACACTGGAAGACCACTGGGTTTAGAGCCAAAGAACTGAAAACTGTGAACTATTACTTCTGGCATTTGTTGGGAGTGCTCCAGTAAGTCAGCTTCCACAGGCAAAAAAAGATGGATCTCTGTATGGGCAGAAGGATAGCAGGCAGAGGTTGTTAGCTTAGGAAGACCTAACACTTGTGTTCCGTCATTTTGCCGGTTCTTACACAGGACTTAAACTGGAACCAGTTTCAAACATAATGGGTTTCATGCTTTCTTTGTCAAAATCACAGACAGGGGAAACTACATCCAACCACATGCTGGTTTATTTTTGGGAATAGCAAGACCTTCTATTGTCCTTCATTTTCCTGAGCAATAAAACAAATTTATTCATTTGTATGAAGGTGTTCACCACAACTTGGTATTTTTAGTCCTCAGTAGGGTGTAGCATAGTAAGTTCAGAGAAAGGAGACAGGAAAGGAATAACATTTAAATAATCTGGAAAATACTGCAGTCAATAAATTATACTTTTGTTCTTCCCTAGTGAATTTCTCCCACCTTGACATGCTTGACAACTATGCATTAGTTTAAAATTCCAATTTGTAAAACTGGCAGGTTGAAAAAATTTCAAAAACGTGCTTGTTTACTGGGGTAGAAATCTTGAACTGAATGTGCTGGATTTGCAGCAGAAGTGGTTTTTCAATGAATGCTGATCTCTGACCTTGTCATGTAATCTCTGCTGAAATCAGTGAAATGTGCATTTACTAAGAGGCAAAGAAATCAGTTCAAACATAGCACTCTTATCAGATATTGGAATTAAAATAGCTGCATCAAATCAAATATCCACTCTATTTTTATCTGTCTTAGGTTGTCCTTGATACTTCTGAAGCTCAATCCAGCTGAGATCACTGGATCTAAAAATTCTTGTTTTTCTTTAAAAGCTCTGTGTCCTCTTACAGATCCTCTCTGACTCATATGAGGTAGGGAAGATACATTCTTGCCATCACTAAAGCAGTGGAAAATACAATAGAAGGAGAATGAACATTGACTATGTCTAATTTAGCAAGTAGCATGGCATAATGGCAGTGAAATTTGTGGAGTGAATCATTCACTGGAAGACCAGCAGTCCACGTTTCATATATATATATATATCTCCTTTCATATGTATATCCTTTCAAATATATATACCCACACATATATATACACACACATATATATATATATTTGAAAGGATCATAGCTGGCTAACTGCAGTGTGCTCCTGTGAGCCAATGCCCATTAGGGGTCAGAACTCATTAGCTATGCTCTAACAGGACAGCAGCTCTTAACAATTCAGGGCCATCAATTGAGTTAGAGCACTCTGAAAACACTTGGAGGTGAACTGAAATACAGTTGTAAAAAGACTCCTTATCTAATATTAAGCACTGAAGTGGACATAGCTATAGCTATTCTAGACATTTTTTGCTTAAGATCCCTCTTAAATCATAAGTTGTTCACAAAATTTACAATAGTAGCAATGTCATGGCAGGGAGATATTAGGGCAGCTAGACAACAAAAAACCCCACCCCAAAACAGCAGGAGAAACCATAGATAAGACAGTCTTATGCCTGTAAAAATACCCTCTGGGATCACACTGCTCATGACTGCACAGAAAGAATTTTCTGGAATATAAAACCTCCAGAAGCAAAACCCATCCAAAACAACAGTACTACACAGCCATACTCATAGACTACTTGCTTCAGAGTAGTGGAGATAGTTAGTTTTTTCCTTCCTTTTCTGCATAAGAGGAAATGTCCAAAGTAGAGTGCAATTTGTTCTTTGAATGTGTTTATTATCTTATTAATTGCAAGGGCATGTAAGTAAATGGAAGCCATATTCAGAGTGGAGTTTAGAATGCAGTGTTAGCTCATTCTGTTTCAGAAATTCTTTACTTTTTATTAGAAATTTTAATGTATTGCAACAATGACTTGGGGGTGGTTTTCCTTTTCATTTGTTTTTATTTCACTTGTTTCCCCATGTACAGAATTTGAAGCTTCACCTCAAATTCTTCACCTGCTAGTTCATTTAGGAAAAAGTTGTTTGACCTTTCTCTACATTAACTATATATAAAAAACCTTACAAGATTTATGACTGTTAAAAAAGTCAGTTATTACTGAAATCACAGAAACCTTGACTGGAAATACTATTAATAAAAATTGAGCTATAAAAGCTATGCTAATCCTTTCTGGTAAATTCAGAACGTATTATAAACTGGTTTAATTTGACGCATCTGACCTCTCACAGAGATGAAAACAAGATCCTCTGAAAAATGAATAATTATAAAGAAAATCAATATTTATTTTCACATGGGAAGATGCCTTGGGAAAAGCCAAAATACTTAGGAATAATTTATTAGCAGTACTATTTCTACTCCCACCCTACAGTGCACTTCACTACAGCTATTCTAAGGGGTGGATTCCATCCTGGCTTATTCATAGTAAGGATGGAGAATAACTTTGGAGTGAAACATCAGGAGTAGAAGGGAAGAAAGTAAAAAAGAAAATAAGTGTCTTGCAGATCAAACAGTAACTGAATAAAATCACTTGGAAAAAAATCCCAAAACCCAACAACCTGAAAGCTTCATAATAATGACTAAAAAATCTTTCATTAAAAAGGTAGGTGGCCTTTACGTACTATTGATTTCAACCTCTTTGCTAACAGTATGAAGTATAGAAAAATGTTATTTTCGGGTAGAAGAGATTTCTATGAGGCTTCTGCAATATCAGTGGATAAAATTTACTTCTGTGTAAACCAACCTATGAAAAAAACAGGCTTAAATGACTACATCAGGAGACAGTGTGGTAATTAGGTAGTAATATGGACATTAGAAAATGGCAGGGAATGAATCTAGAGAAAAAAATTACCTCAGGCCATGGACCTGAGACCTACATTACAAATATTTTAGTATGTTTTATTTTAACATAGCTCTAGCCTGATTTCAACAGATTAAATAGCCATGAAGTATTAGGTCATCTTATGCATGCTTCTATAGCATTTTTAAAAATTTTCACTATCATATAAATGAAAACCCACCTTGTATACTATAGAATTACCATTCAATAGCAGGCTGGAAAATCAGGATGATCAGAATTTTAGCTTTAAAACTAATTTCTGATCTAAAATATTAATAAAAATGAACCCATAAACTTGATAAAGTGGTTTATGTTGCTGATAAAAGTGCCACAGGCTAGACAAGTTATAGAAATACCACTTGTTCTCCTTAAGGCATCCATGCTTCAGGTCAGATAAAGCTGCAGTTTCACACGTGCTTACTGAAGATGAATCGTGTCTGCACTGGGTATCAAGAGCTGCCTTGCCAACTATGCAGCAGTTACCTCCCACAGGGTCCTGGGTTCCCAGGTCACTTCTGAAGGAAAAGTAGGAAAAAAGAAGTGGGGCAACAGGAAACTCCAGTTTCAAACCTGCCGTGTAGCAGGTAAAGTAGGGATCTGAGTCAGACACTTTCAGATTTCTGACAGAGGCAACGTTAGACATGGAACAGTTGCCTCAAATTTCAAATTTAAATCTAATGGAAACACTGAAGGATTGCATTTATTTCCCCTGATGAAGTGACTATGACTCTAAATCTTAAGGTATTCACAGCATTATTAAATTCCAGATTAAATACAGCCCAGAATGTTTCTATTTTACATGAGAACGTGAAGGAGGCCAGAGGGGCAGACACATGCTTTTCAAACAATATTAAATAATCTTTCAGCACTCTCTTAAGAGGCTTCTGATAAAATGCTGTAGATTAAGTCTAGGTATAGATGAGAATCTGGGTTTCCAGATTTGTTCGGAGTTACACTTGTTCAATCTATTAACCACTTGCATAAGTACTAATAAAAATCATGGTGATAATAAGCAGGTCAGAATACAGAAATCTGCAAAAGTAGGATTCATTAGAAATATGGGTAAAACAAATTAAGCCATAAAATATACATATTGATAAAGATGTGAAAGACTTCTGAAAAAAATTTTTATAATAGAGAAGAAATTAGAACAGCAGTCTTTTATATGCTAGAAATGAAGAGAAAATTGGATTCAAATGAATGGGTATGCAAAGTGGCTTTTCAAGCAGAAGAACCATGTCATCGAACAAGTCTGTCCCACACAACACTGGTGACACCACATTAAAAGCATGTTTTCTATTTAAATTTCTTCTTACCAAAAATAAATGGGAGCATGTAGAAAGCAGCTGTTACAAGAGGACAAGGAGAACTCTTTTTAATGAAGCAAAACAAATTACTGTGTGAGACACAGAAGCAAAATTACCCCCACTGTATACTTGGAGAGGAGATTCCACCTGGAATGAAACAGTATCTCAAAAGCTTTCAACTAGTAAGGCTTATTAGACTGAAAAGCTATCCTGCTGTCCTTGAATTACTAGGAATAGATAAAAAGGAGACACAAAAATAAAGCATACACTAGAGATCAGCGCTCTGTTAATAAAAAGAGAGACTAGGAAGAAGATTTTGCACCTGTGAGTGAAAACTGAATATGACCCAGCTGTTTTGTCTGGCTTGCTTTCTAAAGCAAGTATTTATTTATAAAGTACTTGGGAAAATAACTTTCAATCACGTATCCAGATTTTAGGTTCATATATCCAAAAAATCAAAGTGAAGTGGTTAGCAGTGGGAAGTGGTTATCAGCTTTTGCATTTAAGCAACCTGAATAGAAATTCAAATTAAATTCAATAGCTCAGAAAAATAAGTGGAGAGGATCATTTCTTTGTGTCAATTTGTCTGGCAGCTCATTCATTACTGGGTCATACTTTATGTGACACACCCAATTTTTGCACAGAGAAAAGCCTCTAATTATGTGACAATACAAAGGGTGGAAAATCTTTCTAAAGCTGGTAAGAAACTCAGTTTTGCAGTGCTTGTAGTGCTTCACTCTCCTTGCTCATAAGTGAAAAGAGTTCCAAGCAGACACCATGTAACGTACATAACCGCAATTGTCATTCTCTCTGATAACACATTAAGCTTGTCTTACCTGACAGTTACATCTTATTATTATTTGAGAAAAATGCTGATTTTTGCAAAAA